>JAXFYN010000111.1:70728-415440 GCA_036172215.1 Camellia granthamiana | reverse complement strand
CTTCAAACCCAGTTCACCCAAACTTGACGGAAAGATGAGGCACATAAGAGCGTCATTTCGCCTATGTCCGGCCATGACCTGTCGGAAATGACTTACATGCATGTAAGGATTTGTCTTCCCGTCATACAACGTGAACTTTGGCTGGTGGAAGCCCGATGGAAGAGGTGTTGTCTCTATCTCCAGTGAGAAAGGGGTGGCGCTCAACCTCGCCAAGTTGGAATCCACCAGGAGCGGTGCTGCTTGGCGGGGTGGAGGCATTCCGACCTCCTCGCTGGCATGAGCCCCATAAGATAACCGTTGAAACGCCGGTATCCTCTGAGCCTCCCGCCGGCGAGCCCGCTCCCTAAGAACTGCTTGCAAATCTGCTGTTTGAGCGGAATAGGTGTACCTCGACGTCGTCGCCGGACGTGAGGGTTGGTAGGTACTATCTTGCGCACTGGACTTCTCTGCGCGCACATCGGAATCATCAACCTTGTAGCTTCTGGTTATGGAGATGGATGGAGTGTGTCGCTGACTCTGGCTACCGGAACGGCGGGCTTGGGTTCGCTCACTGTGGTCTTCCACTCCAGTTACACCCTTCCCTTTGACGTGCCGCTTCAACTCCTCCATCTCTACCGCCATTCGGCGGATGACGGCATCCTGGTCCTTCAACTTGCTCTCCAGACGTCTGGCGTGTGAGTCTCTCCGCCGCCGATGACCGTCTGGACTCCGTGAATGACCATAACTCCTCCCGCGCTTATCCCGCGCATCTCCCGACTGTCCTCCTGGGAATGTCTCCAGGTCCCCCATCGGAGGAATGGTGGGAGGTCCCTCTCTTCGTCTGCCCGATTCCGGGGTGACTCCGACGATGGCAGACACCTGAATCTCTTCGTTGTTCGCCATTGAAGGCAATCTGAAGAGCTTCGGAAGACAAGGTTTTATCTGCAAGCTTCCCACAGACGGCGCCAATTGTACGGGGAGCAAATATTCCGGCAAGCCCGTACTCCTTTCTTCCAAGCTCCGTTTCTGTCCGATCACCTGCGAACACAACGGCGGTGAGCTACCCGGCGGTGTGTGGCCGGAAAACCCCTCCGACGATCAAGTTAGCACACACCTTGGGATAGAGAGAGAAAGAAGGAAGAGTGTTTGGTGTCAGTATTTTCTTACCAAGTCCCTGTGTATGGGGGGCGCAGACTTGCCTATATACCCTCTGCGCGCCATATCCACTCCCAGTCATCTCCTGACACGTGGCTCTGCTATCCCATCTGTCAGCATAAACCTCGCTGAACAACACCTAATCTCAACTGCCAGCCCTCTCTGCTGGAGCTCGGCAGCCGAGCTGCTCATTCTATGGTTGGGCTGCGCTTTACACCCATGCACTTCACTGGCTACGCTCAAGAGAACCGGGCTAGGCAGCACCTCGGCATAGCCGAGCCCGTGACATCTCGTGAGCACCTGCGGTCGGCCTCCCTGCCGAGCAAACAGGTATCTCGGTTGACTGCGCCGTTCCGGGCGCCGGTCATTCAACTCGACTGTGGTTGGCCTTCTTGCCGGTCTGGCAAGTACCTCGGTTTCTGACGCCTTTCCGGGCGCCGTTCAGCCAACCTGACTGGCTTCGCCAATGCCATACACGTAGCTCGGTCTAACCGAGCGTCGCCTTAACCGAGCAACTTATATATGGACTGGGCGGCGCATACTTGGCCCACCACCTGCCCAGCCCAGGTCCTAGTAGCCCAATTCTGGGTGGACCGTGGATCATTTCGGTCCACTGATCCACTTGGCTACCAATCTTCTCGGCCGTTACCTCGGCCCAATTCCAGATCATAAATCTCCCTCTCATAAATGTATTATCTATAGTTAGCTATTATTTATATTATTTAACTATATAAATAACACATTTATCCTATTTTTTATACAAATTTATACATTATTTAGTATATAAGTAATATATTTATTCTATTATTTAAATAAATGTTAAATGAGCTGAATTTTGGTATGTTTGGGCTTTTTTATTAATATTTTAACAAGCTCGAGTTTGAACGAGCCCTTACCACACCAAGCTCAAGCCTATTCACGAACGGCCCTATTAATTTGCAGCCTTAAAAATAGGTGAATATGGTCTAGATTGGAAACAAACTAATTAGAATTTAAATTGATAAAATTAAAATTTAAAGTTTATTTTGTTATAAAGGTCAAACTTTGAATTTTTTTTTAAAAATATTTTCTAGATAAATAATTCAGATTGAAAACAAATCAAAAGATTATTTAAACAAGTTAAGGGTCAAACTTAAAGTTTATTTATTATAAGGGTCAAATTCTATTTGTATATATATATATATGTTGAATGAGATTGCATAAAAAAAATTGAAAAGCAACATTAACTAAAGTAACCTTGAAAGCAATATATATAGTAACATAAATGGAAGAAGTTTTGAAAATGCAACCAAACGGCACCATTTTGTGTCGCAATAGTTGCTGCTGTGCATGCATCCAAATGTTCATTGTGAATGTTGGATGAGTAATGTTAGGGATCATGAAAAAAATATCATGAAAATGATCATGAAAGATTCTTCACATTTGGATTATACGTACAATAAAACACCACACACTAATCAAAAGATAAAAAAATTTCATGATATAGTTTATAATATTTTTTTCATGATTCCTAGTATTATTTATGTTGGATTGTGTTGTGTATATATGTTGCTAAAATATTTGAAAGAGATAATATTATATTATGTGTATATTTAATATTATGTTTTTTTTTTTTTATCGGCAAAATAAATCTTTATTGATGGAAACAAACAAAGAGAAAGGTTACATCAATAAAGAGGAGCTCAGAGCTAGGAGAAGCTCAAAGCTCCAGTTGATGAGAAACCAACAAGAAGAGAAAACAAAAAACAAAGAAAACAGGAAACAAACAACCAAATAAAACCTGAACCAGCCCAATTCAGCAGATCATCACCAATTCAGCAAGAAGGTTCTCTTAACCGAAATCACCTATGAACAACTCTGAAGTTGGCTGGAGTGTTTAAATTAACCACAGAATCAGCAGCAGCACAGATCACTACCAGCCAGAACAACAGATCACCAACAACAGATCAGAAGCAGAACAACAGAGCACCAACAAAACACTACCAGGATGGGCTAGCAACAAATAACACTGCCATCAACACTACCATCAACAGAACATCAACAGATTGCGTACCAACAGATTGCAGTTCATTGAAAGGTTAGATCAGTAGCAGAACAACCAGTGGGATAATAACAGCAATTGAAGTCAGAAAAGAACCAAGAATGCTGCAGCTGATGATCAACAACACAGAGATAGAATTCTTTTAAAGTTAATAGCATAGCCTGGTTTGTCTCCAATTGAGAACCACGTCCTCGACTGTGAAGGGGAAATCCTTAATAGAAACTTTAAGCCAAAGAGCTAATCTAATCTTAATAAGTTCCCACAATTCTGTAGAATTAGGATGAGCATCTCTAAAAACACACTCATTTCTAAGCCTCCAAAGGGACCAAAGGACTACCAGTGGGATCGCTCCCCAAAATTTCCTGAGTGGGTGCTTGAATTTATCCCCCATCCAGCAATTGAACAGAGCTGCTACAGATTGTGGGATACACCAACAGAGCCCCCATTCATATAGCACCGATGACCAAATGGTCCAAGAAAAGTGACAGTGAAGCAAAACATGGAAAACAGATTCAGGGGCCATTTTGCAGAGAGGACATAAAGGAGAAACATTGCTGCCTAGGATACCAATATCGAGCAGAAACACCACTGTTTTAACTCTGTTTTTCCATGCTAACCAACTGAAGAAATGTACTTTGGGAGGTAAGATATTGCTCCAGATGAACTTGCTGATGTTAAGATGTGGCCCAATCAGAGAATTACAAAGAGAATATAAGGAAGACACGGAGAAAACACAAGAACCTGAGGCTGCAGAAGTCCACACCAGGCTGTCAGCACTGTTGAGGCTCAAGGGGGGGGACAGAAGATAACATTATAATCAACCTAGCTTCAATGGCCTCTTCCCAGTCATACAAGATTCTTCTATATGGAAAGTTCCAATCTGTAGAGCTGGTTTTCCTAGCATAGAATTGTTGAAGAGAACCATTCTTATCAACAGACAGGTTGAAGAGAAAGGGGAACTCATCCTTGAGACAGGCAGATCCACACCACTTGTCATGCCAAAATCTGATACGACTACCATTCCCAACCTTGATTTGGCAATTTCCCAAGCAGAGTTGAAGCGTATGTGAACTATGGACTCCTATAAAAGTGGTGTCCTTCCATACCCTAGAGTACTTGTAGGAGGATTGCACAGGAGGATGCCAACACTGAACCTCAATTTTATACTTACTGCAAATAACTTTCCTCTATAATGTTGAGATCTGATTTCCAAATTTCCGCCACCATTTTAGAAGCAAGCATGCATTAACATCCCTAATCCTTCTGATGCCCAAGCCCTCTTGGGCAACACTCTTTGTAACCTTAATCCATTTTACCAAGTGAACTTTTCTTTTTAGGCCATCACCACCCCACAAGAAAGCAGCCTCAATCTTTTTAATTTCACGAGCCACACCTTCAGGCATCTTGAATAGGGAAAGATAGTACACAGGGAGACTCGAGAGGACAGACTTGATCAAGGTTAACCTCCCAGCAAAGGATAGCATTTTCCTCTTCCAGCCTGAAAGCCTAGATCTAATATTATCAAGCACAGGCTTCCAGGTTGATTTTCTACCCGGGTTAGCTCCTAAAGGTAGCCCCAAAAATTTCAGTGGCAAGCTTTGTACCTTACAGTTCAAGATTCTGGCAACGACATTTAGAGACTCATCATTCACACCTACACCACATACAATACTCTTATGGTAATTTATTCTAAGCCCCGAAAGGACTTCAAAGCATCGAATGAGTCTTTTGACAATCACCACCTGGTCCATATCAGCCTCGCAGAAGAAAATTGAGTCATCAGCAAATTGAAGGTGAGATAAAAGAACTTCATTAACCCCAACTGAGACACCATGAAGGATGCCAATATTTAGTGCTCTTCAGGAGAATATTAAGCCCCTCGGCCACTATATTGAAGAGGAAGGGTGACAATAGGTCACCTTGACGGAGGCCTCTTTGTGGAGAGAACTCATTAGTTGGTGAACCATTGACTAAAATGGAAATTCTGGATGTAGATACACAGGTTTTTATCCAAGAGATCCATTTAGCCCAAAAACCAAAGCTGGACATCAAAGAGAACAGGAACTCCCAGTTTACTGAATCGAAAGCTTTCTTAAAATCTAGCTTGATGATCAACCCTTGTTGCTTAGCCTTCTTCCAACCATCTACCACTTCATTAGCAATAAACACCCCATCAAGGATATTCCTTCCCCCTATGAAAGCAGTCTGAGTATCACCAATAATGGAGGGCATCACGGACTTCAATCTGTGCGAGAGAACCTTTGCTAAAATCTTGTATATAGAACCCACCAGGCTAATGGGTCGGTAATCAGACAGATTAATGGGATTAGAAGTCTTGGGGATAAGTGTAATGAAAGAGCTATTGATTCCATAGGTAAGTCTGCTGTGATTGTGAAAATCTTGGAAGAATTGCATGATCACTTGTTTCATTATTCTCTAAAACTTCTGATAGCATAGGAGGTTAAACCCATCTGAAAATTATGTCTTTCACAATACAATGAAAAGGTCTATATATAGACAAGATAAGATATGGAAAAACCTAATTAAGCATCTATTATATATATATCATATTTACTTACCAATAGATATAAGGTTGTAAAACAAACAACCAAATATTTTATTTTAAAAAAAATGATAATCTACGCAATTTTACAGCCCCAATGTAGACACCCCATTTTTGACCGACCTTAAGACTCAGACGTCACCGATTGAGCGCTCGGTGATGTTGCATACTGTGCTCGTTCAGAAGTCTCAGAGTCGCGGCCGTGCGCCCTGCCTCCGGACTCCCGAACCCTCGTCTCTACCTTGTTTCGGTTTGCGAACCAGGCTCGGTTTTCTCTGTTTTCTTTCCTGAGGGAAGGGAGTGGTCCCGTAGACTATCTCCCGGTGGCCGTGAGCTACTTTTCGTGGCCGTAGGCCATTTTGCCCATTTCGGAGCCCGGTTCCCGGTTTTCGGAACCGTCAGGCCGTGTGCCTCGGCTCGGGACCGCCCAACCATCTCCGATTTCTCCGGGTTTTGGCGGAGACCTCTGTTTTAATATTCCGAGGATCACTGGGGCCCCTGATGCCCACTTCGTGGCCGTATGCCACTTCTGGTGCCTGTAGCCGGTTTTCGGGACCCCAAACTGCGCGGTTTTGGTCCCGAGCATTCATTTCGCATCCGTTTTCTCCGGTTTTTGGCAGGTACCTCTGTTTTGTCATTCCGAGGGACACTGGGGTCGCAGATACCCACTTCGCTGCTGAACACCACTTCCGGCACCTGCAGCTCATTTTCGGGATCCCGAATTGCTCGGTTTTGGCCCTGAGCGTTCATTTCTCATTAGTTTTTGTTCAAACTTGGCAGGTACCTCTGTTTCAACATCAGGAAGATCACTGGGGGGTGAGAAGCCAGCAATTATCCCAGATAACCAGTTTCGCTCCTCCGGAACCCGTTTTTCTCACTTCCGGGCCAATGTTGAACACCCTAGGGGTATTTTCTTCCAACCAAAGCTACATATCTGTGATCAGGGGACATGGGAGGACCCTAAAAGTTGGTGGTCGGCCAGCAATTGTTGGTTTCATTTTTGGGCCTCTCCTTCAAGCCCTATGTTGTGACTTCTGCTTCAGCGTTGCCAGATTCCAACCTTGGATCCTTGTTCTACACACCTAGGAGGACACCTTTGCATGGTGGTCGGCCACTAATTCAAAACTTCATTTTTTCACCTGGCTGGCCGGCCATGTAGGGTGGCTGGCCGGCCATGGGGGGTGGCTGGCCGGCCACCTTGCAAAAAAATACCTGGCCGACCAGATTCTTGCTTTCCAGCCTGTCCCAGCTGTCCGGATATCTTCCAACATATCCCGGGGCATCCGGGGGATATTTCGGGAGGGAAAGATTGGGTGCTTTCCCTCCCCTTTTACACCCTATTTCTTGTCTATTTGAAGGGCCCTCCTTCCCCTTTGCTTAGGTTAGAAAAAATTGCTTCAAGAGCTCCATAGCAAAAAACCTAATTTTCATAGCCAAAAGCTCCAAAATTTCTTCAAGTGTTGCTTGATTCCTTCACCAACACCTAGCTTCACCATTCCAACTTCGATTCCAGCAGCTAGGAAGTGAATTTCAGAGGTTGAGAAGCTACAAATCAAAGCCAAGAAGCAAAGAAAGACAAGTCTTCAAGGGTAAGTATTCAAAACCAACTTTTAGGGCTTTTTCTTGATCTTTTTTTTATACTCTAATTGGTTGAGAATTGGGGCTCCGACCCCTACTGCTTTTGTGCTTTTTTTGAGCCCCTCTACAACTTTGTAGAAGGGCTCAACTTCATTTGATGCTTCTATGATATACTTGTTTCAATACCTAGCTTTTATGCCATTATCTTGCATGCTAGTTTTGGCTTATTTGTGCTTGTTTTTAGGGGTCCAACCCCTACTGCTTTCTTGCTTGTTTTGAGCCCCTCTACAACATTGTAGAGAGGCTCAATTTCATTTGGCCATTATATCCACCACTTCCTTCAAATTCCATCAAGTGTGCCCATTTTTGTACACAACTTTTGACCTATTTCTATTTGTTTTTGGGACTTCGACCCCTCCTGACTTTGGTCTTATTTTGACCCCCTTTACACATTTCATGAAGAAAATTTTGTCATTTGGTGCTTGTTTTGCATGACTCTTGTTATAGCCTCTTTTGAGCTTCATTTTTGCATGGAATTGTTAGCATGATTTTATTCTGATTTTGAGGATGTCATCTTCTGCAATTGTGCTTATTTTTAGCTCATCTTCAATGTTTTAGAAGAAAGTTTGTCCATTTGGGGTTTTCATATATCACTTGTCTCAATACCCCTCTTTTGGTCACTAACTTTGCATGCTTTGGTTGATCTATCTATGCTTGCATTTAGGCCATGTTTATTACTGAAAAAATGCCATTTTTGGGACTGCCTTGCTACTGTTCTTGCTTCCATGATCATATTTTGCATGTATAGCATGGCTATAGGCCATTTCGGGGCTTAATTTCGCATTTTCGGGATGAATGCATGCTTCGAGTGTCATTTCCAATTGTCTCGGGGCTGTTTCCCCCTTTATTTAGGTGATGAAATTCCATTTCCATGCTTGCATATCATTTCCCATGCCATTTGTATCATTTTTGCATTGCCTCGGTTTGCGTGCCAATGGGCACGCATTTCGAGGCACCTCATTCTTATCATTCCGGCAGCCTATGTGAGTGTGGTTGAGGCCCTCTCATGTTGGCGTAAGCCCAATTTGCATTTTCATGCTTGTATGCCATTGCCTCGGTTTGTGTGCCCGTGTGCACGCATTTCGAGGCACTTTGTTTTTACCCGACGGCAGCCTATGTGAGTGAGCTGAGGCTCTCCCATGTTGGTGTAAGCCCATCGTTGCATTCCGTATGCCATTTCATCCCATTTCATCATCGCCTCGGTTTGCGTACTTGTAGGCGCGCATTTCGAGGCACTTCGGTTTTATCCGATTTTGCATCGCACATCATCGCCTCGGTTTGCGTGCCTGTGGGCGCCCATTTCGAGGCACTTCGGTTTTATCCGATTTTGCATCGCATATCATCGCCTCGGTTTGCGTGCCCGTGGGCGCGCACTTCGAGGCACTTCGGTTTTATCTGATTTGCACTTCATATCATCGCCTCGGTTCGCGTGCCCGTGTGCACGCATTTCGAGGCACTCTGTTTTATCCGCTTGGCATTGCGTATGCCTCCGCCTCGGTTTGTGTGCCTGTGTGCACGCATTTCGAGGCACTCTGTTTTATCCGGTTGGCATTGCGTATGCCTCCGCCTCGGTTTGCGTGCCTGTGTGCACGCATTTCGAGGCACTCTGTTTTATCTGATTTGCATTTCATCATTGCCTCGGTTTGTGTGCCAGTGGGCACGCATTTCGAGGCACCTCATTCTTATCATTCCGGCATCCCGTGTGAGTGTGGCTGAGGCCCTCTCATATTGGTGTAAGCCCATCATTGCATTTCGCATGTCATTCCGCATCGCCTCGGTTTGCGTGCCCGTGGACACGCATTTCGAGGCATCTCATTTTCATAGCATCGTACATGCTAGGATTGTATGTTAGTTGCATTTCATGCATATCATGCATATTGCACGGGAAACGAGGCGCGTTTCGCACTCCGAGTGGCGGAGCATGTCTCAATTCCCCAGTCACCGACACTCCGGATCATCCATGATGGAGTTAGGTTTTGTTATAGCATTCATATGCATTCATCCTATATTAAGTTGTGCAATTCGGCTCCTCGGCCATCATGCATCGAGATGCGTGATTGGTGGCACGAGGATCGAGGCATGCATATATTTGTGAAATACACTGCTATGCCCTTTTCCTGCTCTCTGTTGCAGCAAAATGAAGAATCAGCAACTTTCGGAGTCGGGCACGTATTTCAAGAAACATTGCAAACAGAGGCTAATCGGGGCATCCCAGTGGATTTCCGCGCCAGGCAGCCCAACAGGCGGCATCTATCAGAAGCAAGGCAGTCCCTGGCTTGCATGCCAGTTTACCGCTTTCTTAGTTAATTTGTAAATTAATTAGGATATCTGTATATTCATTTCGGACTGTATTATTCTATTCTTTTATTCGGGTCTGTATTATTTATTCGAATCCTCTGCGCGAGGGCAATGTTGTAATAAGGGTGGGTGAGTGTGATGTATGTCTTCCAACCCCCATTTCTTTCTCCCTTTTATTTACCCGCTTTGGATGGTTAGATATAGGGCATATTTCAATTAGCATACAGTATGATAGCATGTTTGCATCATTCATCTGTTTTGCATGCACTGGGCTCGGCGCATCATACAAACTGCATCTGTATTTCAATTCCAAGTTGAGTACTTGATAGCTGTTGCATTTCACATGCCATGTTTAGAATAGCCGAGCCTGCTATAGTTGCATCTTTGCATGTGTTGCATTAGACATTCAGTATATTTAGGATCATGCATGATTTCTAATCAGTTTTCTGTTTTGGCTTGGAGTACTCGGTAAGTCTTATGCTTTAGCATCCTTGCATGCGTGTGAGTGTTGCCATGATAGCATGCTTACCATGAGGCTATTTGCTTATGTGATATAACTGCCTTGAATGCCTGTGGGTGGAGGTTGAGTTATTTGGATTGGGACAATTCATTGAATGTTTGTTTTAAGCCCACTAGATAGTGGCAAAATCATGTTTTCTAAGCCCACCCGAGGGTGGCAAATCCACGTCTTAGCCTACCTGCGGGTAGCACCATCAAACCATTTTCAAACAAACAAACATGAGATGTTTAGTTCCAATTCAGGCGATTCAGTCTATACTTGTTTGCTGCGAGCATCACATAGTAACCTAGGCTAATAACCGGAATAAGAACACACAATGTTTTCAAAAACAGATATCATGGTTAGTAGAGGCCGGTCTTTGATCGGGCGAGCGGGGGTGCTCACGATGTGACCTTCCCCAATCGTACCCAAGTTCCCGAGCCAACTTTGGTGATGACGGACACGTGGCCTTTCGGCACCGAGTCAGGGTTTCCTAAATTTCCCATTTTAAAATATTTAGGTGGCGACTCTGTTATCTGGCAAAGCAGTCCATGTTTGGCACTTCTTTCAAAAAAATCTGTTTTTCTCAAAACGATTTGCCGGATTTGGACTCTTTGGTTCGAGATTTGGAACCGCAACAAAATCGAGTCCGAACAGTAGCGAGGTCCCTCGCGGGCGTTGTTACAGAGGGGCAAGGGGTGTGTAGGGGTGTTGCGATCAGTCGTCACAGCCCCTCTGTTTCTCATCTTCTTTTTGCTGATGACTGTCTAATTTTTACGCCTTTTGTGGTCGAGGAAGTTTGGATATTGAAATGGTTTTTGGAGGCCTTTTGTAGTGAATCTGGACTAAAAATAAAATTTTCCATATCCGAGTTGTTTGTTAGTCCAAATATGTTGAGGGAAGACAGGTTGTCATTGAAAGAGAGTTTAGGTATTAAGATTGTTGACAAACCTAGCGTGTATCTAGGCTCTTCTCTGAATTTTGCAGGCAAAAAGGATGGTATTTTCAAAATATTCTTCATAAATTTTCTGCTAAGTTGCAAGGTTGGAAAAGGGGCTTGCTTTCTTTTGCTGGTCCTTGTGTGCTGGCAAAACATTCCCTTCTTTCTATACCCATGTATTTACTTTCTGTCTTTAAGGCCCCGATTTTTTTTATTAAACAAATTCGTAGTGTGATCGGTCATTTTATTTGGAAGGATGAACAAGGGAAGGGGATGTATTGGAAAAATTGGTCTACTTTGTGCTTGCCTAAATCCATGGGAGGGTTGGGTTTTCAGGATCCAAACTTTTTTAATCAGGCACTTTTAGCTAAAGTCACTTGGCGTTTGTTGACGGAGCCTGACTCGCTTTTAAGTAGAATGTTGTTGACCAAGTATTGTAGGAGAATAAAATTTTTGGATACTCAATCGGCTAAGCATGCTCTTGGGGATGGCGTAGCATTCTTTGGGGTAGGGATTTACTTAAAAAAGGGCTTGTTTGGTGTCTTAGGGATGGTCAGGTTATTAATCCTTTTGAGGATGAATAAATTTCTACTATTGAGAATAGCCTCATTGGTAAGGGGGTGGGTCGGTTTTTCTTCTTTTAAAGTGTCACATTTGATTAACCCTTCTAGTGAAGTGTGGAGAAGGGATTTGATTCAGATTCTATTTCCAGCACAATTGGTGAATCATATTCTGCAAATGCCTATTCCTCAAGTTGTCTCTAGTGATAAATTGGTGTGGAAATTTACTAAGTTTGGGCAATATACAGTTAGGTCTAGGTATTTCTCGATTGTTGATATAGGAATTCCCCTGTGTGATAATGTATCGACAGATGTAAGGGGCTTTTGGAAGAAACTATGGCACACCCATTTGCTCTCTAAGTGGGCTCTTTTTATTTGGAAGGTGATGCATAGTATTTTACCTGTACAAACCATCTTGAGAAGCAGAGGAGTAGATTTGTCCACGGAATGTCCTAGGTGTTTGCAGGAGGCTGAATCTCTGGAACACTTATTCTTCCAATGTTCATTTTCGAAATATATCTGGAGTGGTTCACAGTTAGGATTGGATTTTGATAGGGGAAGACCTCTGTTGGTTCAGGATTGGGTGATCAATTGGTTCAAGAATGCCCTGGATGAGAAGGCTATTATTGATGTTATTATGATCATGTGGGGTATTTGGGTGTTTCGTAATAAAGTAGCTTTTGATCATGGGGTATTTACCCCCTCGGATATGCTTATTGTGATTAATTCAATGGCGTGGGATGGAACTAAGATAAACACTAATATTTTGATGATATTAGTATTGTAAAAGTTCCAAGAATAATAGTTCAAGCAGCACATTGGGAGGCCAGGGCAGCTGTTGGGTAATGTGTTTGTTGTAAAACTTTATTGATGTTTAATCTATATCTTCTTTCCTAAAAAAAAAATAAAAAATAAAAAAAAGTGGGGGGGGGTTAATTTTGACGAGGCCGAAATTAGTATTGTAAAAGTTCCAAGCATAGTAGTTCAAGCAGCACATTGGGAGGCCAGGGCTGCTGTTGGGTAATGTGTTTGTTGTAAAACTTTATTGATGTTTAATCTATATCTTCTTTCCTCAAAAAAAAAAAAAAAAAAAAAAAAAAAAAGAGGGTAACTTCGACGAGGCCGGAATTTTCGTCACTCAAACATTCATGCTTTATATATAGATATAGAGATATAGATAGAGAAGAATAGAAATATATTAACCCTTCTTATAAATATCTTAGTCAAAAAAAAAAGAAAGATTGGAAACATCATCCAAAGTAATCCATGCCTGAAGTCATATAAACTATCATGGTTCATTAAAACTTGTAATAATTGTAACATTTTGAATTTTTTGAATTGGGATTTAGCACCACAACGGAGTGACTTTTATCTGGTAAGTCAGTCAGTTTTTTTTTTTGTAAATGATGTTGTGAAGTAATCTTGGTTGGTTGGCTGCATTCAATGAGTTGATTGGTTGCATTAAATGAGTTTGGTTGCTGCATTCAATACAGTGGTTGATAGCCGTATACGCATTGAATGCATTCACATGGATAGCCGTAGTTGCATTTAATGCATTCACATTGTATGTTTTTATCTATATATTGCTATGTTATTGTAAGGTTTCAGAGTGTGTGGGAGAAAGAACATAAAAGAGAGAAGAGTGTGTTCATGCTCTGTATTTGTTTCAGAATTGTTGTGAGTGAATTTAATTTCAGTTTGGTTCATTATTAAACCCCTCATTGTGAATCACCAACAGTGGTTTGCACCCCACTCCCACCAACAGTGGTATCAGAGACAAATGTAGCTTAAATTTGCAGACATTTTGCAAAATTACAAAAACAGAGTGTGTTTTCAAAAATTGCCCAGAAATCAAAGTGGTCGAAATCCATTTTTGATCACATCAGATTGAAGCTCCCAACGAGACGAGCACAACCGTGAAAACCGCGTTGAAAACTCAAATTGGACAAAGCCACACGCGCCTACATGCGCCCTGTGGCACCGTGACCACGCGTCTCCACACGTAACGCGCTCTGCACTCATTACCAGAAAGGTGATCATGGGTAGAGATGTGATATTTGAAGAAGAAGAAGCTTGGAACTAGAATCAATATGAATTTGTTAAAGATGCAGAACTCATTCTTGAAGATGAAACATCAAAAGCTCCGGTTGAAATCACAAGAGAAGTTCAAGATGAGCCACAAACTCCTCCACATAGAATACCTGCACCTAGATCACCAGTTTCTCACAGAAGTGCTACATCATCATCATCATCAGCATCAGATGATAGCTTTTTCAAACAACCAAGACCAATAAGAAATTTGCAGGAGATATATGAAGCTACAGAAAAAGCAGATATGAATTTGTTCTCCCTACTTGCAGATAGTAATCCACTTACCTTCTCAGAAGCCATCCAAGAACATAAATGAAAGAAAGCAATGGATGAAGAAATTCATGCCATTGAGAAAAATGACACATGGAAGCTTACCAGTCTACCTGAGGGGCACAAACCCATTAGAGTGAAATGGGTATACAAGACAAAGAGGAATGCACAAGGCGAAGTGCAACGCTACAAGGCAAGGTTAGTAGCAAAAGGTTACAAGCAGAGAGCTGGAATTGACTATGGAGAGGTGTTTGCTCCAGTTGCCCGATTGGAGACTATCAGGTTAATGATTTCTTTGGCTGCCCAGCACAAGTGGCAGATTTATCAACTTGATGTGAAATCTGCATTTCTTAATGGTTTCCTTGAAAAAGAGATCTATATTGAACAACCTTCGGGGTATGTTCAGAATGGCCATGAAGACAGAGTGTACAAATTCAAGAAAACACTTTATGGATTGAAGCAAGCTCCGCGTGCATGGAATACTAGAATTGATCAATATTTTCATGACAATGGTTTTGAAAAATGTCCATATGAGCACGCACTATATTTGAAGAAGGAAGCTGATCGAAGCATGTTGCTTGCTTGTCTTTATGTTGATGATCTAATCTTCACCGGAAACAATCCAGCCATGTTCAAAGACTTTAAAAGAAGCATGGTCCAAGAATTTGAAATGACAGATATTGGATTGATGGCTCATTTTCTCGGCATTAAAGTGGCACAAAGAAAAGATGGAATTTTTATTTCCCAAAGTGGTTATGCCAAGGAAATTCTCAAGATATATGGAATGGAGAATTGCAATCCAGTGAACACTCCTGTAGACAGTGGAGTGGAGCTTAGAAAAGGTACGAAGGCAGGCGATGTGGATCCAACTTATTTCAAGAGCCTAGTTGGAAGTCTTCACTATCTTACTTGCACCAGGCCAGACATACTCTATGGAGTAGGACTGATTAGCAAATATATGGAAACACCAAATCAGTCACACCTTTATACAGCAAAGAGGATTCTTCGCTACATCAAAGGTACAATCGATGATGGTTTATAATAAACCAACTGATAATTTCAGTCTTGTTGGCTACTCAGATAGCAACTGGGGACGTGACTTGGATGAACGGAAAAGTACTACGGGGTTTACTTTCTTTATGGGAGATACATCTTTCACATGGTCATCCAAGAAGCAAGCTATTGTGACATTATCAATTTGCGAAGTTGAGTATGTTACAGCCAACTCAGCTGTGTGTTATGCAATATGGTTACGGAACATGCTGAAGCATTTGGGATTTCCACAAGAAAAACCCACTGAGATCTATGTTGATAATCGCTCAGCAATTGCATTGGCAAAGAACCCAATTTATCATGAAAGAAGTAAGCATACTGACACCCGCTATCATTTCATCCGAGAGCATGTGAAAAATAAAGAGGTGGAATTATTTTCTTGCAAATCTCAAGATCAACTTGCAGATATTTTCACAAAGCCATTGAAAAATGATCTGTTCAACAAAATAAAGATAATGCTCGGGATGAAACAGCATGGAGAATTAAGATTAAGGGGAGATGTTGTGAAGTAATCTTGGTTGGTTGGCTGCATTCAATGAGTTGGTTGGTTGCATTAAATGAGTTTGGTTGTTGCATTCAATGCGGTGGTTGATAGCCGTATACGCATTGAATGCATTCACACGGATAGCCGTAGTTGCATTTAATGCGTTCACATTGTATGTTTTTATTTATATATAGCTATCTTATTGTAAGGTTTCAGAGTGTGTAGGAGAAAGAAAATAAAAGAGAGAAGAGTGTGCTCATGCTCTGTATTTGTTTCAGAATTGTTGTGAGTGAATTTAATTTCAGTTTGGTTCATTATTAAACCTCTCATTGTGAATCACCAACAGTGGTTTGCACCCCACTCCCACCAACAAATGAAACCACAGTTCTCCGCATATTGAATAGATTACAAGTAGAGGCAACTTGACTTTATTTATGGCAAAAATAGTAGTTAAGTGATGATGCACTTTTGTAACTTTCTCTACATTGCATATGGTAATTGACGATAAAATAAAAATCAAATAATTTAGATGTAAGGTTGATATTATTAAAAGAATAAGAGTTGAATTAATTTTTTAGTGATAATTTATGGAATAAAATATATTTTTTTAGGTTGGGTTTCTCTCATGTTTTGAGATCTCAACATGATAGAATTTGAGGGGTCTGTAGGACCCAACATTAGTCTCGTTTTAATTATCTGAACAATTCATTTTGTAAGGCCCACAATGTATATTATCCATGAAAAAAAATTAGTTCGATCCAATTATCATAATTTTTTCATTTTATCGTATGTCTCCAAAAAAATGGACAGCAAATATATATTTGAAATAGATCTTTTAAAGACAAATATTGACAATTAAAATTATAAACTTTTTAACCTTTTTGAAAATATTTTTTTTGCACCTCACTGATATGTAATTCTCCTTATTTTGTTTTGTATATATACAGAATTCATCCACATAAATATTTCAATTTTTTATATGGTTCAAATTCATTTTATATGAGTTTCATAATACATGAGTTAAATCCGAATCACATAATAATTAAAAAAATAATAATTTTGTACACATGTTTTCAGTTAATTTCTCTATATGTTAATTTCTTTATAGTATTGATATCATAGAATATTAATGGACATAATATACTTTGAATATGCGTACATTTAACTACTTCTCCTTTTTATTCTTCATAAATATGAGTTGACAGTACGTGTAAATACTTGTAAGCATAAAATATTTAGAAATTGTCTTTACAAATTTATCAAGAAAAATAGTACTTCCTCAAATTAAACTCTTGTTTGTTGCAAGAGTCGTTTCATTTTGGCCTAGTGCCCTATTTGAATTCATCATCCCTAGATTGATTGTGCACTAACTTGTCTTTTTTGTTTTTCCCTCGACCTTTACATACCAAACCAAAGAAATCCCACTAACCAATACAATACCCAAACCAACACTTAGTCCCTTTTGATTTTGATTTTGATTTTGATTTTGTTGTTATATAGGGTATCGTGGGCTAGCTTATGCACATCAGACTAAGTCCTTATAGCCCGAACAAACTTTTTGAAACAGGGCTTACGCCCTATGGTCTGTAGCCCCAAGGTATGTGTTTGCTTGTTAGGGGATTCAAACTTGAGACTTGGGAGGAAGCAAACCTCCAGATCCTAGTCGTCACCCATTAGGCTAACCACCCTATGGTTAACCAACACTAAGTCCCACCACTAACTCTATCTTACACTTCCTTTCACTGCTGTCGCCTCTTTTATGTGCTCATCATTTTGAAAACTTGCAATGAATAGTATTTTTTTTTTTTTTTTTTGTATGAATCTCTTGTTGAAGTTAAGACGCCAAAGGTCACCCATTCTGGCAAGTGATTTCTCAGATCAACGATGTGAAAATAGTTTTGCTTGAATTGTAGAACTATTTTCAAAACCAAAGAAGATGACACTAAGGTTTTGGGTGCTTGAATTATAAATAATCCAAGCCTCATTTGGTATACCATATGAAATACCACTCGGCCAATATATAGGTTCAATGGAATTCCTAGAATTGATACAAACATCGACATGATTGATTGGCAAGCTTGCTTCCCAAGGATTATTTCGATAAGTATCAAACTCCACAGCGACAAATCAATTTGCACCGGTTGAAGTTGCCGTCTCTTTTTCGTTTACGAGGCCTAGGCCATCTCCTGTTGAGTCCAGAGGGATATTGGAACCATTAGGAGTGAGAAAGAATGCAAGCCTCTCACCATAATTATTTCCCCCTATGTGACAAATGAGAAATTGGTACTGAAATCGGTGAGGATCCCTAAGGAATTGTCCCAAAGATGCATCGGTTGGGTACACATGGCGCGGCCACTGCAACAATGACACATTGTACATGACAGGGTCTTGGGTGACTTGGATGCCCTCTTTGGAGATGTAGGCATCTCCTGTGCAGTTCATTAGATAATTAGGTTTGGTATGAAGGTCTTAGGTAGCAAGCTTGCACTTTGTCATATAAATAAGCAGATACATGGTTGGACGAGTCACAATTAGTCGACTGAGTCCCCAAATGTTTTTATTTTATTTTGTTATATATATTCAGTTGCAAAGTAGCCAAATTTTCATAGAGAAAATAAGTACTAGAGAAAATATTATGTATTGCTGTCACTAACTCTTAGTATCTCCAACGCTATTAGTCATTTTAAAGTGTGCTAAAATGTGTATTCTACTATCCACATTTTGTAATTAACAATGTTATATACTCACATTTTATCTAAAACAAATCAATATGTGGCTCAAATTCATTTTAAATGTATGTCAGTTGAATAATGCTGTTTTAAAAATTGAAGAAGAAATTAAAGTGAAATTTGTTCAAAATTACAAAAATGTTAATGACTAAAGTGAAATTTTGATAAAAATACAATGTTAAGTTTTATTAATGCTATCATGTAACTATTTTTCGTTGGTTTTCGAAACGACATTATGCAAATGGACCAAATTTCTACTTGACTCAAAATCTAGAGATTGACTGAAACAATTAAAAGATCAAAATACAAAATGAGATTAAATATAAAAATTGAGTATAGAAGCTTTTAGTAAGTGTTTCTTTTGGGGGAAAAAATGAGTATAGAAGCTTCTCACGAGTGTTTCTTTAGGTAATTGCTAATGAGAGAAAATACAGAAATATGACATTATTGGGTGTAACAACGCCCGCGAGGGACCTCGCTACTGTTCGGACTCGATTTTGTTGCGGTTCCAAATCTCGAACCAAAGAGTCCAAATCCGGCAAATCGTTTTGAGAAAAACAGATTTTTTTGAAAGAAGTGCCAAACATGGACTGCTTTGCCAGATAACAGAGTCGCCACCTAAATATTTTAAAATGGGAAATTTAGGAAACCCTGACTCGGTGCCGAAAGGCCACGTGTCCGTCATCACCAAAGTTGGCTCGGGAACTTGGGTACGATTGGGGAAGGTCACATCGTGAGCACCCCCGCTCGCCCGATCAAAGACCGGCCTCTACTAACCATGATATCTGTTTTTGAAAGCATTGTGTGTTCTTATTCCGGTTATTAGCCTAGGTTACTATGTGATGCTCGCAGCAAACAAGTATAGACTGAATCGCCTGAATTGGAACTAAACATCTCATGTTTGTTTGTTTGAAAATGGTTTGATGGTGCTACCCGCAGGTAGGCTAAGACGTGGATTTGCCACCCTCGGGTGGGCTTAGAAAACATGATTTTGCCACTATCTAGTGGGCTTAAAACAAACATTCAATGAATTGTCCCAATCCAAATAACTCAACCTCCACCCACAGGCATTCAAGGCAGTTATATCACATAAGCAAATAGCCTCATGGTAAGCATGCTATCATGGCAACACTCACACGCATGCAAGGATGCTAAAGCATAAGACTTACCGAGTACTCCAAGCCAAAACAGAAAACTGATTAGAAATCATGCATGATCCTAAATATACTGAATGTCTAATGCAACACATGCAAAGATGCAACTATAGCAGGCTCGGCTATTCTAAACATGGCATGTGAAATGCAACAGCTATCAAGTACTCAACTTGGAATTGAAATACAGATGCAGTTTGTATGATGCGCCGAGCCCAGTGCATGCAAAACAGATGAATGATGCAAACATGCTATCATACTGTATGCTAATTGAAATATGCCCTATATCTAACCATCCAAAGCGGGTAAATAAAAGGGAGAAAGAAATGGGGGTTGGAAGACATACATCACACTCACCCACCCTTATTACAACATTGCCCTCGCGCAGAGGATCCGAATAAATAATACAGACCCGAATAAAAGAATAGAATAATACAGTCCGAAATGAATATACAGATATCCTAATTAATTTACAAATTAACTAAGAAAGCGGTAAACTGGCATGCAAGCCAGGGACTGCCTTGCTTCTGATAGATGCCGCCTGTTGGGCTGCCTGGCGCGGAAATCCACTGGGATGCCCCGATTAGCCTCTGTTTGCAATGTTTCTTGAAATACGTGCCCGACTCCGAAAGTTGCTGATTCTTCATTTTGCTGCAACAGAGAGTAGGAAAAGGGCATAGCAGTGTATTTCACAAATATATGCATGCCTCGATCCTCGTGCCACCAATCACGCATCTCGATGCATGATGGCCGAGGAGCCGAATTGCACAACTTAATATAGGATGAATGCATATGAATGCTATAACAAAACCTAACTCCATCATGGATGATCCGGAGTGTCGGTGACTGGGGAATTGAGACATGCTCCGCCACTCGGAGTGTGAAACGCGCCTCGTTTCCCGTGCAATATGCATGATATGCATGAAATGCAACTAACATACAATCCTAGCATGTACGATGCTATGAAAATGAGATGCCTCGAAATGCGTGTCCACGGGCACGTAAACCGAGGCGATGCGGAATGACATGCGAAATGCAATGATGGGCTTACACCAATATGAGAGGGCCTCAGCCACACTCACACGGGATGCCGGAATGATAAGAATGAGGTGCCTCGAAATGCGTGCCCACTGGCACGCAAACCGAGGCAATGATGAAATGCAAATCGGATAAAACAGAGTGCCTCGAAATGCGTGCACACAGGCACGTAAACCGAGACGGAGGCATACGCAATGCCAATCGGATAAAACAGAGTGCCTCGAAATGCGTGCACACAGGCACACAAACCGAGGCGGAGGCATACGCAATGCCAAGCGGATAAAACAGAGTGCCTCGAAATGCGTGCACACGGGCACGCGAACCGAGGCGATGATATGAAGTGCAAATCGGATAAAACCGAAGTGCCTCGAAGTGCGCGCCCACGGGCACGCAAACCGAGGCGATGATATGCGATGCAAAATCGGATAAAACCGAAGTGCCTCGAAATGGGCGCCCACAGGCACGCAAACCGAGGCGATGATGTGCGATGCAGAATCGGATAAAACCGAAGTGCCTCGAAATGCGCGCCTACAGGTACGCAAACCGAGGTGATGATGAAATGGGATGAAATGGCATACGGAATGCAACGATGGGCTTACACCAACATGGGAGAGCCTCAGCTCACTCACATAGGCTGCCGTCGGGTAAAAACAAAGTGCCTCGAAATGCGTGCACACGGGCACACAAACCGAGGCAATGGCATACAAGCATGAAAATGCAAATTGGGCTTACGCCAACATGAGAGGGCCTCAACCACACTCACATAGGCTGCCGGAATGATAAGAATGAGGTGCCTCGAAATGCGTGCCCATTGGCACGCAAACCGAGGCAATGCAAAAATGATACAAATGGCATGGGAAATGATATGCAAGCATGGCAATGGAATTTCAGCACCTAAATAAAGGGGGAAACAGCCCCGAGACAATTCGAAATGACACTCGAAGCATGCATTCATCCCGAAAATGCGAAATTAAGCCCCGAAATGGCCTATAGCCATGCTATACATGCAAAATATGATCATGGCAGCAAGAACAGTAGCAAGGCAGTCCCAAAAATGGCATTTTTTCAGTAATAAACATGGCCTAAATGCAAGCATAGATAGATCAACCAAAGCATGCAAAGTTAGTGACCAAAAGAGGGGTATTGAGACAAGTGATATATGCAAACCCCAAATGGACAAACTTTCTTCTACAACATTGAAGATGAGCTAAAAATAATCACAATTGCAGAAGATTATATCCTCAAAATCAGAATAAAATCATGCTAACAATTCCATGCAAAAATGAAGCTCAAAAGAGGCTATAACAAGAGTCATGCAAAACAAGCACCAAATGACAAAATTTTCTTCATGAAATGTGTAAAGGGGGTCAAAATAAGACCAAAGTCAGGAGGGGTCGAAGTCCCAAAAACAAATAGAAATAGGTCAAAAGTTGTGTACAAAAATGGGCACACTTGATGGAATTTGAAGGAAGTGGTGGATATAATGGCCAAATGAAATTGAGCCTCTCTACAATGTTGTAGAGGGACTCAAAACAAGCAAGAAATCAGTAGGGGTTGGACCCCTAAAAACAAGCACAAATAAGCCAAAACTAGCATGCAAGATAATGGCATAAAAGCTAGGTATTGAAACAAGTATATCATAGAAGCATCAAATGAAGTTGAGCCCTTCTACAAAGTTGTAGAGGGGCTCAAAAAAAGCACAAAAGCAGTAGGGGTCGGAGCCCCAATTCTCAACCAATTAGAGTATAAAAAAAAGATCAAGAAAAAGCCCTAAAAGTTGGTTTTGAATACTTACCCTTGAAGACTTGTCTTTCTTTGCTTCTTGGCTTTGATTTGTAGCTTCTCAACCTCTGAAATTCACTTCCTAGCTGCTGGAATCGAAGTTGGAATGGTGAAGCTAGGTGTTGGTGAAGGAATCAAGCAACACTTGAAGAAATTTTGGGAGCTTTTGGCTATGAAAATTAGGTTTTTTGCTATGGAGCTCTTGAACCAATTTTTTCTAACCTAAGCAAAGGGAAAGGAGGGCCCTTCAAATAGACAAGAAATAGGGTGTAAAAGGGGAGGGAAAGCACCCAATCTTTCCCTCCCGAAATATCCCCCGGATGCCCCGGGATATGTTGGAAGATATCCGGACAGCTGGGACAGGCTGGAAAGCAAGAATCTGGTCGGCCAGGTATTTTTTTGCAAGGTGGCCGGCCAGCCACCCCCCATGGCCGGCCAGCCACCCTACATGGCCGGCCAGCCAGGTGAAAAAATGAAGTTTTGAATTAGTGGCCGACCACCATGCAAAGGTGTCCTCCTAGGTGTGTAGAACAAGGATCCAAGGTTGGAATCTGGCAACGCTGAAGCAGAAGTCACAACATAGGGCTTGAAGGAGAGGCCCAAAAATGAAACCAACAATTGCTGGCCGACCACCAACTTTTAGGGTCCTCCCATGTCCCCTGATCACAGATATGTAGCTTTGGTTGGAAGAAAATACCCCTAGGGTGTTCAACATTGGCCCGGAAGTGAGAAAAACGGGCTCCGGAGGAGCGAAACTGGTTATCTGGGATAATTGCTGGCTTCTCACCCCCCAGTGATCTTCCTGATGTTGAAACAGAGGTACCTGCCAAGTTTGAACAAAAACTAATGAGAAATGAACGCTCAGGGCCAAAACCGAGCAATTCGGGATCCCGAAAATGAGCTGCAGGTGCCGGAAGTGGTGTTCAGCAGCGAAGTGGGTATCTGAGACCCCAGTGTCCCTCGGAATGACAAAACAGAGGTACCTGCCAAAAACCGGAGAAAACGGATGTGAAATGAATGCTCGGGACCAAAACCGCGCAGTTTGGGGTCCCGAAAACCGGCTACAGGCACCAAAAGTGGCATACGGCCACGAAGTGGGCATCAGGGGCCCCAGTGATCCTCGGAATATTAAAACAGAGGTCTCCGCCAAAACCCGGAGAAATCGGAGATGGTTGGGCGGTCCCGAGCCGAGGCACACGGCCTGACGGTTCCGAAAACCGGGAACCGGGCTCCGAAATGGGCAAAATGGCCTACGGCCACGAAAAGTAGCTCACGGCCACCGGGAGATAGTCTACGGGACCACTCCCTTCCCTCAGGAAAGAAAACAGAGAAAACCGAGCCTGGTTCGCAAACCGAGACAAGGTAGAGACGAGGGTTCGGGAGTCCGGAGGCAGGGCGCACGGCCGCGACTCTGAGACTTCTGAACGAGCACAGTATGCAACATCACCGAGCGCTCAATCGGTGACGTCTGAGTCTTAAGGTCGGTCAAAAATGGGGTGTCTACACCCTCCAAGTTCTCAAACCCCACCGAAATAGCTTGCATAACCAGAAGAAATAAATACGGAGAAAGAGGATCACCTTGACGCAACCCACAATGAGGTTGAAACCACTCAGAACGCCCAAAGTATACTAAAACTGAGAAGGACAGTAGAAATACACTATGAAATTAAATTAATCCATTGATGATTAAAACCCATAATACCCACGATCTAAAGCAGAAATCCCAACTCACTCTATCATAGGCCTTCTTCATATCTAATTTTAGAGAAAAATACGACTTGGATCCCTCATTTGTTTTAAAAATGAACTCCACCAACTCATGAGCTAAAAGAACATTATTAGAAATCAATCTACCCCCAAACAAAAGCATTTTGAAAAGGCGAAATCAAATGTGGAAGAACACTATGTGATCTATCGGCAAGCACCTTAGCAATAATTTTGTAAAGAACATTACAGAGACTAATTGGCCTAAAATCATTAACTATTTGAGGAGATTTGTTCTTAGGGATCAACGCCAAAAAAGTTTGATTGAGCTCCCTAGGCAAAACTCCTGAATTAAGAACGGAAAGCACCGAATCACAAATCAAACTACCCACAATACCCCAATGTCGTTGATAAAACGCAGCTATCATTCCATCATGCCATGGACTTTTCAAACATCCCATAGAGAATATAACCGGCTTAATTTCTGACTCCAAGAAAGCAAGAAAGGAGCATCCAAACAACATTTTTGTGCATCACTCAATCTACAATTAATCACATTGAAAAAATTAAAATGGGTTGGATAGCCCGATTGAGTATTAGATTGAGTACATATAGAGGCCGAATGAAAAATCTGCTTGAAATAATGCACAAAAGCTCGTTCAATCGCCATTGGATCAGAAATAAAGGATCCATCATCTGCCCACAAAAACACCACTGTTTTTTTGCTTGCACGAAAAAAGGCCATTAGATGAAAATATTGTGTATTCCAATCGAATGTTCCTCTTGCTTTTCCAATAAGAAATCTAATTCCTGCCTCAACATTTGGTCTTCCACCCCTCGAGACTCCAAATTCAGATTTGATTGCACCACATAACCTTGCCTCAAAACCTCAATTTGAGCTGCCAGACTACTATTTGGAATAGAGTTCTAATGTTTTAAATGTTTCAAAATCAGACGTTGATGCTAAAGAACCCCAAAAACACACGACCCTTCCATTGGAATAGCCTACACTTTTTTGACAAATCGGTGTTGTCACTTCATCCATCAGACCCCAAATCCCAAACCCAGACCCCAACCCCAACCCCAACCAACATAACAACGAGTGAGAAGGACAAGATGGACGAAGAAAATACAGAGAGAGAGAGAGAGAGAGAGAGAGAGAGCTTTGAACCAGAGAAGAACGAAGAGAGAGAGAGAGAGAAGTAACGAAGAAAAGAGAAGATGGGCGAAAGGAGACGGAAGAGACAAACACACGCAAAGAAGAACGCTTCCACTCTTCAACTAGGTTTGGAGATTCAAACTAGGTTTTGATTTGGGGATTTTCACTGAAAAATCAGGGTTTCGATTGAGCAAAACTAAAATTATCTAAAATTAGACAACCTCAAGGACATCTAGGTTCTTGAATTAATTCGATTGTATTGTTTTAGATTGTGATTTTTTTTTTTTTAATAAACTGCTTGAATATGATGGGAAAAATATGTCCAATGTCAATTGCTTATTGTGAAATTGGATTTTTTTAATGGGTTTAACTGTAGACGCGCCCTCGAGGGCCTCATGCTACAGTTCGGACTCAAAGTGTCACGGTTCTTAATCTGATCTCACAATGTGCGATGTGAGATTGATAAATCACCAAAGAGTCCAAATCTGGCAAATCGTTTTGGAAAACTGATTTTTGTAAAGAAGTGCCAAACATGGACTGCTTTGCCAGATACAGAGTCACCACCTAAATATTTATTTTTGAAAAAATTTAGGAAACCCTGACTCGTTGCCTAAGGCCGCGTGTCCGTCATCATCAAAGTTGCCTCGGCTCGGGAACTTGGGTACGATTGGGGAAGGTCAGCTATGAGCACCCCCACTCGCCCGATCAAAGATCGGCCACTACTAAACATGATATCTTGTTTTTGAAAACACATGCATTCTTATTCCGGTTAATTGGCTAATCTTTACTACGTGATGCACACAGCAAAACAAGTATAGACTAGATCGCCTAACTTGGAACAAAGCATCGCATATCCGTTTGTTTGGAAATGGTTTTGAATTTTGCTACTCGGAAGTAGGCTAAAACACAGATTTCGATGAATTATTCCAATTCAAGCAATCCAACCTTCACCCACAAACATTCAGGCAGTTATATCACATAAGCAATTAGCCTCATGGCAAGCATGCTGTCATGTTAACACTTACACACATGCAAGATGCTAAAGCATAAACACTCACAGTGTACTCTGAGCCAAAACAAGAAACTAGTTAGAAATCATGCATGATCCTAGTTCATGTAAGATGGCTAATGTAACACATGCGAAATGCAACTAGAATAGGCTCGGCTAATCTAAGAATGGCATGTGAAATGCGACAACTCAATACACGTATTCAAGTTGGAATTGAAATACTATGCAGTTAGTATGATGCGCCGAGCCCGGTGCGTGCAATACGAATGAATGTGTGCAAACATGCTGACATAAGTATGCTAATTGAAATATGACCTAAAACTAACCATTAAAAGCAGGTAAGTAAAAAGGAGAAAGACGTGGGGTTGGAAGACATTCACACACGCACGGACACTTATTACAAAGTTCGCCCTCTCGACGGAGGGTTTGAATAAATAATACAAACCAAATGATTAAACAACTATCCTAGCTAATTAATTATTACAAACCCTTAATTAATTAACAAATTAATTACAAAAGGAGGCCGCCGCAGCTCCACCTTGGAATGATTGAATGATGCATGCTCGATCGCCTCGCTCGAAAACCCGTTGCCATGCCACATGTTGCCTCTGTTTGCACTGTTTTGCTCCTTTGAAAACTGCACAAGTCCCAAGGATGCTTCTGAAGCACTCCCTAAGCATTTTGTGATGCCACTGGCCAAGAGATAGGACCACCGGCCATTGTAAAATGGTCATCGACCATTTGTGGGGATCTCGGCCAACAATGCATAGCCAGCCGGCACTGAAGATGGCCGACCGACCATCTCTTTCTGCAGAATCCTGTTTTTGCTGCAGCAGAGGACAGACAGTGCATGGCAAAACATTTACAAGATAATGTATGCACAACCATCATCCCTATCATGCTATAAACTCAAGAGAGTATGGCTCTCGATCCTCGGACCACCAGTAACGCATTTCACTGCGCGATGGCCAAAGGTGCCAAGTGCGCAAATTAATGTGGAATGAATGCAACAAAACAAATGAAGGCTTCACACTCTATCATGTTGGATCAAGAGCATCGGCGACTAAGGAGTGAGGTACGTTTTGTCACTTCAAGTACGAACGTTCCTCGCTCCTCGTGTTTGGTTTGACACCCCAAACCAAACACAATGTAATGCAAGCGAGTATGCCAAATACAATGCAACATGGAAACGTAATGCTATGCAACCTAAGCATGCATGAGGCTAAGGTAACAAGCATGCCGAATGCAATGCAACCTAATCAAACATATGACAAAATGCAAACTAGCAAGTATGCAAAATGCAACCTAAACGTACAAACATGTAATGTAATAGGCATGCGACAACGATACCAAAAACGAGGATGTGACAACATGCAATACGATAAGCATGCAATGACACATAAACCGCATGATCCATGGACTTACATTGAAAATGGGTAGGCCTCAGCCACACCAAAAACAGTGGCCAAAATGATGAAGTGATAGAATGGAATGCACAATGAGCATGCGCATGCAATGGTCCAAGAATTAAGGCATATGGTCACAACACCCAAACATGAGCGATGGGTGACAATCATGGTAGTATGGTGACACCATAAGCTCTGAAATTATGCTAAGAGTGATGCCAAATCAAACACATAACACAAGCAAGGCATGCTAATGGACTTCAAGTTCAAAACTAGCCAAGGTACTTGAACCAAGGCCATATCAACCAAGCCCCAAAGGACCAAGGTGACCCAAAACAGTCCCAAGGCAGGCCAAAACAAGGCTAGAACATGCATCGGATGAGGCCGAAACATGCTAGAAAGGTGAGCACAAAAACAAGACGCATACAAGGCAAAAAAGGGCAATTGCACTACACCTATTACAACTAAGCATGGCATGACTTAGGCCAGTAAAATCAGAGTTATGGCATGTTAAAATGAGCCCAAAAACCCACTTAGATGGCATCCCAAAGGCTTAAGTATGATGGCATGCACAATGACCTATTCTTAAGGCATGAAACACAAACTATCCAAAGCATGGAATAGGTGATAAATGCAAGTGTATGACCATGAAACATGGACTGAGATCACATTTCACATGATGCCAAATCATGAAAATACTTCAAGTAACACATGCTCATGAACTCAAGGCACAAAGCTTACAAGCTAGAATGAACCAAGGCTATGCAAAACAATGCATGCATGACCAAGACAACACCGAATAGAGTTTAATCATGGTAAAACATGAGGGAAAGCTCCTTGGAGTCGAGCCAAAACATGCAAGAATAGTGGTCCAAACACAAGATGCATGTTATGCAAACATGCAAGATTACTCTACAAGTATGTGAAGCATGCAAGATGCCATCAAACCAACATGGAATAGAGTTAAGGCAGGTCCTAAAAGCCACTAAAAAGTGCTGAAATAGAACCAAGACATGCAAAGTAAACATGTTACTCTTATAAGCCAACAACACAAGTACATGAGACACAAAGAGAGGGGGGTGTCCCTCCCCTATTCAAGACTTCAAAACCACTTCTCCACCACTGAAAATCCTTTGGATTTCAGTGGTGAAAAGGTCAAAACAAAGAGGCTTCAAAGCTAAAGAAGAAGGTCACAAAATAAGGCCACACAAGGCCTAAGAGGGGGTAGACAACCCCCAACCCAAAAGTAACCTTACACAAACATATTTAGCATACAAAAACACAACTTTTTTCAGTTGGACACTAAGCTTAAAATAGTATGCAAGTATTGCTAAAAGCTTAAGCAAAAATGGGGAATAAAAGAGTAGTTTCTCACCCTTGAAGAACACTTCAAGAACACCAACTCCAGTACCTCATTCTGATCAAAACTAACTCAAAAACTCTGAAATCAACTCCTTAGCACCTCAGTAACCAAGGGATAGTGTACCACTAGGTGCTTTAGTGCAAAAATATGAACAAAAACACCCTTTAGAACACTATTACACACACAACTATAGAGAGAGAAGAGATATATATATAGAGAGATATATATATATCTTCTATATCAGTTGGCTGAACCTCTGGAAAGGGAGGGGAGGCTCCCTCTTTATAGAGGTTCAAAATCTAAAGCTTCCAAGAGCAGCTAAGCAAAGGGCAAATCCCTCCATACACGCGTATGGAGGGGGTGAATGGTGGATGCCAGCTGCACCAGCTGGCACAAAATATCTGCATAAAGCAGATGAACAGGGTTCGGCCACCAAAAATGGCCGATCGACCAACATAAGTGCCGGCCGACCAAATATAGTGCCGATCGGCCAACACTCTTGGCCGATTGCAAGAAAAATGGGCCGATGGCATCATGCCCTGGCCGGTGGGTTGAGGGGATGGAAAACAAGCCACTCTCTTCCCTTAGAAGCAAAAACACAAGTGTTTGGTCCACAACCAAGCACAAAACAGACAAGTTGAGAGATCTTGAGGCAAGGTGCGTAGCCGAGACCTCCGAGAACTCAAAACGAACACGAGTATGGATGATCATCGAGTGTTCAAACGATGACGTCTAAGTCTTGAGGACGGTCAAAAATGGGGTGTCTACATTAACACAAATTTTTTTTTTTTTTAATTTGTTCATCTAAAACAATTGTTGTTCTATTACAAAAGTAGGATCCTTTTGTTGTGATTGTATTAAAAAGGAAAATTTAATTTCTTGAATTTAAAATTAGAGAACCTAAGGGAATTCCAGGTTATTGAATTAATTTTAAAAGTATGTGATTATATAAAAATTAGTTTTTTGAATTATTATTATTATTATTATTATTATTATTATTATTATTATTATGGGTTTAAGTTCATTTTAATTTGCAGTGAGTTGGAAAATTAGTTGAAAATGATTAATGCATGTCAGTTGAAAATTTTGCTTCAATAGTTCTTGCATGTGAGTACATAATTTATTTGTTACTAATTTTCTTCACAAATCTCTGTCTCTCAAATGGCAAGAATTCTATGCAAACTGTTTCATATGGACATTGTGTACATTCTAAATCATCAATGATTCAGAGCACTAATTTTGATGTTTCACTTGAGCACCAATGACATGGCAAAAAAAAAACCAAGACCAAAACATCACATCACAGTGGGTAGGGCCAACTGTCAGCTCATTAGAGCTGGCTTTAGAATTCAAGAATTAAAGCTCCAAAATATTTTTCATTCTAAATATTCTCCTAAATTAACTTGAGGTTTATTGGAATAATTTGGATTTAATTAGGGTTTTCATTTTGCTTGGGTTTAGGAGAGTGAAATGAAGTTGAAACAGCTAACAGAGCAGTAGTAGAATGTAGCCATAGATTTCTTAGGTTGTTATCTCAGCCCTGAGATCACACTCAGTTTAGAAATTTAATAGTAGAAACAGGAGAGGTTGTGTTTAAGTTCAAGCGAGTTGTTTCTCTTTTTAATACTGGATTAGTGAGACTATTTTTAATTGTTATTAACGAACGAAAATATTGCTTTTGAAGAACTTTCTTGCAATATACTATAGCTCGTACCTTTCCATCAATGCCATTCACACTATAATTCATCACATTAGCTAATTCTTGACAATACAATGGAATCATGATGAGTGTGACACTAACATAGTCCAAATGAGCTATTATTGGTTTTCAATTTATAATATTTTTGTTTTTGTAATATATCGCATGCTTTGTTCAAATACCTGTTATACTCCAAATTTCAATTTTTTCGCTTCTCTACTTATAGAAAACATAACAAATCAATTTATTTATTTCTCCTATGAAATGAATAAGTTCGCGATAACTACTCGAACAACTCTGCCTTAAACACATGCTTATTTATAGTAGAGGAAAATGATTTTCATTGTTGACACTACAACAAAAAGCACAATTAGCGACCAAAAATAAATTTTTCGTCGCTAAAAGTTGCACCTTGGGCGACTAAAAACAGTTTGGTAGCCAAAACTGAGGACTTTTGGCGACTAAAACAAATTAGTCGCCAAATGTATACTTACTGGCGACTAAAATCAATTTTGTAGCCAAAAGTAGGGGTTTTGGCGACTAAAACTCAGTATAGTCGCCCAAAGTGGATGTTTTTGGCTACTAAAAATATTTAGTAGCTAAAACTAAAGTTTTTGGCAACTAAAAAAAATTTTAGTCGCCAAAAGTGGCTAATATTTTTTTTAATAAATAATTTATTTTTTACATCAATTATATTTGAATAAAAATAATTATTGTTTATATTTATAGTTTTGTATTAATACTGGTAAAAGTAATATATAAATAATATAAGTGGCAACCATATTCATGAGATAGTCCACTGGCATGGTGGGGTGGAGTGTGTGCTTAAGATTTGGTGCCAGCGAAGACGTCTGAGGTTCGAGGCGTGGGGAGGTCTGAGGCACAAAGGGAAGTTTTTCTTTTTTTTCAAAAATGCTTTTGGCGACGAAAAAATTAGTCGCCAAATGTATAAATAATAAAAAAATTAATTCACTATTGACGACGAATAGTTTAGTCGCCAAAAGTATAATTTCCAAAAATGGAATTGACTATTGGCGACTAAAACCGTAGTCGCTGAAGACCTGTGTATTGCCGACTAAAAATTTTTTAGTCGCCAAAGGTATTGGCGACCGTTTGTTCGCGACAAACCCGGCGACTAAAAGATTTCGTCGCTGAAAGTCGAAATTTGATATTTGGCGACTAAAAAGGGACTTTTGGCGACTAAAAATTTAGTCGCCAAAGGTGTATTTTCTTGTAGTGTGATTTTCCTTAATTTATAATCATGTTTTCACCTACATATGATTCAATTACTTCATTTTGTTGACCTTTCATCCAGTAAAAAAGATAAAATTATCCTAACAGAATTCTTGATTTTCTTATTAATGTTTTTTTTTTTTCCCTTTCAAATTTGTCTATATCTATTATCCATTTTTATTGATGTTCAAATTTTTTCAACATTTTTACTTTTTCCTATACTCAAAACAATTGAATTTTATGATTTTTCTTTTGTGTTTGTTAGTGTGTTTAAAATTGAAGTTGGAGAGATGAACCTTGAAGTTTTGCAACCTAGATTTGTTAAGGTAATAATGGATATCCTTCGTATATCATTCTTTCAAGCTCCATTTGTTTGATCGTCATATAATTTAGATAAAAATATTTTTGCATTTTGCAATGTTTGGTTGCACGAGAAATGGGTAAAAGAATTTTTCTCAGCATAATTATTTGATGACCTTGTTGCGATGATTTGTTGTACAACAATAAAACAATGTTTATGATTATGACATTGTTCTCTCATCCAACTAGTTGGCAATGCAAATGCAGATGCAGATGACAGGCAATCACAAATTCATAAGGTAATTGAATTAATAAAATTATTTTTATGGTAAACAGAGAAACAAAAAAAAAAAAAGTCCTTTAATTAAAATTATTCTCTTGGTTTTGGTGATGATTTGTTTCTTTGCTTTGTGATTTGTTGCTCATGTTAACTTTTTTTTTTTTTTTTTTTACTTCTTTTATTTTGTTTGTTTTACAGGTGCGATAGTAAAGAAATGAATCTTTTCGTTCACTCACCATTGATGGTTACTCCTCAGGTCAATTCCTTCATATTCCCTCTCTTTCAGTTCATATTTTGCATTTTTTTGTATACAAATCTATGCTTTTGGCTCAAAAGTTGGAATTTAGAATTTATATAAAGTATTTATGAAATTTGGTCCTTTTAACAGATGGTTTATTTGTTAATATGTCAATAGGATACTTTATATGTGAAAATGCAACTACTTGGATGATTAGGTTGATATGATGAAACTTTTTTAGTTGGGGATTATTTGTTTTCTTTTCCATTTTTCTGTAGTTGACTATACGCACTACTTGTTCGATGGATGTCTCAAAACATATAATTTCTTGTTCACTAACTTGAAAACTAAAAAACGAAAGGCGTTTGGTTATGATAATAGATAACAGACTTGCTCATTGTTATTTATGTGAAGGTGACAATATTTAAATTTTAAATCTGTAATTGTTTGTTTTTGTTTAGTTAAATTTGAACAAATTAATTTTTTTGCTTTAGTTACTTCGTGATTTCACCTTCTTTCCCTTCATGTTTTCTAATTAATTTGTTTTGAATAAAATGAAATACCAGTCAAATATCTTAGTTTATTATCACCACACACACACATGAAAGAAAAACCTTACATCATTAATTGTGGGATCTATATTTAATTTTCACTCAAAAAAATAGTGTTGGTATATTTTTTTTGTTGACTTTTGTTTCCTACTTCCTTCGTTTATTTATGTTTAGTTGAAATCACACTATTTTTTCCCCTTTTTTGTGAAATTTTCTTTGTCCTTTACTATGTGATTTGTAAATTGTACTCCTTTGTGTGGGAGCAATTCCTTTAATCTCAATCTCTTTGTTGGATTGAGTATTGTACCTTCTCAATCTGAATACTCTTGTGGAGGATGGTATTCAATTTCATAGCTATGTCATTCCTACAAATGCACTTAATTAAGAAGAGGTTTTCTTCTGCCTTAGAGATTTTTATTTTTATTTTTTAGGGTGGTGGCATCTTGCTATGTTTTGCTCATGCTATATTGGTTTTTGGTTGAGCAAAGGAATCACTCAACAAGCCTATGTTGTGTCCTCTACAGATGGAATTTAGGAACTGCTATGAGGGAATGAAAGTTTAAGTTATATATATATATCAATCTTACCTTCTATAATTTATACTCTTTACTCTCTTCCTATTTGTATATATGCAATGTATTCAATTCTATTTAATTCAATTTTTTTTTTTTTGTTTGAATTAACTATACTCTCTTGCAGGTGATTTTGTGTAATATCAATTTGAACCAACAAGTAGATGCCTAAGACCTTTGGGCCTATAGCTTATGATAAAATGCTAGGTGCTCAATAGGGCCCTGTATGAATAGTGTGGAGAACAAAGATACCTACTAAAATGCAGATTTTTTGTTGGATGGGTTAATTGTACAAAATAGCAATTTATGTGTTATAATATACGAATGCTCTGCCTGATAATGTATTTGGAATATGTTGCCTTTTTTTTTTTTTTTTTTTTTTTGTAGCAATTCAGGTTAAGAGACAAATACAAAAACTACCATTCATAGATTATAGTAAACTACAAACTCATTGTTTTTAAACTTTTAACAAACAAAATAATTAATTACAATAAAAATTAAAAAACAATAGATTTCTGCAACTCATAGTGGGCATTTGTATTGGCACTAGCATGCATGCTTTGCACGTAACCAACTTCAATAGTTATTTTTTAAAGAGAGATTTAGTCAAAATTCTCTCATAATAAAACTTTAATGTATTAAGAACAAGTACAAAAATTTTTTTATAAAAAAGTCCAACACATACCACTATCAAAACATTAAATTTTAAAATAATATAACTTTTGATATAGATGTCAGTTTTTAATAAAATTTATATTTTTAGAATCCTCTCATCAAGATCTATCAAATAAGATTAATGTTGACAATGAAAATCTTAAAAAATATATATATATATATTACCGTCAAAATTGATATAAATAGTAACAGTAACCTATTACTCTGTTTGAAAGTTACTCTATTTGACAGTAACATGTTGCTCTGGTTCAACATGTTACTTTGTTTGACAATAACATATTACTCTAACAATATTATCCAAAATAAATAAATAAATAAAAAAGATATTTTACTTTATCCTTTCTCAATTATATGTTTTCTCCTTAGGAGGTTTATGGAGAAAATTAAATTGAGTTGTCTTTTTCACCAAATAAGGATCCAATAGAGGAATTTTGGCTAAATTTTTCTTTTTTAAATTAGTGTTTTTTTTTTTTTCATTTATCTTTTGGATTATTAATTTCATCTATTTTTTCCTTACTTTTTTTTTTTATTTTTTATTTTAGTTCATATGGTTCAATTAGAAATAATCCGTTCAAACCAATTAATGAGCAGAACCAGTCGTAAATTTATTTAGAGGGTAAGTGTAGATAAGTTTGAGTGGATGAATATATTCTGAGACTTCTTGATTTTTCAACCAAAGTCACCGTTGTTAGGAGTAACACTACAAATCTACCTTTATAAATTTAGAAATTATCCAAAAATTAATCTCCACCATGCCTCAGATGGACCTCACATGAATCACACACTACACAAATTAATCTTTACCACATAATCATTAACCCAAAAAATTTTGGATAGGTAAGTCTGAGTTAGTAGACTTTCCCTCTCAATTAAATTTAGTCTAAATCCTTCAATTGGACCCTTGTTTGATTAAAGGATAGTCGAATTTATTTTGTTTCATAAATCCCCCCAAGGAAGAAGTATAATTGAGTAAGGATAAACTAAAATATCTTTTTTTTGTCTTAGACAATATTGTCAGAGTAATATGTTACCAAAGTAATATGTTATTGTAAGACAGAGTGACATATTACTGTCAAATAGAGTAACGTGTTATTATTTATATCAATTTTGACGATATTAATTTTTTTTAAAAGAATTTCATAACCAATATGAATTTTATTTAATAGATCTTAATGAGATAATTCTAAAAATACTAATTTTATTAAAAATCAATATATAGATCAAAAGTTTTTTATTTTAAAGTTTAATACTTTAGTAATAGTGGTATGTGTTAAATTTTTTAATAAATGTTTTCTATATTTATCATTCAATCCCGTTTGGTAGCTTGAAACGCATGTGGCTCGAATGGCCCGAGTCCAAAACAATGCCGTTTTGTTTTTTTGTTATTTTTTTTTTTTGTTTTCTCGTTTTCTTTGAAGCACTTGGAGTGCTGATCACCCATGGTCATTTTGGCATCTTCATCAACAACATCTTCTCATTTTTTCTGGAGCTGGAGTTGGACACCTTCATCAACATCTTCATCAACAACAACATCTTCATCAACATCATCATCATCAAATTTTATTTTTATTTTTTCAGATCCAAATCTACTTAGGGAAAAAAAAAAAAAAGAAGAAGAAGAAGAAGAAGAAGAAGAAGAAGAAGAAGAGGGAAAACAGAGTTTCAGAGGATCAAAGGAACATCTTCATCAACAACATCTTCATCAACATCAATAACAACATCTTCATCACCATCATCAACACATTATCATCATCAATAATTTTTTTTTTTCCGGATCCAGATCTACTTAAAAAAAAAAAAAAAGTTTGAAAGAGGAGATTGGGCGCCGCCACCATTACCGACCATCACCGTCGATCGCCTCTTCTCTTCTCTTCTCTCCTCTCTTTTCTCTCTCTCCTCTCTCTCTCTCTCTCTCTCTCTCTCTCTCTCTCTCCTCTTCTCTTCCCTCTCTGTGTATGTTCGAAGGAATGAAAAGGAAAGAGAAAAAAAAACACTGCCCAAAAAACGACGTCGTTTTGAACAATTCGGGCCATTTGAGCCGGACGAATTTCGAGTTACGAATCATTTTTGTTTATCATTTTTTTGTGTTGGATATTTTTTTTTGTGTTCATCATTAATAGGGATTTGACTAAATTTTTTTTTTTTTTTTTTTTTTGAAAAGATACTTTCCCCTTTTGTTAGTGGGGGGAGAGACGGCCTTAGTTGACCGATGATTATTCAAAGAGTTAGTGACAATCACACAGAATCTTTTTCCGAGTGTTTATTCTCTTAGAAAAATCGATAAGTTTCTAATAAATAAAAAAGTCTTTGGCTTGAGAAGTATGTGAAACCGAAGCCTCATCCAAATTGTATTTCTGTTAAAAAAAAAATACATATGTTTGGTTTGTGTTTGAGAGATGTGTTTTAGAGATAAAAAATATGAAAAGTTGTTTGGTTTGGTTTTTTTAAAAGATGTTTTTGAAAATTATTTTGAGAGAGAGTTTTGAAAAAAGTGATTGATTTGATGTGTGTGAGAGAGAGATTTGTTTGGAAAACTTGTTTGATTTACAAGTTTTGAGAAATTTTTTTGAGAAAATTTGTTTGGTTTGATTACTTTTGAAAACTTATTTGTAGAGAAAATTTCCCAAAATTTTTTCAGAAATACAAACCAAACGAACCCATTGTATTTGAAAATCTTAATGTCCACTCTTTGTGTACATTATTCATAAAAAATTAAATTAACTTGATAATTGTAATTTTTAATTTTATTATGTTTATTTTTAATAAATGAATGGTTTATTTTAAAAAAATAATATTAGTCGTTTATTTTTTTAGACAAACGTCATAAAATAAAAAAAGTTACGTGATTATCAGATTAAATTATTTTTTTCATAAATAATATATACAAAGGGTCATACAAAATAAATAATTCAGATTATTAAAATATGATATGTGGTAAATCTCGCGTATCTCTTAAATTTTCTCAAATTTAATTTTAAATTTGAAAAAAAATCAACCTACCTAAAAATATCTTTTCGGATATGCAATAATTGCTTCTAAAATCGTGAACACATTGGCCTCGTTTGGGAAGTTAGCTGTTTTAGTAGACTATTTTAGTTTTTGACTATTTTAGTAAGCTAAAATGTTTGTGTTTAAGAAGATAATTGATTTTTTTTGTAATTGAATGTGATATTTGTGAGAAAAAAATAAAATGATTATGGATTTGATGTGACATTTTGTCTTATTGACTATTTTAACATGTTTTATCTTTTTGTAAATTTTAGCCTAAAAAAAAGCAAAGAATTCACTTCCCAAACAGGGCCATTATTAGCTTACACCAATTCTCAAACCCTCGCAATCCATTGAGTCTTGGACTTTTCTTAAGTGTGCAATTGCACACCATGTGCCACTTACACAAAAAGTGTAAGTGTAAGGTGTAAGTATAAGTATAAGGTGTAAGTGTAAGGTGTAAGTGGGTTGCATATGGTGTGCAACCTCAAAAAATGTGTAAGTGTAAGGTTTAATTTTTCACACAAGTTGTAAGTGTAAGGTGTAAGTGTAAGGTGTAAGGTGTAAGGTGTAAGGTGTAAGTTGCACACCATAACCAAACACTTGAGTCTTTATTCCTCAATCAAATTCTATCATGTTTTTTAGTGTTATGAAAAATTTGCATGATAAAAATTTAGATTTGGTTAATGATACCACCGTTTATAACAAAGCTAGAATTGAAAACGTAAGTTTTAGTGCTTAAAATTGTCGTCTACTTTTTTTCCTTCTGCACATTTTGGTAAATAAGATCAAAACTATTCTTATAATTCGACAATCTACAACTAAAAAATACAAAATGTTTCAGACTTCAACTTCCAAATCAAAATAGATTTTTTGACAATCAACTTCGAAACCAAATTAAAATTTTCAATTATCAATTTCCAAATAAAACACATTTGTTAGACACTATATTTCCAAGCTGACCTAGTGTTATTTTTTTGGACATTGTCAACCTAATTCGAAAAACGATTGAAATTTGTAAAAAAAATTGTAAAACTTTACACACACTTATGAAAAGCTACCAAAATGAGTAAAATAATTTTAGGAAATTAACATATTTATTGAATTAAAAACAAACCTAGAATGATATTGAATGGAGTGCTGCAATTGGGAAGATTGAATTAAAAACAAGCTGCACTTTTTCAACCTTCAACAATGTACAAACGGCACCAAGTTTTCTTTTTTTTTTTTGGGATAATAACGGCACCATGTTTGAGTGTGTACATTGTTTAGGATTTGAGTGTGTGTACTATGTTTTGGTGTGTATAAGATGTGTTTATAATTTTACAATTAGGGCGTATTTGGAGCAAAACGTGTGTGGATTGAGAAAAGATTAAGGCCATGTTTGGTTTGTATCTAGAGATACAATTTTAGAGAAAAAAATCTCAATAATTTATTTGGTTAAAAAATTTTGAAAAATAAAAAAATCAAAGTCACTTTTCCTTATCCATCAATCAATCATTTTTTCTCTTTTCCCCTCTCTTTCTCCCACATCGTACACATCAATCAATCACTTTTTCTTTCACATTCATCTATTCAATTATAAAAAAAAAATAAAAAATAAAAAATAAATTATTCCAAACTCAAAACTCTAAAGTCATATTTGTTTACCGACGTGGGAGGGGTGATTGGATTGCCATGACTGTGGGTCCCACTCACAGCGTGTTTGGTGATGATTTGGCAAGGAGGATTGAGAGTCTGAGGGGTTTAGTAATTCTCCTTAGTAAGGAGATTAGCTTGACTGAGTTTTTGGTGGGATTAGGAAAATAGTAAGCGCATTGAGTCTATTTTATATAAAAATTATTTTTTTAATTTTCTTTTTTTTATCAAGTGCACTTGTTTGTTTTAATATTTGTTTTAATTTTTTTAATATAGAAATAAATTTTTTTATTTATTTTATATAAAAATAATTTAACAATTTCATCACTAATCATCTCCCATATATATTATCATCAAAATAAACACATTTTTACTTAATCCCCCCACTAATAATTCATACATTAACTATCTTCTTAACAATATCATCCAATATAATCCGCCAAAACGTGGCCTAAAACTATCTCAAAATATACAATCAAACAAATTTTGTAAAATTTTTGAAAAAAATTACTTCTCAAAATTATTTTACAAACACAAACCAAACATGGATTAAATTATTTTACAATTACTATTTATGTAAATTGAGAAAGATGTACACAGAGTAATTTATCCAAACACCTATATGACAAGACAAGGGGTTGATAGGACAGTTGTCTGCGTGCATGGATTATTAGATGATCACACCGGCTTCCTCTTTCAAAAACAGGGAACACCCACTTTGACCAAATCACAATTTTTCAAACAATAATGTACCTATTTATACCCCAAATTGAATACACTTTTCCTCATCTACAAACTTCCAATCCCATAAATTTTCCCCATCACAACAATGGCTTTCCAATCACACATTCTACTTTCTTGTCTCCCAATTATCACATTTTACATTCTTCTCGCAACTCCTTGCGCAACTGCACTAAACTTCAATATCGCCAAAATCAGTCCCAAAAATCTCAACGTCGACATAACCACCAATGGAGACGCTTACATCTCCTCCAATGGCGTCCACCTCGCGGCGGACAAGTACGATACCAACTTAAATTACAAAGCCGGCAAAGCTACCTACGTCAAACCGCTTCACCTCTATGACAGTTATTCCGGCAAGTTGAACGACTTCACCACCTATTTCTCCTTCGTGATTGATTCGGATGGAAGTTCAACTTTCGGAGATGGGCTTGCATTCTTCCTTGAACCTTCCGATTCCAGCAGCACCGCAGACACCACTACAGGCGGTGCCATTGGGCTTCCAATCGATCCGTCGACATTGGAAGCCACTAGCCCATTTGTCGCTGTGGAGTTTGACACCTTTCAGAATTCTTGGGATCCACAAAGCATCACTCCTGTTACTCATCTTGGAATCAATATCAACTCTATTCAGTCTAATGTGACTAAAGTATGGTACAATGACATAGCTCATGGGATAGAAAATCAAGCTGTGATTAGTTATCGCTCTAAGTCGAAAAAATTGAGTGTTGTTGTCACTAGCACTATCAATAATGCCATAGTCAGACAAGACCTCTCTTTCAGGGTTGATCTAAAGAACTACTTGTCAGAATGGGTTACAATCGGCTTCTCGGCTGGAACTGGTGCGTGTATTGAAAAAAATATTGTTAAGTCGTGGAAATTTAATTCAGATTTTTAAATTTGAGAAAAACAAAGTAAATGTTCCAGCTCTAAGGGCATAAGATAATCTTGGACTTGAATAAGGTATTTACTAGCTATCAGTGAATAATTGGAATAATTGCTATTATTCCTTGGATGGATATACATTTCAATTTGGAATAATATGTTATGAATGCATCTTATAATATGATTCTGTAATATTTTATTAGATTGTGTATGTTGAATTGTATTGTGTAATTGAGAAGATGGGATCATAGGAGGCTGGAAAATTTTAATTCAACCAAAGCCTGCTTAATTAGTGTGGGAAGAGACATTTTAATTGACTAATAAGTCAAACAATAGCCACAATAACAAGTGTGGGGATTTTACTCCATAGTACATAAATTACCCCGGTTATAGCCCAAGTGAGGTGAGGAATGGACAGAGTGACGAGGTGGTGAAATTAAAAACGCCGGTGGGGGCGGCAACCAATAAAATTCATCAATTAAATGATAAGTACATAAATTAGATTCAGGATCCTCTAGAGTAGATTCCCTAAAGTGATCCCTGAAGTGAGTGATCCAACGGCTGAAATCGTTTTTCTTATTATCTTACCGGTAAGATAATATTATTTAATCAAAACGACGTCGTTTTGATTAATATCTCTTACCGGTAAGATAATATATCTTACCGGTAAGATAATAACAAAAACGATTTGAGCCGTTGGATCACTCACTCCAGGGATGACTCCAGGGAATCCCACTCTAGAGGATCCTGGTTGCATAAATTACCACAGTTATAGCCCAATTGAGGTGAGGTCTGCTGTAATAAAAGAACCTTAAGCATTAAATTTGTTTGAATTAGATTTCTCACAAGACACAACTTATTTGAGGGACTTTTAGTACCAATATATATATATATATATATATCGAGCAATATTTATTTATTTACATCAACAAAAGTGCTAAGATGGTAATGCAACGCGAAATATAAAATAGTAACAATCTTAGAATTTGTTGATTAGAACTCAATATCATAAACAAAATTTCTCTATAGACTTGTTGATTCACAAATAATATTGAAAATAAAGACTCAACAATGGTTGATTCACAAAGACATCCAAGATTGGAACAGAAGAGTACAAAACTCAAATTATATTAATTCTCAAAAACTAAAGTGCCTTAAGACTTATATACATTATTTATAAGCAAAGACCGAACTAATTTAAATAGGAAACAATCAGAATTAACAGTTTCGTAATGAGCAATACAGAAATAAGGAAATATAATGAAAATTGTCAAAAATAAAAATATTGTAATAAAATAAAGAAACTACTAATAGATGCTTCCACAATCATGGTTGATTTTACGGAATCAAATTTCTAGATCCGTGCTAAGAGTAATTGAAATTTCAAAACTAAAAAGGGCAAATTCGCGAAATTGACCAACAAATTTTACGCAATTCCAAATCTAGCCCCCCCCCCCTTTTTTTTTTGCCTTTCTCTTACCTATTGTTGAGAATACTTTATCATCCCAGCTCAACTCAATAGCAGCAGCAGCTAAGCCTTCATCCCATATCAGCTCAACAGCTGAGTCAGCCCCAGCTTCAGTTAGTGTAGCTACAGCCACATCAAATCAGTTGGTTACAAAGTCAATTAGCTTAGGAGTTGGTTAATGTGTATATCATTGTGTATTAGGAGTTTGTTATAACTAACTCCCAACTGATCTATATATATATACAATGTAATTTGTACAAATCATTCATTAAGGAAAATAATAAGAATTCATCTTGAGTCTAAATTTCTTCATCGCATCAAAGCTGTAAAGCTCCTCTGAGCTCAGATCTATGGCCAATCTATCTCCTTCTTCTTCGGTTCCATCTAATCTCACAATGTTTGTAACAATCCCGACTTATGATTAGCTGGCTAACCATAATTAATTATGCCTAATAAGTAATTAAGGTGAATTCTAAATTAATTGCACGTGTGTTGCATTATTTGTGTTTTTATCTGTCTCTCGTAGGAAGATCTATTTGTGTTTCCGTCTTATTTTGCGAATTGAATGCCTTATCGATATTCGATCACAAAATTAACTTGATTTATGTGTTACTTGGAATTTTTAGGAATTTATGATAGGCTCAATTGAAATTTGATTTGGAACGAAATAATTAGAATAAAATAATAAAAATTGATTAGTCTAAGTTAGAATTAATTAATCTCTACTAATCAAGCCTATATAAGGTTAATGAGAGTTCTAGATTTCTTTATACACACACTCCTTCATCTTCTTTTGATAAAAAACGTAGGAGGGAGGGAGGGAGGGAGGGAGAGGGAGAGAGAGAGAGAGAAGCCAAACATTAAAGGAAGAAGATAATTAAGAAGAAAATATGGAAGATTGAAGGGAATTGAGGAAGTTTAGCTCCAACACTTTCAAACTCAAGGTTAGGTAGGAAATTCAACTCCTTAATTATGAATTTGAATTACTTAGTGCAAGAATTCGAGAGAATTAGAAGATGAAGCATGAGAATTAAATTAAGAATGTAGAATGAAGGATTACTTCATTTATGCATGCATAATACATGAATTATGAGTTAATTTTCAATCAATTCATACATATAAGAGGACATTTTTGTTAAAGGCTGAGAGCTCACCATAGTTTTGCACTTACAATCCCAAATTACTCATGTTTTGAAAGAAAATATCTTATATCATTGTATGCATGTTATATACATAAAGTTTCAAGCTTGGTTTTGAAGAATTGGTTTGGTTTTGGGCATTGATTTTGTGAATTGATCTTCATCTCATATTGTTACACAAGTTTCTAAATGTTTTCTTAAGTTTTTGGCATAAGGAACCATAAATTTGTAGCTTTGGGTTGAATTAGAAACTTGGAAGCAATTCTAGAAATTCCAGAATTCTGCCTCCACACTCGAGCGACAAATCCTTCACTCGAGCGACCACCTTTATTTTTGCACTTCCGCTCGAGCGACCAAAAGTCCGCTCGAGCGTAAAATGTATGCTCTCAGAAGTTTGCGTGTTTTGCAGACCGCTCAAGCGACAAAAGTTGTGCTCGAGCGAGGGCATGTGTCTCACACTCAATCGAGTATCGAGCGACCATCGCGCGGAAAAATCAAGCAACCAGCACTTTTACAAAGTTTATAGACCGCTCGAGCGAAGGAATGTACGCTCGAGCGACCACTCACATTTTGCTTGTCCGCTCGAGCGAAGAAAGCTGCGCTCAAGCGAGACCCTGTTTTCAACCAATTTTGTTAAGTGTTTTCACATGCATTTTCGCATCCTCATTTTATCCTAGGCATTCCTAGGCCTATATTAAGACATAATAATGAGGGTAAAATGGAGCAACACACTAAGAATAGAACATAATGAGTTAAGTATATTCCAACGTGTGTTTCAAATGTATATTTGTTATGTGTTGATGTAGGTCACATGCCGTAAACCGTTTGATTAGTCTGCTCTGCCTGTCTGCACCCGGAGCCATCTGTGAGTAATAACTTAGTAAAGCTATGTTTCATTTTATTTATTTTCTGTATGATAAAATAAGATCTATTTTCTGAAATATTATATTCTGTACAATGAATGATCGTCCGATTTCGGACAATGTATTCGTGACATCCTTAGCATCATGTGATATCTGTTAGCTGTTACCCAGTATCGGAGGTTTCATTATGGAACTTAATATGTCTGCAACCTGTTACCTGTACCAAAGGCTCCATCATGGAGCTTAGTAAATTTGTCATCTGTTACCCGGATCTGAAGGTTCCTTTATGGAACTGGTTACTCATAACCACCATCTGTTCTGTATCTGCTCTGTTAGCGCTAATGGATGTACCACGTATGATTAAGCATAAACTCTGATTTCTGTATATGATTTGACCAAGAATATGAATGTGAATTTGTTTATGATATAAACTATAATTTCTGACTCTGTGATGGACCTCATTCATTAAACCCTTTTACTCTGTTATTATTCACTGGGCTCCTGCTCACTATTTATATTATGTATGTAGGTGATCAGGCACATGACCAGGCTCAGAGTTGAGGACCTGGCGTCTTAGTTTTTGTCAGCCAACCTTTGTGCCTCCTAAGGAGGTTCCAAATTAAGTCAAGTTTAGTGGCTACGTTTTTGTGAATGTATAAGACTTTGTTTGTTTTGATTATGGACAAATTTCTACTTATATGTATAGTACATGGAGTGATGTATATCAACTGTATCTTTTGATGTCACACGCATCTTTATCAAAGTTTAAGAGTATCTGTCTTACATATGTCTTCATAGCTCAATGGAGTATGTATATTTCTATTTATTGCTTCTGCAGCCCCTAATTTCATGTTATTTTGTTAAAAGACATTTGGTAATCCAAGGGTTACTGACCGATTACGACATTAAACCTGTAGGAGCGGGTTTGGGTCGTGACAGAGTGGTATCAGAGCACAACTTATACTGAGCACACAAGTCCATGTGAGCTATAGGATGTCCTAGAAAAGAATTAGGGACATTTCATCTGCATGTGCGAATATGTGCTAATCTTTATACATATGAAAACTGAATTTGAATCTGAATTAACGAAAAAAAAAAAAATTGAAAGAAATGAACCAGATTATTCTTATGTTTATTGTTACCTTGTCTCTCTATACCAAAATGGAGAATGGAAGGGGAAATTATATAAGTGAATCTTCCGAGGCCCGAATGAACAGAATGGAACAGATGGTTGCGGCTTTGACTGAAGCCATGACGCAGCAATTGAGAGAACAACCTTTACCTCCTCCACTTTCACCAATACTAGTTGAACCGGACAATAGTGACATCATCAATTTGACTCAGAAATTTATGAAAATGAAACCACCGACCTTCTTGGGTGGCATTGAACCATTGAAGGCAGAAACCTGGGTACTAGAAATGGAAAAGTTATTTGAAGTATTCCCTTGCTCCGTAACTCAGAAAGTACTCTTGGCTACCTATACTCTAAAGAATGAAGCCGGAGATGGTGGCTATTGGTCCGAAACAATAATTGGGACATGACATAGACTCAATTTAACGAGATATTCTACAACAAATACTTTTCCCAATGCTTCAGAGACCGAAATGTCTATGTTGATGGTACAATTTCGTGTCCTCCTGCTATGATCATAGATTCAACTGGAACAGATGTTCCGAATCTCGATCACCTTCAATGGAATCTTGTTGATTGTCACCTGTTGAGTTGTATTGCAGTAACTTTGTCTTCTTCAATCTACTCTACTATACTGAAATGTCAACATTCATCTGAGATCTGGTTTTCTTTGCACAAGAGGTTTATGACACTTTCCAGATCACACATCCATCAGTTGAAGAACAAATTAAACAATGTTGCCAAGAAGACAGATTCAATGGAAGAATATTTGTTCAAAATCAAAGAAATTGTCAATTAGTTAGCCCTTGCTTCAGTCATCATTGATGATGAAGATCTTGTTTTACTCACACTAAATGGTCTTCCTGATGAATTTGATGCTTTTACTACCTCTATTCAATCTCAGTTTGAAACAATCACCATGGATGAGTTATCAGCATTGCTTTGTTTCGAAGCCATCCATATGGAGTCCAAAACTAAGAAGAATCTCTTAGAACCTACAGTAGTTTTTTCAACTGTTAAAGGTTCTTCTTCTTCATCAAACTTTCAGTCTAGAGGATAAAATTATGGTTTTAGAGGCTGTAACAACCCCAACCTTTGATTAACGTTAATTCATGGTTAAATAAGCCTAAACAGTAATTAAGGTGAAATTCTGAATTAATTGCATGTATGTGTTGCATTATTGTGCTTATATCTGTTTATCGTAGAAACATTTGCATTAGTTTCTGTTTCGTTTTGAAAATTGAAGGCCTTATCAACATCTGATTACGAAGTTGACTTGATATATGTGTTATTTGGGATTTCTAGAATTTTATGATATGCTTAATTAAAAATCAATTCGGAACGATTAAATTAAAATAATTAATGTTCGATTGATTAGCTTAATCAATAACTTAATTAAAGACCACTAAGTAAGACTATATAAGGCCTCTTTAACACTTAAGACACATCTCATCTTCATCCTTATGAGCCAAACGTGGGTGAGAGAGAGAGAGAGAGAATAAGGAGAATTGAATTCAAGCTGAAGGATTGTAGAAGGTAGAAGACTTTGAAGCTTTTGGCTTGAAAACTCAAACAATTAACCATCTAGAGCACAATTGAGAGGCTAAGGTAAGAATTCAAGCCTTTGGTCTTGTTCTTGTTCTTGAGTTGGTGAATTCATGAATACAAGTGTATTGGGTGGATTATTATGAGAAGTGAGCTAGAATGAAGAAACATAGATCATACCATGTATGCATGTCCATTTGAGCACAATTTGAGTTTGATTTCAAAGAATTCTCTCATGCATGTGTCCATCTTACCTTTATTTTGAGAATTCATCTTGATTAATATCATTTCATCTTAATTAATCATGTTTAGAAGCTTTGAAGTCAAGATAAAACATGCATGTTATGTTTTCAAAGAGTTGAGTTTTGTTTTGCACAATTAGCAAGCTTTTGGAGCTTGATTTTTTTAAATAACTTTGAATTCATGATGTTTGACTAGTTTAAACATGTTTTCTCAAGTTTTGGGGCCCAAAGGTTGCATTCTAAGGTTTTAAATTTGAGTTTTGTACTTGAGAGTGCAATCTGGAAATTCCAGATTCTGCACTTCCGCTCAAATGGTAGAATTTGCACTTGAGCGACCACTCTGCGATCTTACACTTCCGCTCGAACGACTAGAGTCCACTTGAGTGTGAAATACAAGCTCCCAGAAGTTTCACGTTTTTGCAGGCCACTCGAGCGACAAGAGTTACGCTCGCGCGAGGACCTGAGTCTCACGCTCTAGCAAATGTCGAGCGTCTGTTGAGCATGAAAATCACATAACCAGTACTTTTTCAAAGTTTGCAAACCACTCAAGTGAAGGAAGTTGTGCTCGAGTGGCCCCTTACATGTTTACATGTCCGCTTGAGCAAATGAAGTTGTGCTCGAGCGAGACCCCTATTTTCAGCAAATTTTGTTAAGTGTTTCCAAGTGCATTTTTGGCATCCTCACTATATCCTAGGCATTCTGAGGCTAAGATTAAGACACAATAATGAGAGTATAGGCTAGAAACACACTAAGAAAGAAATGAAATGAGTTGTGTTCAATCCAAGCGTGTGTTTCTACATATGTATCTGTTATGTTGGTGTAGGTTACGCACCGTGAGCGGTTAAGCCATTGGTCCGCTACCAAGCTATCTGTGAAGCTATCTGTGAGTAATAACTTAGTAAAGCTATGTTCAATATGAAATACTTTCTGAATATGCTAATATGATAAGAACGGTTTTGTCTGGAACAATAAAAAATAATATAATGCGATTGCATAAATGATGATCCACTTCTGTGAAATGTAATTGTGGTATCCTTAGTAGAGGCCCTCGCCCAGGGGACATAATATTGTGGCTTATGGTCATAAAGCCCTCGCCCGGAGGAAATAATACCGTGGCACAGGCCCTCGCCTGGGAGAAACAATACTGTGGCCCATGTATGTGATATGTTACCCGGTACTGAAGGTTCCAATGTGGAACTTAATATGCTTGACCAAAAAAATAAATTTAATGCTAATGAAAACACTACTCATGATATGAATATGCTTATGACCCTGTTTCTGATGCGAGTATGTTTTCGCTTCTGTTCAATAAGAGATTTGAGAGTTATATCTGTGATGGACATTATTTATTTAAACCCTTTACTCTATTATTATTCACTAGGCTTCCACTCACTATTTATATTATGTATGTAGGTGATCAGGCGCGTAACCAAACTCAGAGTTGTGGACGTGGTGTCTCAGTTTTGTTAGCCAACCGTTTTGCTTCCTAGGAGGTTCCCTTTTGTGAGCGAGTCAAGTCTAAATGGCATATGTTTAAGACCTTGTCCTCTTTGAATTATGAACAAGTTTTCTATTATCTGTATATTGGGCTAAGTCTCTTTCGACTATATCTATAATGAATGTGATGTAAGACCTACATTATGATGTCACGTATATATGTAAAAGGTTTAAAATTTCTGTCCCATATATGTCTTCACAACTCAATGGATTATGTATGTTTCTATATTTGCTTCCTCAGCCCCTAATTATAAGTTATTCTATTCAGGGGCCTTTGGTAATCCAAGTATTACTGGCCAATTACGACGCTAAACTCATAGGGGCAGGTTTAGGTTATGACAGAGGCAAAAACTCTTATAGAAGTAATAGAGGTTGATCTCAAGGTTACAGAAATGGTAGTGGTTCTGGTAGGTTCACAGGAGGTTCTGGTCGAGGCAGAGGCCAAAATTCTCATTTTATACAACGATGTCAAATTTGTGGTGGTTTTAACCACACTGCTCTTGAGTGTTGGTATAGGATGGATTCTCAGTATCAACCACAAACACATTCTTAGTATCAACCACAACATCAGTCTTCTTCTTCATCTGCTCCTTCACATTCTAGAGCTTTTTTTGCTGCATCTGGTTCTCCCGTTGCCTCTTCTCAAGTTCCTTGGTACCTTAACTCTGCAGCAACTGATCACATCACCAATGACATGACCAATCTGACTTCTTACCAGCCTTATCAAGGGACAGATCACATCACTATTGGTAATGGTAACTCTGTCCCTATTCAGCATACTGGTAAAAGGCCTTTTACCTACACCTCATCATTCTTTCAAACATGATTATCTTTCAAACTTAATCATGTTTTACATGCTTCTTCGATTTCTTCTAATCTTGTTTCTGTTCAGAAATTACAAGGGATAACAATTGTTTTATCACATTTGATGATGCTAATTTTGTGATTCAGGACAAGCTTTTGAAGAGAGTGTTTCACAAGGGCTCTAATGGTAATGGTCTTTACCATTGCTTGCCATCTCCTACTCCTCAATCTTTTTCTCCTTCACAGCATTACATTTTAGCCAGTCCTCTCCACCTGTTAGTGAGAGTACTTGGCATAATAGACTAGGTCATCTCTCTCCCTTGAAGTTTCAATGCTTACATAGTCTTTTACATTGTACTTCTAATAAGCACACTTCACTATCATGTCTTGATTGTTGTGTTGCTAAGAGCCACAGGCTGCCTTTTCAAATGTCAAATTCTACTACTCATCAACCACTGTATTTTGTTCATAGTGATGTATGGGGTCCATATGCCTCTAATTCTGGTTACAAGTACTATGTTCTTTTTGTGGATGACTTTACTAAGTTTACATGGTTGTATCCATTGGCCTATAAAAGTGAAATCTATGCTAAGTTTGTGGAGTTTAAGGCCTATATAGAGAACCAATTTAACACATCCTTACATGTTTTACGAACTGATGGAGGCGCTGAGTATTTTAACAATAAAATGAAGTAGTTTCTTTCTACTCAAGGTATTATTCATCAACATTCTTGTCCCTACACACCTCCACAAAATGGCATGGCTGAGAGGAAACATAAATACATTATTAACACAGCCATTACTCTCCTCCATCATGCTACCATGCCTTTGAAATTCTAGTTTGATGTCATGGCTATTGCTACTTTTCTTATTAATAGATTACCTTCTTCTAAACTGAGTAATAAGTCTCCTTTTGAGCTGTTATTTCATTTTTTACTAGATTATTCTCAGTTAAGAGTTTTTGGTTGCCAATGCTTCCCTTGGCTCAAGCCATATGTTTCTCATAAACTCCAGCCCAAATCCATCTCTTGTGTATTTCTTGGTTACCATCCATTTGCCAAAGGCTATCGTTGTCTTGATTCTATTACAGGCAAAATTTATTTGTCTCGTCATGTTGTGTTTAATGAATCTATTTTTCCTTATGCTTCTCTTCCTTCTTCATCTCATTCTCAATCTATTTCTTTACCTCAGCTTCATATATTCTTCTAGGCTTCTGCGTTGCCTTCCTCTATGGTTCATCCTAGTTCCTCTGTGGTTCATCATAATCCTCTTTCTTCTTCTCTAGTGGTTAGTACTCATTTTTCTTCTCCAATGGTTTCTTCCTTCTTTCCTTCTATTCCTCCACTTTCTTACTTCATTCTATTCAGTCCATCTCCATTCAGCTTCCTCTTTGTATGCCTCCTCAAAACACTCATCCTATGCTCACCAGGTCTAAAATAGTTCCAACTTGTTTGTCTGCTCAGAAAACTTCTCATTCTCTTTATTTTGATTCTATGTCTCCCACTCATAAAAAAGATCTTTTGTCTCCACTTTGGTCTAAAGCTATGTCTGAGGAATATGCTGCTCTACAACATCAGCAGACCTGGTCTCTTGTTTCTTTGCCACCTCACAAGGCAGCCATTGGGTGTAAGTGGGTCTTTAAAACCAAAAGGAACTCTGATGGGACTATTGCTAGTGTAATGACCCCGACCTCCAATTAATGCTAAATCATGATTAACTATGCCTAACAGCAATTTAGAAGGAATCTGGAATTAATTTGCATTTGAATTGCATTATCTATGTGTTTTTATCTGTTTGCGACATAATGATCTGTTCATGTCGTTGACTTTAAGCTGCGAATTGAAAGCCTTATCAGCGACTGATTTAGAAATTGATTAATGTTTTATGTTAGTTAGATTTTATGTGATTTTATGGTAGGTTTAATTAAAATTTGATTTGGTACGATTAAACTCGATTAAATAATGTTGAATTATATTAGTTGCTTTAATTACCAACTTGCCATTGAGTGGCCATTCCTATACACATGTTTGGGGCTTTAATTTAGCACATTCCATACATCTTTTTCCCCAGCCATTTTTGAGACCAAAAACGTAAGAAAGAGTGAGAGAGGAGGAAAACTTAGCTTCAACAAGAATTACTTGGAGAACTTAGGAGAATTGAAGGAGGATTGCATGTTTAAGCTCCCACACTTGAAATTGAAGACATAAGGTAGAGAATTCATCTTCTCCATTGTGATTTTGAGTTACTTCTTGCATGGTTCATGGTGAACTAGAGTTTAGAGTCAAGTTTTGGTTCTAAGTGTTGAATTTAAGCTTAATTCATGCATGCATGTTCATATCATAACAATTTGAAGTGTTTTTATGGAAATTCTTTCATGTAAGATCATATTCTAGTTATAGTCCATGAGTTTATCATGATTTTGAGTTTAATCTTGCGTTTGGTTGTATTTTTGGAGCATTGAATTCATTAGGACACTTGCATGTTATGTGTTCATCATGTTCTTGAAGTTTGTTTGAAATTGGTGTTCATTTGACTCACCTTTGGGCCTTGATTTCTCAAATTGATCTTCAAAACATGTCATACTATGAGTTTACAAGAGTTTTCCAGAAAATTAGCCCAAAAGGATCGAATTTGATGCATTGTAGTTGAGTTTTGAGCTTGAGGTTCAAATTTGAAAATTCCAGATTTTGTACTCACGCTCGAGCGGAGAACTCCACGCTCGAGCATACATACTGAGTTCATGCAGTCCGCTCGAGCGTGGAAAGTGACGCTCGAGCGAGAAATGCATGCATCCAGTACTTTGCATGTGTTTACAGTCCGCTCGAGCGGGGTAATGCACGCTCGAGCGAGGACTTGTGTCTCACGCTCGGGCGGGTATTGAGCGCCCATCGAGTGTGAATTTCATGCATCCAGTACTTTTACTGTAGTTTACAGTCCGCGAGCGGATACCTTTTGTCTGCATATCCACTCGAGCGGAGAAATACATGCTCGAGCGGGACCCCTGTTTCAGCAAAATTTTGAAAAGTGTTTTAAAGTGCATCTTTGCATCCTCATTCCATCCTAGGCATTCCTAGACCATGTTTAAGACTCTATAGTGAGGATTAAGGGTTAGAAACACACTAAGAGCCAACGAAATAAGTTTTGTACAAATTAGAACGCGTGTTTCAAGTGTACATCTGTTATGTGTTGTGTAGGTCACGTGCCACGTACCGTTTGACCAAGTTTACTCCGTCTGTTTGTCTCAAGGCCCACTGTGAGTAATAACTCTGTAAAGTTACGTTTAACCTATGTATTTTCTGACTAATATAGTATGATCTATTTCCTGAAATGCTATCTTACAAATTATGAATGAATGTCCAAATTCTCTTAAAAGTATTTGTGGCACCCTTAGTTCATATGGCCCTCGCCCGGGGGGTAACAATACTGCGGCCAATTTGTATACGGCCCTCGCCCGGGGGTGACAATACCGCGGCCAATCTGCTTATGGCCCTTGCCTGGGGGTAACAATACCACGGCTACTTGCGCGCAAGATATGGGCCTTTGTGGTCGTTGGTACCAACTATATATGTGGGTCTCTGGACCAATATGATCTGATAGCTAATGGGTGTACCACGTATGATCTTATGCAAAATCTGAATATGAAATATATATGAATCTGTTTCTGTTTTGAAGTCTGATTATGCTCTGATTTAAATGATGGATTCTAACTTGTGCTGGACATCATTCATATAACCCCTTTACTCTGTTATTATTCACTGGGCTTTCGCTCACAGTTTATATTATGTATGTAGGTGAGCCGGCACATGACCAGGGCCAGAGTTAACGACCTTTTGTACTGTTTTTGTCAGCCAACCGTTGTGCCTCCCGAGGAGGTTCCGATCGAAGTCTAATGCAATGGCTGTTTTTGTTTTCATGCTAGTCTCTGTAACTATTTGTAAAGTCAGATCTTGGGAAGTTCACTCTGTAAATACTTTATAAATATTGTGTATCTTGACTAGCATGTATATATATATCTATAAGTAAGTTTTGAAATGTTCTGTCCCATGTACGTTATCACAGCTCATTGGACCTTGTCTATTTTGTATTATTGCTTCCGCAGCCCCTTATTATTTGCTAATCTGTTCAGAGGCCTTTGGTAATCCACGGATTACTGGCCGGTTACGGTGCTAAACCTACAGGGGCGGGTTTGGGTCGTGACAGCTAGGTACAAGGCATGCCTAGTTGCTAAGGGCTACCTTCAACAAGAAGGCATTGATTTTCAAGAGACCTTTAGTCCAGTTGCCCAACAGCCCACAATTCATATTTTGTTGTGCCTTGCTCTTCATCATCATTGGCCAATTCGCCAGCTTGATATTTCTAATGCATTTCTCCATGGGATTCTTGAGGAAGAGGTGTATATGTTACAACCCCCTGGTTTTGAGTAGTCTTCTTCTTCATTTCAAGTGTGTAAGCTGCACAAGGCATTGTATGGATTAAAACAGGCTCCACGTGCTTGGTATTCCACCTTTTTAGCCTTTCTTCTCTGCTAAGGCTTTTGCAATAGCAAATGTGATACCTCACTCTTCATTCAGCACACTGCCACCTCATTTATTGTCCTCTTGATCTATGTTGATGACATTCTACTTACAGGCAACATTGTCTCTCATATTCAGTCCCTTATTTCCCAAATGCATCAAGCATTCTCTATGAAGGAATTGGGGGATATGGCTTTTTCTTGGCATTTCAGTTCAGTCCACTGGTGGTTCAGGCTATTTTCTTTCTCAACAGAAATATGCTCAAGATCTTCTTAACAAAGTTGGCATGGCTGATTGCAAGCCATGCTATTTTCCTATTGCAGTCAAGCCCTCTCTTCCTTCTAATGCTAATTTGCCCTTTGACAATCCTTCTTTATATCGCAGTATTGTAGGAGGTTTGCAATATCTTACCATTACCCGACCCAATCTTTCTTTGGCTATCAACCAGTCTTGTCAACATATGCATGCCCCCACTTTTGGGCATTTTTCAGCTGTTAAACAATTACTGTGGTATGTTCAGGGCACCATTGCTCATGGTTTGACGTATCAGCCTAGTACCTTTGATCTTCATGCCTTTTCCGACTCCAATTGGGCAGGGGATGTGCTTGATAGGAAGTCCACCTTTGGTTATTGCATATTTTTGGGTTCCAACCTTATCTCTTGGTGTGCTAAAAGGCAGGTCACTGTGTCTCGCTCCTCTACTGGAGCAGAATATCGTGCACTGGCTCATGCTACTGCTGAATTAGCTTGGATTCAAATGCTGCTCCAGGACTTGGCTATTTCCTCCCCTATTTTACCTATCTTATGGTGTGATAATGTCTCTTCTACTGCCCTTGCATTCAATCCAGTTTTTCATTCTCGCTTCAAGCATATCGAGGTGGATTGTCATTTTGTCAAGGATCGGGTGCTTGTTAAACAACTGACTTTGCACTATATTCCTACTCAAGATCAGTTGGCTGATATCTTTACAAAACATTTATCTGTGGCTCGGTTCTTGTATCTTAAATCCAAGCTCATGGAGTTCTCTCACCCCATCAGCTTGCAGAGGCATGTTGAGAATACTTTATCATCCTAACTTAGCTCAGCAGCACCAGCAGCAGCTAAGCCTTCATCCCATATCAGCTCAGCAGCTAAGTAAGCCCCAGTTTCAGTTAGTGCAGCTACAGCCACATCAGACCATTGGTTACAAAGTCAGTTAGCTTAGGAGTTGGTTAGTGTGTATATCATTGTGTATTAGGAGTTTGTTATAACTAACTCCCAACTGCTCTATATATATATACAATGTAATCTGTACAAATCATCCATTGAGAAAAATAATAAGAATTCATCTTGAGTCTAAATTTCTTCATTCCTTTGATCCAAAAGTTATATGGCCATGCATCAGATGGACACCAAAGTTGCGTCATAACTGACATAGAAAAAGCCACCTTAGCTTAGTGTGGGGGAGTGACTTTTTTAATTGACTAATAAATAACCGATGGCGACCTTAGCAAATGCGGGGCCTTTACTGCATAGTACTTTGGATTGTCGGGAATAAAAATTAAACATGCCAAAAAATTATCTAGAATTTATATTCTCAAGGTCAAGATTCATTTATAAATCATAACAAAAAATTTAAATTTGTATCATATATTTAAAATTTTAAATAAATTTTTTGTTTTATTTTTTTGAGTTCATAGGCTTTCCGTAAATTAAAAAGGAGTAGAGTAGCCTAGCGATGATGGGATAGGAAAAGAATGGACAGAGAGAAAGAAAGAGTTGGTGAAATTAAGAACATGGCAGAAAAAATTCATCAGCAATTAAATGAAAAATACAAAAAAGACACTAATAAATCAACATATCACAAGATTTTGAAACAACTATTTATATGCCAGTTAAACTACATACCTCCAATTCCATAAAATTTCCTCATCACAATAATGGCCTTCCAATCACATGTTCTTCTTTATTGTCTTTCAATTTTTACATTTTACATCTTTGTTGCAGTTCCTTGGGGAACTGCGCTGAGCTTCAACCTGACCAACATCGGTTCCCAACATCCCAATGTCCACATAACAATCTACGGGGACGCTTGCATCTCCTCTGAAGGCATTCACGTCAACAGCGAACACCGCTAGCCCATTTGTCGCCGTGGAGTTTGATACCTATCGGAATGTTTGGGAGCCACAAAACGTCACCCCAGTCACTCACGTTGGTATCGATATCATCTCTATTAAGTCTAATGTTACTAGAGTATGGTACAATGATATAACTCATGGGATAGAAAATGAAGCTTGGATTAGTTACGACTCTAAGTTGAAAAAGTTGGGTGTTGTTTTCACTGGTTTTGTAAATAATCCTATAGTCAAACGTGACCTTCATTTATCGGTTGACCTGAGGACTTATCCATAGTCAAACGTAACCTTCATTTCTCGGTTGATCTGAGGACTTACTTATCAGAATGGGTTGTGATTGGCTTTTTGGCTGATGCTTTATGCCACATAAATATTGTTAAATCATGGCAATTTAATTCGAGTTTGGAAATTTGAGGAGAAAAAATAAAATCTCATAGCTCCAAAGGCCTGGGCAATCTTGAACTTTGAATAAGATACTTACTACCTATCATTAAATATGATTAAAATAATTGTTATTCTTTGGATGGGTACAAATTTCTATTTGGAATAATATGTTATGAATATATTTTATAATATGATTCTGTAATATTTTTCGTGAGATTGTGGAGGTTGGATTGTGTTGTGTTATTATAAAGAGGAGATCATGGGAGGCTGGGAAATTTTTAAAATTTTTTAAATAGGGATAAAATGTGGGTGTTAAAAAGAAATATTTGTTATGTAAACAGAAACTTAGCATCCTTTGCTAAGATATATTTTTTATAATTAATTTATGATATTACAAATCAAATATAACACTTAATTAATACAACATAATTCTCAAAATCAGGAGAGAAATCTTAAATAAAAATACGGGAAACAAGTCTCAGGCAAGTGAGAAGATTCAAATCACTAAACTTTTAATGAGGTTGTAATTGTTGGAAGGCTTAAGGTCCACAATTTTGTGTTCTAGCATAAAAAAACTACACATACTAATAATCTTACTAAAAATGTTAGCATAATACTATATGTACTAATTAATATACACACTAGTGTATTAACAGATGATGTGATATAATTGGTATGATTTTGGGTATTTGTAACTTGTATAATAAATATGGTCAATAATAATATCATAACACTAGTGTATACACTAATTGGTACATGTAGCACCACCGAAAATGTTAGGATAAATTACACTTTGCCCCCCTAAAGTTTCACTCATTTCTCACTTTAGCCCTTTAAATTTGATTTTTCCCACTTTGGCCCTTTGTATTTCCAATCCTTCCCACTTTGATCCTTCATGTTTGCAATCCTTCCTACTTTGGCTCATTAAGTTTAATTTTTTCCACTTTGGCCCTTCATGCTTGTAATCCTTCCTACTTTGGCCCTTCATATTTGCAATCCTTCCCATTTTATTTCTAGACTAACTTCCATCCAAAAAGTAACAAAATTTGTCACATCACTAACATATCAGCTCTATATATGATGTAAAAAATTCACTAAAAATGTAAAAAATAAAAAACAAAAAAATTGGAATTTGTTTTTAGTCTTTAGTGAATTTTTTTTTTCAAATTTATTCATAAACATTATTACATTATAGATGTATCTAAATTAGATGCAGCTAAAAAAATAAAAACAAATTTAACTAAAAAAAAAAGAAAAAAGTTAACTAAAGATGAAAAAAAAATATTAGTAAATTTTTCATTTCAAAATTGACAATACAGGTGTTTGAGTCAGTATATTTTTATTTTTATTTTTTTGTCCTTAATAAATTTTTTTATTTTTTTAGTTATATTTGTTTTTATTTTTTATTTTGAGAGAGAGAGAGAGAGAGAGAGAGAGAGAGAGAGAATGTGTCACCTTTGCAATGAAGAAAATTCTTCAGCTCGTACACCTAAATTGGGTATCAGAAATCCTCAGCCAGCAAGCCTAGCCCTGAGCACAACAACAAAGGCTTAGGCCGGGTCCCAAATTTTGATTGAAAATGGGGGTGGTTGTTTGGGTTTTTTCGAGCTAACTTATAGCTTTTAATTTTAGAATAGTTTGTTTTGGACTATTTGGTTAAACTTATTTCAAACAGCTTCTGATTCTAACAACTTATTTTAACTCAAAAAAACTGATTTTGAGAAGCTGCTCACCCCTTACTTCTGATTATTAGCTTTTGCTTTGGACATATTAATTTACGGTTATACTCTTAATTTTTTTTTTTTAAATAGAAAAAAAAAAACCCAAATGGACTATAGATTATTATTATTATTATTATTTATAAAAAATGTAGACAAGTAGTGAATAACAAAAAATAAAAGTTAATTGAAAAAACTACTTCACAGCATATTAACAAACACTACTCAGCAACTTACACTACAACAAAAATACATTTTAGTGACACCATACTAGTGGCATGTTCTTAAAAAATGTCACAAAAAGAATATTTCGTAGCATTTTTTAGAAAAAATGTCGTAGAGCCACAAACATACAAGGCTCTAGTGGCATTTCAATTTAAAAAAAGTGTCACTTCACTACAACAAAAATGCCACTACAACAAATTTACACTTTAGTGATACTACACTAGTGGCATGTTTTTAGAAAATGCCACAAAAATAAAAATTGGCATTAAATATTTTAGAAAAATGCCACTGAACCACAAACATATAAGTCTCTAGTGGCATTTCAATAAAGAAATGTCACATCAATTTTATGGCATTTTATAAAATAATGATACAAAAAATTATGTTCGTGACATTTACCAACAGATGCCACTAAACTTTAGTCGTAATGGCATTTTTTAAAAAATGTCAGGACACTACGTAGGTGCAAATTACTTTTTATGGTATTTAGGTGAAAAGTGTCATAAACAAATATTTTATAGCATTTTGAGAAATGCCACTAAGCCAAAAACTTTCCAAGCTTATAATGGCATTTTTGAAAAAAATAAAAAATGCCAATATATTTTCTAAAATTTTAAAATGTAGTAAATGATTAAAAATAAATAAATAAAACTCAATATACACTACAGGAAAAAGCACATTCGGCGACTAATTCCTGACAAAAAAAAATTTGGTCACTGAAAGTATAACTTTCAGCGACCAAAATAGCATTAGTTGTCAAAAGTAAAGCTTTTTGGCGACTAAACAATTTTAGTAGCCAAAAGTCTACAATTGACGACTAAAACTAAGTTTGGTCGCTGATTATATGGGTTTTAGTGACTAAAAAATTTTTAGTAGCTCAAAGTAAAGCTTTTCGGCGACTAGCCAAAAGTCTACAATTGGCGACTAAAAATAAGTTTGGTCGTTGATTATATGGGTTTTACCGACTAAAAAAATTTTAGTAGCCAAAAGTAAAGCTTTTTGGTGCCAAAAAAAATTTTAGTAGCCAAAAGTCTACAATTGGCGACTAAAAAATAAGTTTAGTTGCCAAAAATGGTCATTTTTAGCACGGGAGAACTAAAATCCTAAGGCGGGAATTAAATTTTTTGGCGACCAAAATTTTGGTAGCTGAAAGTGCATCTTCGGCGACCAAATCTGATTTTGGTCGGCAAAAGTTAAGTTTTTTAGCAACTAAAAAACAATTAGTAGCCAAAATTATAGAATTGGCGACTAAAAAATATTTTGAGTCGCCAAAAGTGATCTTTTTTTATTTTGCTAGTAAATAGTTTATTTTATATAACTTATGTTCAATAAAATAATTATGTTTATACAAAAACTTTTATATTAATATGGATGTATGTACTATATAAATAATATATGTTGCATATATAATCATGTGGTGCTATAGAGGTGTAGTGGGAAGAGTGTGGTGTATAAGGTTTATGGTGCGAGAGGTTGGCGGTTCGAGTCTCCGCAAGAGCGGATCAAATTGTTCTACAACGAATTATCGTCACGAATGGCACTTGATATCGTCACGAGTAATGCCTACTATGACATTAAAGTGTCACTGAAAGGTTTTAGTCTTGATGGTGTAATGACACTTATAAGTGTCACTAACTCTTTTTTTAATGGCGCTTGATAGTGCCACAAATAATATCTACCATGACAACAAAATGTCATTGAAAATTTTTAGCCATGATAATGTAGTAGCACTTGCAAGTATCTACCGTGGCACTAGTATCTACCGTGGCACGGATACAAATGGCACTTGTTCAAAATGCCACAAGACTAAAAAATGTCATTAAACCAATAGTTTTGTGGCACTTTCAAATGTCACTAAACTAAGAAAATGTTGTAATGTTAAATCTATAATACAATAGTTACATCAAACAGATTAACAGTTTCTGATTAAAGTCATAATCTATATTCTGTTAAGCTATAATTTATAATATGTTTTAACAGCTACATCAAACGAGATCAATAGAGCTTTCAAATTCTTTATTCTAGTATACTCTTAAATATAGGAGATTAACGTGTAAATCTTAGTTTATTATTCAATAAATCTTAAGATAAATAATGGCATTTTTTATCAAATATTATTTAAAAATTCATTAATTATTAGTTTTTAGCAATAGTTTAAAAATTTTATTATAAAAATGTCACTAACTATAAATTTTGGCGACAGCTTAAAAAAATAGTCACAAAAAATGTTATTAATTTTTAATTTTTGGCGACAATTTGAAAAATTCATCACAAAAAAAGTCAGTAATTATAAATTTTAGTTACAATTTATAAAAATCATGACCAAAAAAAAGTCACTAATCGTCACAAAAAATTATTTTTAATAACAATTTTAATATGATTTATTTTCAGTATGATTTGATAAGAATCAAGTCTAACTATTAAGACATAGGGTCTTGCTACATCCCCCTAAAAAAACCCCCCCTAATCCCCCTAATTTCCATATCAAGTAAAAAAAAAAAAAAAAAAACAAGGAAACAGTTGCCTAAAATGAAAATTATGGGGATTAGGGGGGACAGTTTTAGAGCTCCAAATCATTTTCCTAAGACATATTAATAGTTTATCCTAAATATACAAAAGGCCCAATCTCTGTGGCCCAATATATCAAAAAAATTCTTCTCTTCACTCTCTCTTTCTCAACCGGTGGCAGCGAGAAAACAAACATTGTCTGGCTTCGGCGACAAGAATCAGCCGTCCTGCAAAATCAATCTGTGAGTTCTTCTTCCTCTCTCTTTATTTGTTTATCAAATTTTAATAGAATTACTAATTTTTCTATCTAATTTGATTCTAAATTTAACTAAAAAGCTTGATTTGATATGAACTATTTCAATTTTTATCAATTTTTCATCAAAATATTTTTAAAAATTCTTTTCTTATCCCAAATTTTTTTTTCCATCAAATTTGATGGGAAAAAAGATATCTCCAATGTTTCATCTTTTTAAATTTTTATCAAATTTAAATTTCAGGAATAATTTGATGAGTCCTCAATTTGATGAATAAAATGACTCTATCTTGATTTGATGAACATATGATGAAACGAAAATGTTAGGAATCCTAAATGTTTTATCAATATTTCACATGAGTGTCAGATCCACACCGTGTGACTCTCATACGGTCTCACACCCATGATTTTTGAGTACTTTTTCATCAAATTTAAAAGAAAATGTAAAGGACTGAAGATACTGTTAGCCCTAATTTTTGTTCCCATATGTGAGCCCTAATTTATTTTAGGATATAATTGTGTGGCCCTAATTATCAGCTAGGGCTATAATTGTTTAAGCTACTTAGCACTGTTGATTATGACTTTTCACTGTTGTACTTGCTGCCCTCAGTTAGCCCTAATTATATCTGTTGTCTTAATTTGTGTTGTGTTGTTTGGTCCATGAATTCAATTTATTGTTACATAAGCTTATACGGGTATGCAATAAAACAATTCTAATTCTATGCTTGTTGCTATTTTTCATTGGTTTGGTGCTTTAATGGAAATCGCAAATCTTTGTTATGCTCTAATTTATGAAAACATGTTACTTTTAGATGTTAGTTATTGTGAATTTGTGTGGATTTTTTATTATCTAGTCATGCCTCTTAGTAAGTATAATTACAGATCTAAACAAAAGATCAAAAAGAAAAAAAAAAATTATTCAATCTCAATGGGGAACTAAATTTTCTTGATAGTAAGAAATAAATAGAAGGGGCCCACCTAGCGCCCCTTAAAATTCAGGGCCGCCTTGTTAGCTAATGTGGGTTTTGACCCTCCTTCTACATGAATATGCCAATCAATTTCTACTTAAAAATCACTTATCTAAAACAAATTTTGCTATCTTATATATCAAAAATTTAAAAATGTAAAATAAAAAAATAAAATAAAAAATAAAAAAACTGAGACTGACAGTGTAACTCACTTGACAATAAAAGAAACATAGAGTGCAAAATATGTTTTTTAATCATATTAGAAAAATAATTCATGCACTTTGGAATTTTGAGCAAATACCAAACCCATACATCGCTCTAGACAAATTAAGCTCAATACCCATCAAATTGCCATACTAACTGAAACAATTAGACGTTCCACTTTCACTACTGCTAATGTTAAGAACATATAAATAAAAGATACAACCACTTGTGTTTCTGTAATCCTTATATTATACGGGTTATTCCATTGTATCTTATTTTTGTGGTAGTAGTAAAAATCTGCTACTCCATTTTAGACTAAAACGATCAATCATGGACTTTCTGTCGTCAATCATGCGGTCCAAATTGCGATAGGAGGACCCACCTTCCCTCACAGATTTTCTGGCCATCTTCATTTTAGATAACGTATTAGGGAGGAGCTTTGCTTTCTGCTTCAGTTGGCCCATTGTTGTAATGAAGAAACTTTTTCGCAAAAATCATCTTGAAGCTTTTTCTAGTTGACCGGCCAATCGATAGCTTCCAAATGTTTTTATGATACATTTTTTCGTTATCTCTATTATTTTTGATAAACTAAGATAGAGCATAAATACCAAATAAGTTATGTAGTTGTTAACATCTTTTGGGTAAGTAGTAGTTATTTAAAATATTATGCATCCAGAAAATTACATATAATTTGAATCCACGGTTTATATTTAAATTTGGAGGAAATATCATTTTGCCCCTCAAACTTTCATGCATTTTTTAATTTGACTTCAGATTTCAATTAATATCAATTTATACTCAAAGTTTTAAAATTTTGATCAATTTTGCCATTGTCGTCACATTTCATCTACAATTAGATATAATGTACTGAAATGGTACCAAAATTCATTTGAAATTTCATTTTACTCCCAAACTATACCTTAAAAATCAATTTGGCAACCAAATATATAAAAATTAAATTTAAATATTAAATAAATAATTTTTATCTCAATAATGAAAAAATTAAATTTTAAATAATATATACTTTGCCAAAAATAAATAAATAATAAAATATAAAAATACTCGTTTAGAATTATCTTGAGAGTATGAAGCATGGATATTTTGATAAACATGTCATACCTGTACCGGATATTTACCAATGTATAGTATTTTTGCATACGTACCAGGTACACAATCACGTACTCAAATTTTTCCTTCTTAATTTTTGGTGTATCCAGACATATCTACTATATACCCAAACCATGGCGTATCTCAGTCCAAACAATATTTTCTTATACTACAAAAATAAAATAACTTTTACTGGACTTCTTTTTCATTTTTAGTTTTGTTCTTAAGTATGATTTTAAAATTAAGGTATGGTTTGCAAGTAATTTAATATTTAATTTTAATTTATCTTATACCTGTACTTTGGCATTAAATGTCAATTATATGTTGGATTTAACAAATTAAACCATTTAATTAATTTTTGCATTATTTCAAATTAAAAACAAATATTTTTTTACAAACGTATTAAATTGTACTTATATCGTACCAATATCAGTGCTCATACCCGTACATATGCTTCGTAGGTCTCAAATTATCTTGAGTTGATCTCGAAAATTTCTTGACTATGCTATGTATGTGTGCATGCGCAATTATAACTAGTTTATTACCCAAATTAATTTCAATAGAATTGATCAACTAGTAATTTCAAATTGAGTGGGAAAAAAAATTTAATTTTGGTAAGTACCCGGTATTGATATGACATGTTTGTCGAAATACCCATACTTTATAGTCTTAAGTAGGACTGAAAATGAACCAAACCGAGCTGAGCTGTACTGAGCTCGAGCTCTGCTCATTTATTGAGCTTGAGCTTTGCTTGATAAGGAACTGGGTTCGAGCTCTGTTCGGCTCGATAATTTTTTTTAATATTATTTAAATAATATAAATAATATGTTTATTATATAATTTAAATATAGGTAAACGAGCCGAGCTTATGCGAGCTCGAGCTCGGCTCGTTTACTAAATGAGTCAAGCCGAGTCGAGCCCTTAACAATCCGAGCTGAGCTTGTTCATGAACAGTTCGGTTCATTTGCAGCCCTAGTCTCAAGATAATTCTAAATGATGATTTTTTTTTTTTTTTTTTGTAAAATATATATTATTTAAAATTTATTTTTTTCATTATTGAGATAAAAAAAATTATTTATTAAATATTTTTTAAAAAATTGGGGCAAATTGATTTTTAAGGCATAATTTGGAGGTAAAATGAAATTCTAGATGAATTTTGGTGCCACGTCAGCACAATTCGTCTAATTGTATACAGAATGTGACGGCATGAGCTAAATTGATCAAAATTTTGAAAGTTTGGATGTAAAATTGATATTAATCAAAATCTGAAGGTCAAATTAAAAAATGTGTGAAAGTTTGATGGGCAAAATGATATTTTCACTTAAATTTATTATAATGTAGTAGAACACGTAACATTCTTTTTTATATTTTTTTTTAGACATGCAGTAATGTCGAAAAATTTCAAGACCAAATATTATAAGTCAAAAAGTGTAAGAACACATAAATCGACTATAGGATTTTGGGTGAATATTGCGCACTATGTATGGCAGTTATTGTTGTGCAGCATATTGGACTTATATCGGGGTTTATTTTGATAATCCGAACAATTTATTTTTAGAATATATATAGCGACCCCGGTCTTTTCCCATTTGATTATTGTATCTGGACTTATGTTCCGAGGATTCCGTTGTCATATTATTGTTGTTGTCATCCTTTAACGTCTGAGTCTTAGGGTGTGTTAGACTTGTTTCGAGTGGGTGGTTTGAGTCTGGGTTCAAACCCCAGATTTCTTTGAAGTTTCGGCCTTTCCGCTCGAGCGGACCTTATTGCGCTCGAGCGGAGATTGCACACTTCCAGTATTTTTTTGAACCCTGCAAAACTTCTGCAGGTGTGATATCTACGCTCGAGCGGGCTTTCTGAGCTCGAGCGGGTTGAGCTCGAGCGGTAGTGTTGGAGCTCGAGCGGACAGTGTTTTTTTGGTGATGAGTTCTGGAGGTTGGAAAAGTGAGCTCGAGCGGACCTTCTTGCGCTCGAGCGGGCGAACTTTATTTTGTGTCTTTGCGCTCGAGCGGACATTATTGCGCTATTCTCTTTGCGCTCGAGCGGTGTGTTCTACGCTCGAGCGAACCTGTTCAGTATATATACGCAGCAGCGTGTTTCAGATCAGTTTTTCAGCCCCTTTCAGTTTATAAAACCCTAGGTTACGAGTTTTCTCTCTCCCAACTCATCTTCTCTCCTAGGTTTCATCTATTTAGAGTGAGTATCTAACCTAGTTCCTTCATTAAAGAGGTAGAGTGGGTCGAGGGCTTCCATTTAATCTGAACGGTTGTTGATTTGGAGCACTTTGGAGTTTGGGCTATCATCTCCGTCTTCTTCTTTTTGGGTTCTTGCTTCGAGGTAGGGATTTCCTACTCTATTTATACGCTTTAATCCTAAGTGTTGGTATTTTGGTATGTGGGGGTAGTTTGGTAATTTTGGGAGAAACCTTAGGGTTTTGGCTTAGATTAATTTGTATAATTAATTTAAGGGAAAAATGTGGAATTGGGTTTAATTCATGAAGTTGGGAAAATTATGAGATTAATGATATAGTTGGGTAGTTTAAATACTTACCTATGAGAATGTTGATTTTACATTCATTGTTGTAATTATTTCTTGTTTAGAAATAACTGTTTTGGGCTATCGGTGGAGGATAGTCGTGATTGTTGTAGACCTTGCATGTGGCTTAGGTGTAACTGGAATTAAGTCACTTATGTTAACTGTTGAATTAATACAGAACATTACTTGTATTGATTATATGTTGTATATGGCAATTGTGTGTTTCATTGCATATGCATGTTGTTTGGAGAAGATAGGGGATGAACTCCACGGTTTAAGGGAAGATAGGGGATGTACCTCTGAACCGGATTTGTTGGGAGGAGATAGGGGATGGACTCCAGTAGCATCACTCATATGTGTGCTTATTGATAATAGCAATATTGCTATTTGTTGTTGATATGATACATCATTATAATGTGTATCAGTTGGAAGTATGGAAGTGTTGTGGTTTGAGCTTTAGTCTCATTTATTTTTTGTGACATCTGGATCACTATTATAGTTGGCCAGGTTCTGAGCCATAATGATATAATTGGAAAGTTGAATAAACATTGGAAAGTGAAAGGTGTCATAGACAATATGTCATAGACAATGTAGACATTCGTGTCATGAAATTGGAAATTGATTATCTTGTGTTAACCATGTATCGTATGCTAATGCTTTAGTTAATTCGTATGCTTGGTTTAGTATTTTTCTACTGGGCTGTGGCTCACCCTATATGGGAACTTCATTTTCAGGTTCAGGTGGTTCACTACCTCCAAGGACTTAGCTTGTGAGGATTTGGACTCGAAGACTTGCTTTATTTTATTTGTTTTATTTGAACAACTTGTAAACTTTCAAGCCTAGGGCTTTATTTGTTTTTGAGTTAGAACTCATGGAATTGTGTCCAAGTGTTGGCTTGGCAAGATGTAAGCCCATAGGGCATTTATTATGATGTTTTTATTTTATGGTACTCTGATGAATGAAATAAGATACTTTATTTCCTTATAATTCCGCATGTTAATATTATGTATTATGGGTTTATTTTTGAGGGCGTTACAATATATCAAGTAAAATATATCTATAAAAAAATAAAAGTGATCGGATATCGGTAGTTCTTTTATCAAATCATATTTGTTTCTAAAAAATGAATAGTAAGCGTAATTTGAAATATACAAATGTGATTTGATGAAAGGATTAACGATATATAATCAACTTGATTTTTTACAGGTATATCCTACTTAATATATTTTAAAAAAATAACGGTTCAGATAATCAAAATAAGTCCAATATACCGCACCCAACTCCACTATAAAGTCACACAATCTTCTCATATGAGATAAGTCTGTGGGTCGCACCCCACTTGAAAGAGGTGTGTTCAATTTGTAGTTAGTTTTTGAGCAATACTAGGTATCGTGAAAAAACTTTCATGAAAATGATCATGAAAGATTTATGACCCTTGGATTACACTTAAAACAAAGCACAACACACTAATCAAGGTAATTCAATGGTCATAATTCTTTCATGATCATTTTCATGAAAATTTTTTCATAATCCCTAACTTTTCTCTTAGTTTTTTGTGCAAATAGAAGAACTCATTATACCTCTAATGGGAAGTTCGCCAGTTTCAGCCTCCGTTTGGGAAGTGGGTTGGCTTTTTGGCTTTTTGGCTTTTTTGGTTATTTGAGCTTGGGCTCAAAAGCTTGGTTTGGGAAGGATTTTTTGGCTTTTTGGCTGTTTTGACTTTTTTTGTGAGAGAAGAGTGTAATGATTATGGGTTGGATGTGATATTTTGTCTTTTGTGTCTCAAATAGCCTATTCTGTCTTTTGTGGCTCAAAGAGCCAAAAGAGCCCGAATGAGCTCTTCCCAAACGACACCTCAATGAGTTTAGGAATATTGAAAAAAGTCCAGAAATAGCTAGCACTGACCGTACGAAAAGAAATAATAGGGATTCCAGTCTCTTTCAAGACATCAATAGTGAAACGTAACACATGATCCCATCCATTATAATGCAGGTCACCGACCGCTTAAATTCATAATCCAAGTAGCCAGAGATTAGCATATCTCGAAATTGTGATTTCATCACAACCCTAATCGAGTGAAAAAATTCCATGACTCGATCACCGAAACGCGGGTGGTCTGCTGGAAGGCCATCAGGAATGGTCTCAAAATTGAACCCAGCATAAGGCCCAAAACGAGACCGAACGTCGGTGTAGCAAAGGAGGCAGCAGTGATTGTGCTTGGAATTGAGGAAGGTGACATGGATGCCTGCAAGGCAGAAAAGCTCAGCCAATTTAAGCATGGAGTTTTCATGGCCTTGAATTGGAAAGGGGAGGATGAGGACATGAGGAGGATGTGATTGTGAATTTTGACCATCTAAGTATACATTTTCTTAATACATTGTTTTTGTGTACAGTTTTTCTAGATACTTATAGGGATGAGTTTAAATTATTTGTTATGAATCAAGGGCAGTGAATTGGCTGGCCTTGATGGGAAATGCATTGGATATGGAGTTTGGTACCATTTATCTTGGGAGCTTAATTGTTTCTTTCTTATGGTTCAATTGTCTTATTCATTTATTGCTCACTCTTCTCATTCTTCCAGAACTTCTGTTAATTTTAAGGAAAATTTTTTTTACACTCTTGTACTCTCTTGTACTTTCATCCAATTTCGCTTTGGTTCTTTATCTTTCAATTTTAATGAAGTAGTAATCAAGTATCATTGAGTAGGATAAATAAAAACCTTTTAGTAATTCTTATAAATTCAAATCTTTTTTAAAATACCTGATATATCCAAAAAAAAATATTTAGTAATTTGATAGAGTAATAAGTGGGATGTTATTAAGTAATAAGTGGGCTCATATTTGATCATTATCGCTACCAAGATGGATTGTAGAACTCAATGTCGAAATCATACTTATCATTCGTAAATATAATATTGGGCAAATTACACAAATAGTCCCTATAGTTTTGGGCTTATGTCACTTTGGTCCTTGACTTTTCAATTGTGACACATTTGACCCTGAATTTTGAATCTTGTTCCAAATAAGGACAATTGAATATATAATTAGATTTTTCAAGGGTAAAATTGTCAATTTGATCAAATATAAACTAATTTGACAAAAATAAATGTCAAACAAATATTTTTGAGTTTTTAAAAATTATTTCTACCTACTAAAAATAAAATTATGTAAAATTGATAAATTTTTTAGACATTTATTTATTTATTTTTACTAAATTTTATTATGTGTTTGGATGATAATCATATAAAATTAATTTTAAAAAATTAATCATGTAATTTTTATTAATTTTACATAATTTTATCATTGGTGGATAAAAATAATTTTAAAAAAATTAAAAATATTTTTTTGATATTTATTTTTGTCAAATTAGTTTATATTTTATCAAATTGACGATTTTACCCTTGAAAAATCTAATGATATTTTCAATTGTCCTTATTTTGAACAAAATTCAAAATTCAGGGTCAAATGTGTCACAATTGAAAAGTCAGGGACTAAAGTGACACAAGTCCCAAACTATAGGGACTATTAGTGTAATTAACCCTATAATATTTACTATTTGTTGTGATTCTACTCACCAATCAATACTAAGAAGAATTTTATTGAGTAGTAAGTGAGTTTGATTGAATAATAAATCAAGTCTGATGAAGTAGTAAATGGAGTCTGATTGAATAGTAAGTAAATTATCATTAATTAGTAAGTGATGTATGAGTAATAGTAAAATATCATTAAATAGTTAACATTTATAAACACAATACTTACAATTGGTTTTGATTCTATTTACCACTAATTGTGACTCTACTTGCCACTTAGTATTTTACCATTTTTACAAATTTTGAATACATACAATTGGTTAGCAATCTATTTACTATTTATTTTTAGAATGTGTACCATATACAAGTTATGACAGAATCATTTTTAGTTATAACTAGAAACAAAATATAATGGGTCATAATTAAACACCACTTAAGGTATAACCAAAAACCTTTTCAGTTATAATCAAAATAATAATCACAATATATCATATCCAGCATCACAATGAGTCATGACCAAATGTAATAACTAAGGCCTCATTTGGGAAGTAATAGTTTTAGTTTAAAAGCCAAAAAGTTAAAAAAACCACAAATCCTATAACTTATACCAAAAAGTTAAAGATTCCATTTTCTCTCATTTTTGCACATCTTTTTTGTAAAAAATCAAAAGGTCATTTCAAACATACAAGTTTTTTTTATCTCATATTTTAGCCAAAAATCTAAAAAGTTACTAAAATAGTCTGTTCCCAAACGAGGCTTAAAAATAATTTTAGACATAACCAAAAACCTTTTCAGTTATAATCAAAATAAAAACTAAAAGAGATCGTAATTAAAAACCACAATAGATTATAATTAAATCATAACTAATACTACAATATGTCATAATCAAGTTATCATCAATACTCCAATAAATTATAATTAAATATTATAAAGGCCATAAGTGGGTATATGGTACAGACTAAAAAAAGTTTATATTATAAAAATTTTCTATAAACACAAGTATAAATAACAATAAAATATATATTTTAATATTAAAGAAATAACATCATTTTTATCCAACATAATTATGTCAATTTTATGATATTCATATTTTTTAAATCCTAAAAAAGATTAGTGTAACTTTTTTTTAATAGGGGAAATAAACAACCAACATGTAGTTGAAAAAAATAGTCATGATAAAATTTACAAAATTTAATTATGAAAGTCATAAGTTTTTTTTTTTTTTTTTATAAATATATAAATACTTTTGAAAACTACAACTAATTTGTAATTTTTTTCCTTTTTTATAAATAATTTGATGAGAAATATTACATAATAAGGTCAAATCACCTTTAGCTTCAAAAAAAAAAACCAATATAGCGTCATCTGCACAGCCAGTTACTACCGGTGACCCAAGTTTGCAGTATTTCACTTTTGAGTATGGTGCACAAAAACCACTTTTATGTATTGTAGCCTGACCCAATGTGAGTTAAATATTGAACAGATGTTAAAGATTTATAATTTATAATTTTAAATTTATTTAATGATATGATAAAGAGAATTGAATATTGAATAGTTGAGTGTATAATAAATCAAAAATTAATAAATATCATTGTGGGTAAGATTGAAAGAGTTTTTAAGAGTTTTAAAATATTTTTTTAATTTATTTTATGTAATTGGTTTTATTATAAAAGTTGGTAATTGTGTATCTTTCGTTTTGTTTTCACAATCTATTTTATGAAAAACTTAATATTTTTTGTGCAGAAATAATAGGGCCAAACTCCACCACACCAGCTAAGGATCTTCACATACAATTTTTTTGAATGAGTCTTCAGTATTCACATACTTTTCTACCCTAAGGATTTTCTTGATTTGTAAAGTTTTGTGAAAACAACCACTCCGACAAAATATTTTGGGTAAATTATAAATATATCTCTTGATATGTACTTAAAATATAAATTGACTCTCTTAGTTTTAAAAATTACAATCTGTCCTTTCAACTTCTTTATCGCATAAAATGACTTATTTTATTAATAAATCATCAAATCAATTAACAATTTTTAATAATATCACAAATATATTTTAATTAACAATTCTGGTAATTTTGTTGTTGTATAGGAGAACAGATAGAAAATTTATTTTTTTTTGTTAATTTTGTTAAATAAAATTGATATTTGTAATTTTCAAAATTACATGAAACAATTCGTATTATAAGCAAATCTCAAGGATGTGTTTGTAATTTATCTAAATATTTTGTATTCATTGTTCACTTTTAGTCATTTAAAACAATTGTTAACATGAATCTAATCTTATCAAGTAATTACTAATATCCGATCAATATAATTTTTTACAGTGATGGAGTATTCAATAAACTCTACACATTAAACGATTCGAATCATTGATGAGAGTTCTGTGATGAACTCACAAAAACTCAACAACACCCCCCCAATTGGTTTTTCCACCTAGAGAGAAGCCCATCTCTAACTAATAAGAAAGGCCAAACGGACTTTTAAGCGTAGCCAGACAAAGGCTAACTTTCCTGATAACCGTAGAAAAAATAGAGAGAGACAAAAATACTGTGGAGAAATAGAAAGTAATAAAATAAAATAAAAAAATACATTTTCCATCTTGAAAAGGTCGTATGTAAGTGTCTACGGGATAATTTTTATTATCAAATTTTATACCAAACTAGATTTGGGAGCACAAAAATAATTTTTTTTTTTGAATTTTTTCTGTCTTTGGTGAGTTATTTTATTTTATTTTATCTTATTTTAAAATTATGTTAATTTTTTTTTTTTTTACTTTTTATCTAGAGTAAAAGATTTTTTGAAAAAAATTTAAAATGCCAAAACAAGCCAAAAAAGTCTACTGTTTTTTATTTGGAAAATTTACTGATAAATCCTAATTCCAGAAATGTTGCTCCAATTAGTCCTTAATGTTTTCTTATGAACCGTTCAGTCCTATTTGATTTGGCAGGAATATTTGTGTTTGATTTGGTATGTTTGGATTTTACATTTGTATCCTTCTGATATGGGATTGCGTAGTTGTTGGGTTGCTGATGTCGCCACGTTTGTTGGGGGAACATATATGTACATTACCTTTTCTCCGTAGATAGTCGGAGTGATTTACGGGGAGTTCGTTTCGTTTTGGTTGATGTGTTTGCAGAGGGGTTTTGGGTGTTTTTGTGTATTTTGTTCATTCATACCTCTATTACAGTGTTGAGGTTGTCGTTTGGATGTGTACATCGCCGGTTGCTGTAACTCACAATTTCTAATTGATGTTTTTTTAGGCAGGTATGGAGGGTGCTATCTTGATGTTATGTTCTTACGGACGAACAAACGCTGTCATTCGTCTTCATCAAGCGTTGACGTTCGCGGATTTGATCAGTGGGATATGCGGGAAGTTTGAAGGGTTGGACTCCGAGATGGTCGTCTTATTCATTGAAGTTCCTGGATATAACAAGTTCTGTGTCTTGTGCGATGAGGATGTTCAGAATATGTTTTTCTCTTGCGAAGTCTTTTGGTCTCGATCATGTCGATGTCATTATTCAATTACGAAATGGGGGGGGACGGGGGCAATCCTGGTGACGGAGTGTGTATGGCTGACTCCGGCAGCAAGGCCCTGGGTTATGGGATGTTCGGGTTGGATGACCGGACGGATCTGTTACAGTCGTATTGTCAGCATAGGTCCAAGACATACCTGTCGGCTGGGTAGGCAAGCGGCGTTACAAATGTGGGACAGTGTTTTATTGGTGGGGCTGATGAATTTCGGACCGTCCTTTCCAAATACGCTGTCGAGTGTGGGTTTCAGTTCAAATACGTGAAGAATGATTCAGTGCGTGTTACAGCTGTTTGTAAGTTTGCAGGGTCAACGGGGTGTTCGTGGTCGGTACATGCCAGGGTGTTCGCATCCAATGGTGTTTTTTGTCTGAAGAGGTTTAGTAGTGTACACATGTGTGGTGCTGCTGTTCGTATGTCCAGGAACCCACGTACCAGGTCTGATTTGGTGCCCGATGTTGTTGCGGATCGTGTGCGTGCTCAGCCATTGACACGGCCCACTGACGTCGTTTTTGGTTTGAAAAATGATTACGGCCTGGATATTAGTTACCGTGTTGCTTGGCTTGGTGTTGAGAAAGCGAGGAGTGAAATATATGGTGACCACGCTGTGTCCTTCGATCAGCTTAGATGGTACAATGATGCTGTGATGGAAAATAACCCAAACAGCTATATCAACCTCGAATTTCAGCAGCAAACCGAAAGATTTGTTCGGTATTTCATATCATTTCGTGCTTGCATAAATGGATTCAAGCATTGTCGCCCGTTGTTATTTCTTGACGATACTTTTCTAAAGGGCCAGTTCAAGGGGAATTTACTTGCGGCTACTGCGAATGATGGGAACCAAGGTAATGTGTTTCACGTCTTCAACTTGGTTACATTCAATTGCACTGCTGTCTTTAAATATTTGTTCAAATAAGGGTAATGTGTTTTGGGGGTGATGACAAATTGGTTGTGTATAATGTATATATACATATACATATTGCTATATAATGTCACACAATCTGTCGTGGTTTCAAACAGTTACTGGTGGATTTTTTTCTTCTTAAATTTCGGCCTTTTCGTTGGGGGGTTAATAGGAGCTGGGTTGTGGGGAAACTATCTACATATATAGTTTTTTTAATATCACACAATCTGTCCTGTTCCATTTGGTTTTTGGTTGTTGTTTTTCCTATGGTTTGGTGGGCTAAATGCATGGGTTTTGTGTGGATGTGGTGTTGTTTTTTATCGCCATACCAATTGAAAACAGATTTGTTCCCAGTCACGTTTGCCATTGTTGATTCTGAAAACGCAGCAAACTGGGAGTGGTTTCTTCGGCAATTGTCGGAGGTTGTTGATCATGGTCGGAATTTGACATTTGTTTCCGATCGTCACATTGGGCTGTGTACAATCCATGTCAAAAGTTTTTTCCATTGGCACATCATGCGTTTTGCCTCATACATCTTCAAATGAATTTGAGAGACTGAATGAAATACGTTAATGCCGAGCAGAAGTTAGGACTGATGCACAAGTTACGCGAATGTATGTACGCACCCACAGTCACTTCCTTCAACCAGAAAATTGAGGTCTTGAAATTGTGTAGTCTGGCTATTGTTGGGGAGTTTCTGAAAGATTTGGATCCAAAACATTGGGCCAATGCGCACTTCGGATACGTACGTGTTTTAATTTTTTTGTTTGTTACATTTTTTTGGACCCCCCACGAAATGTTTGTACTTGATTGTGTTGTGGGCAGTGGTAGGCGATACGGGGAGATGTCGTCGAACGCTGCCGAGTCGTTCAATAACTGGATTCGCGAAGCGCGCTACCTTCCTATTACGCAGTTGGTTGATGCTATTAGGAGTCAAAATATGGAGCAAACGTCAAAGCGTCGGGGTGAAAGGTAACAAATGGGTTGGCCAACTTTGTCTAAAGATGGAGAAGAAGTTGGAGGCCGAATACAAAACCAGCAGGCCATGGATTGTAAGCCAAGCCGAATGAAAATGTGTATGAGGTGCACTCGCATCCATCGGTTTTAGTTGACGGTCAACAGGCGTACTTGTTCATGTTGTCAGTGGCAGGTGAATGGGTGTTTCCGTGTTCACACGCAATGGTCTCATTTTTAGAATAGCGGGAGAAGGAATATATATGATTCCATTGAACCTTATTACCATGTTTCCGAGTTCAAGGCATCATATACCGAGTCCATTCACCCTATTCCAACAGTTGAAAAACCCATCACCACGCACACTGATTACCTCATAGCACCGCCCGTTGTTAAACGTCGACCTGGGAGGCCAAAGCGGAAAAAAGGATTCCATCTAGGGGGGGAGGTGGTGCAACGTATTCGGTGTGGACGATGTGGGGAAGATGGGCAACCACAATAAGAAGACATGCAAGGAACCGATTTAGATACGGGAGGACATACAAGGAACCGATCTACATCCCAAGTCAATTTATCATTACACTAGCCATTGAACCATTTTCGTAAATCTTCCTTATAATTTGTAGTGAATTTTTTAAATGTTTTGGGATACAATTAGTAAACATGTTGGCGATGCAATTAAGGAGACGGAAAATTATTTACACCCACATTTAGTATCTTCATATTTTCAGCCTTGTTTTTTACGCTTTTCCCATTTTGTGATAAATAATCATGTTTGTTTACTGGTCGTTTTTTCAAAATGATCTCACTTGCAATTTCTATTTTGTCTCTCGGGGGGATTGTTTTCCGAACGTTTGATCAATAGAACAAATTTTTAAAAAATTGGTCAATGGTTTTTTATAGCATTAGTGGAAGGTTATGTAAAAATCACCCAGTTTCAAATTTGAATGTAACTCACCCTATTATCCAACTAATTGAATGCTTCAAAAATTGAATCCAATTTATTTGCAGACAAACACCCTTAAGTGTCTGTCCTTATTGAGTGTTACTGTCCTCATTGTCAACCTACCAATCATTGATGCCAAATTGTTTAAACTAAACTAATGAATGTTACTAATGAACACACACGTAACATTCAAAAAATGAATGTTACTAATAGCAAAAAAATGTAAATATATCATGGTTTTTATTGCGTTATTGGTGTAAGCCTTTTCTTCCAACGATTCATCGCAGTCAACCAAACTTTTCACACTTGCCATTTGGTGGGGAATGCCTTTTTGTTGAGATACTGTGGCAAAATGAAATGGTCATGAATTAAATTACCATGCCTGCATTACATTAGTATGTGTGTATTTTGCTGTTGCTGGGTCATTACGTTACGCATTTCCCTTGCCACATTCCTTCCTGTGTTTTTTTTTCTATCTGGGTACTGCAACCAGGTCTAACCAATGCATTTATTTGCCGTTGGCACCAATGTCATTTACCGCATGCACCACAATTGTCACAACTGCCTAATACCATCAATTGGCTAATTGCCACAATTGTCTAACACCATCAAAACCTATGTCAGTACAGCTTACTGAAGTCAACATTGGAACACAATTGTCTTATACCATCACACGCTTATTTGTTATTAAAATGCATAACATACCATCAATTGCCTAATACCATCAATTCCTGTGTGGGTACTGATGTTCACATTGCACCAACATTCCCTAATACCATCTCACGCTTATTCATTATTCCAATGCATACAATACCATCAAAACACAATATTTAAGTGACTACCATTTCAACACACAGCCTGAAAAACAGAATCCCAAACATGTTTCAAGGATTTGTAGGATTTAAACACTATGTTTGTACAGCAATGTCCTACCAAACATAATATGTACATCCCCAAAAGTTATAACCAAGTTCAGCAGCTACTATTTTGTTAAAAAAAAACATTAACTAGTAATAACTTCAATAAACTGTCTGCATTTTGTTGTCCCTCATCGACTCCAAAATGATTTACTCATCTACTTTTGATTTTGGTAGTACGTGCGTCATATGGCCCTGTAGCGTAGCCCTCTGACTGGATCATTCACAAATGAATTCACCATTGATGCACAGTAAGCAGTAGTCGTCACGCCATCCATAGTGGTATTAATTCTCACTTTCTGCACATATTGTCTCATGAGGAAGCACACTATCATCGCACAGTCAACCCTATAACACAATACAACTCACTTCGCTTTGTCAGAAATTACAAATTCTACTCCCTAATAAATATGTTTGTCGTAAAATTCGTAGCACTTACGTGTCAGCCTCTTGCTGAGGGCAATCCATAACAGATTCCAACGTCTCGTCGATGTATGGGGGGTGCCACATTTGTTGTCCTTGCACCAACGCCCGCAATGCGGTTATGATATTTCACCACCCACTGTTTCTGTCAAAGTGACAATTAACATTCAAGTTACTCATACATGTACACCAATAAACTGAATGCAAAACACCAATAAACTGAATGCAAAACACCAATTTGCAATACAGAGGTGTACATACCACTTTAAGCGCCTCGATGAAATGAGTGTCACGTAGCCCACGTCTCTGCCTAATTGAAATATAGTGTTTCCAATTCCCACTTTTGTTATCGTACACCATCAGGGTCCAATGGTTGTCGTGGTAAATTGGGTAATGAATGTACCGGTGTCCTGTTGCGGATTTCATGTTCACCTCTAGGAACTTATCTCTCGACGTCTCACTTGGATTTCGCATCATGTCCTGCCATTTTAATTTCAAACTTGTTAGTATCATCCAACACACAAGACCATACCATCTACAGCAACTTGTCAATTCATACCGCACAAATGCTGCTAAAAAAATAACAGCTGTCCACATTGTTGTCTTCATCAGCACAATTTCGTTGCAAAACTGTTAGGATTGCTGCATACGCATCGATTACCTACCAACAATAATTTGCACACTGTTAAAATATATACTAGCATCCAATATATATTACATAATATAGTACACAACTTCCCCCCCCACCCAACCCAAGGTTATTACAAAGCTAACCTTCCTGCTTATACATGATTGTTGGACCAATGCCTGAATATCAGAAAAGTAGACACGCATCCTATTGTCCCCACCGTCCCAGATAACAGCCCTGTATTTTTTAACCCACAACCAGTTAGTACACTTTATATTAAACTGAAAACACGTTGCCACCACTTTCATTACCAACAATTGCATTACCCATCTCTGTGAAAACTGTATACGTCTTTCAATCGTTGCTGATCATCTTCAGACAACATTGTCCACACGATGTCCCTGTGAGTCATACCAAATCCATTCCATGTTTTCCGTTCATGCTCCACTTCGTCAATGTCGACAACATATCGCTGCCCCAGCACAGGGACGTTACAAATTTTTGTAACCTATCTCTCACGCCCAACCATCTTCGGGTATTCGTAATCAGCCAACTGTAGCTCGCGCCTCGGCTTGTTCTTAACACGGCGAACCAAAGACGACACTGCAACAACATTACTCTGCAGACCCTCGGTTGCCCCCACAGTATCAGACAAATTTGCATTTTCATTCCCTCTCACGCCCCCTGCACAATCTGCGAATGGGTGTATGACCACTGCAGCTGGACATCATTGCGGGCCACTGACGCGATGAATTTCTGAGGGTGTTTTTTTCAACGGAGAATCAACCTCCACTGCGTCTCCTACCTCAATACACACTGCCCCCATTGGTATTGTGGACTTGCTTCTCAGTGTTTTGTCCACACTGCTGCATTCAGTCCGACTAGCGTGGCTGTCATTACAGCTGCCATACTTTTCTACTTGTTCTTCACTTGGTTGCCTTTTGCTGGATTCAATATTTGTAGCTGATTGTGTCACTGCATGCGTTTCATGGTCATCGACTTGGTCTTGTGAGATTGCTACCTTCCCATCCAACTGTGTGACCAATGCTCTCAATCGCGCTATCTCTGCATCTTTTGCAGTAATAACATTCTCGAACCCGATGAACAAGTTAATGGCTTTCGTTCCAATTATACGTTCCATAACGTCCACCCGTGCTTCCAATTCATTAATCTGAACTGATTTCCTTATGTTACTGTCTTCTAGCTCCTTGTTTTTGAGTAAAGCGTTTCTCAGATCTGCTTCCAAACGTTCGCCGCCCCCATCACCATCTGCTGCAGGTGTGCTTGACAATTCAAGTAGGTCGGGAAACAGGTTCGGCAAACCATCATCTAGTGCAACGACCATCCCACTTCGTTTTCCTTTTTGCTGCACCACTTTGCTAACTCCTTCCACGCCCTGACGTGGGGGCTCACTGTCAACATGACCATCGTTTGGCGAGTCTGGCTTCCAACAATCAAAGCTTGCCTCTGTATTTTCCAATTCAACAACAACATTGTCTATTTCATTCATTTGTTCCTCCATCTGCACCACAAACTCAGCGTTTTCATTTCGTACTGGAACTTGGTCATCATTTGGTACAGTCAGAGTGTATCGCTCATGTATAGTCCCGCACAGCTTGTCATAGTTCACCTACCATTGCAAACTCAGTGTATTATACGATGCGGATCAAACAAACACTGTTTCAAATTTTGTGGACAGGACAATAACAATTTCAAATTTTACCTGCAGCGATTCTGCTGATGTCAAGTCCAACCCTTTAATCTTCCATATGAGCAATCCAACGTTCCACTTACAAAATCTTGGGAAGACAGCTTGGCGCTCTGGCTCTATGAGATTTGTGTGTTCACAAATCATAAACTACAACACAAAATAATATGCAACATTAGTTGTATTATGAAAGACAATCATTGATTGGACAACTGATGCCAGCACAGGGTCAATGTGAACGAGATGTGTAATTAACATACCAACAGAGCAACGACGCAGCCGGTGACCTTCTCAGGCCTGATGTAGAAATCGTTGAGGGAATTAATGAGAGTGTTGCGTATGGTTGCTATCCAGTCATAGTTTTGCAACGTATCCAGCCCGTCAATCACACGGACAAGAGACCAACCAATTGATTCTCCAGTAGTTGCAAAAAACAGCTTACCACAAATGTAGAGACATAGAAGCTTCGCTACGTCCTCCTCATCACGTTCAGTTCTTCCCTTCAACGCGTCAAACAGCAAATCCTTTACGAGCTTGCACAATATTCGTCCGACGGTGGGGCACCTCCGTTGCATGAAATCTAATGTTGGTTTCGGTGATGACGATACATCCAACTTGTCCTTGCCACATTGAATCCCAAAAATCAGTCGGATGTCGCTGTTTTGGAACGCCAACCCATGCCCTCCAATGTAAAATTTTTCGTCTCTTGGATTATATGTTTGGATGATCCGGCATACGGTTTCATCACACTTCTTAAATGTATTTGCTTCCAAATTGTGTGTCCGGATAGATTCAATCATCAGCTAAAATGGTGTTCTTTCAAGCTGCCGGATGTGTCTCTCATCCAAGTTCACCTCAAGAACTGTCTTGATTACACCAGCAATGTTTGAACGGTACATAAGCTTTGTTGTGTCGATATGCGTCTTGCTTCCCACATTTGATTGTGCTTTCGTACACTTGAATGGCAGCTTCGATTGTTTTCTGACTGCAAGTCGTGTTGACGTCCATTCTTTCAGCGGGGAACCTCGCGTGCATATACCACTTGCCTTACGAGGGGTCCATTGTCAAGCATTCACTGCAACAATTAGGAAAAATTGTGTGTTACGGTCGTGTGGCAACATGTCATGACAAAACATTAATGCAAAAAACTAATTGGCCGTTGCAATTAACATACCTGAACCAAAATAACACGATAACTCTATCTGTGTAAGAAATGTTACACACATATCATAGTTTAACAAATGTTACACACATATCAAAGTTTAATTGTATGTTAGACACATATCTGTTTAACAAATGTTACACACATACCAGAATCATATTAACGTTAACCAAATCCTAAAAATTCGTTACCATTCCAGGCAATGTCTAAAAAATAACTAACAAGGTTATGTGACATCGCGTGAATGTTCTTCCCCATACCGTCCGTGACTATTATTTCGTAAACTACTACATGAGTTTCAATTCAACTGTGTGTGACATATGCCCTAATCCAAAAAATGTGGTAAACATCATTGAAAGCGTATACATCAAACAAATAACAAACAATCACAAATTTGGCAACCCAAAATCGTACAAACAAACTTACGTGGCCTTTAATTTTTCAAATTGAATAAGGTAACAAACCTTCAGCATGCATCGATGTCGGTTTTGACCTGACATCAAATAAATGTTAACCAATTCCCACAATTTCCTAACCATTTCGGCCAATGTGTGGACAAAAACAAACAATGAACTTATTACGTAACATCAAGAGTACTGGTGTTCATCATACCATCCATGACTACCATGCACAATTACATCATAACCCTCCCCTGTTACATGTACATATCCAAATATTTGACTCCCCAGACCACCACCACATAGTTTCGAAGTTCAAACATGTACACTACTATGTAATCTATTATCATAACATGTGAGACATATGCCCTAATCCCAAAAATGTGGTAAACATCAGTCAAACATGATACATTCAACAATTAACACACCTTCACACATTTGGATATCCATAATCGTACATAACCTTCGAAATCACCAAATGAAAAATGAAAACACACCTTCGCCCTGCATTGTCATCGTCAGTAGATCTGACAGCGCTCGGAATTGAAGTGATGTATATAAAACACGTTCCTCCTTCCCTATAATCAAATCTGCGACCCACCTTCCGTTAACATTGCATTGCCGCTATGGGTGACGCAACACCGTTTCGAACACTACCCTCCTAATGTTTTCGTTTAGGGTTTTGGCATTCACACAATGTTCTAACGTCGAAATAAAATTTGGATATACTCGAATCCCCAATTTCAGTTACAAACATTAGGAATGGCAATGTTTCAAGTTTGGGAATGTCAATCGTCGATGTTTCCTTACACAGACTAGAAGATTCAATGGAAAACGAGGGAAAAAGTAAAAACGCCTATAGTGCGCTCCATGTCTAAATCAGTAATTTTACCAATACTAAATACCCATTTTCGCCCCAATTCAAACTTTCAAACACAATTTATTGAGGATAACGTTGACATTTTCCAAACGTTAGGACCTTTCGGTTAAACAGAAAAAACCCAGGACTAATCAGTGTATAAGTTAATAATTTGGGATTTATTGGTGCTTCTCCCTTTTTATTTTTATTTTTTATTTATAATTTTGTCTTTTAGGAACTTTTTTATTTATTTGAATCTAGAAGCTTAAAGCTAAAAAGAAAAAATCACTAAAAACAAAAATAAGCCCAAAAAAAAAAAAAAAAAAAAAAAAAAAAAAACCCAAACACTAATGCCTCGTTTGGCAAGTGGATTTTTTAGCCAAAAAGCCAAAAAAATCACTAAAAAAATCAAAAAGTCAACAACCTACACCAAAAAGGCAAAAATCCTCTTTTCTCTCTACTTTTTGCACATCTTCTCGTAAAAAATCAAAAAATCATTCCAAACATACTAATTTTTTTACATCATATTTTAGCTAAAAAAATTACAAAGTTACTAAAAAAATCTATTCCTAGACGAGGCCTAAGTATTATGTTTTTAGATGGTAAGTATTAGCTCAATAGGTTGCAAGTATTGTTATAATAAGTAATAAATAATGTCACAATTGGTTTTAAAGTAAATTAAAATGTCTACTTAGTACTCTATCAGACTTGAATTATTACTTAATAAGATTTCACTTACTATTGAGTGGTAAGTAGAATAAATGGTAAGTCTCAATAAGTGGTAAGTACAATGAGAATAAATGGTATTGTGTTTATGAATAGGAAGTATTATCTCAATAAATTGTAAGTATTATTATAATAAGTGGTAAGTAATATTACAATTGGTTTTAAAGTTTAATAAATAAATAAATAAATCCACTAACTACTCAATTAAACATGACTACTACTCTATCATACTAGATTTACTACTCATTTAAACTATACTTACCACTCAATCACACTCCGCTTATTATTCCATCATATTTTATTTTTCTTACGACTTAATAAAACCTCATAATTTTTCTTTAATTAGATGAAATGTTATTATAACAAAACCTTACATTGGAATTAAAAACATCATAAAAGGTTAAAATACAATAGAGATAATTGTGCACAGAAAATTCATAAAAAGTTGTGAAATAATTAAAATTTCAAAAAAAAAAATTATATGAAATTCATATAAATTATATATAGTATACAAAATTTATAAGTAACAAAATAAAACTATGGATCTCAAATTATTAAACAAAAATGTAAAATTTTATATTTATTATCTACATTTTTTTACATTCTACTTTATAATTTTCATATTTATTTTAGAAGTTTTCAAAATTTATTATAATTTAGTACTATTAGTTTACCAGCAACCTAAAACGTTAGTTAGGTGAATTTTGCTAATACATGAGTGAATTTTGTGGAATAGTCAGTATAATCATATAAGTGTTAAGTTTGCTTAATTATTGTGGTAAGTTGAAAAATCATATTTTTGTTTCAAAACTAGTGAATACTATGGTGCCATTTGATAACACTTACATTTTCAGTTTTTAGTTTATATTTATAAAAATTTTAAAAACTCAAATAAAAACTTGTTTAATAAATTTTTGATTTATAAATCAGTGGTTTCAGTTTATAAATTTGGCCAAAAAATGTAAACTCAAAAAATGTGTTTCCGTTTTGAGTTTTCAATTTTCAGTTTTTTTTTTTTACCACCCAACACTAGCCACCACCCGCCACCATTTTCCACCACCGTCTTCCGCCACCACCACCCACCCCCCACCACCACCTGCCACCACCACTGTCACGACCCGAACCCGCCCCTATGGGTTAAGGACGTAACCGGACAGTAATCCTGAGATTACCTACGGCCTCAAACCAAAATAGACATAACTCAACAGAGTAAAGGGACCAAACGGAAGCAATAATAAAAAACTTTGTCCATAGAGCCGTGCTTATATGCACTTCAAAACAAACCATACTCATATATCACTGTTGGAAATTAGGCTTTTAGCGGCGTTTAAAAAACGCCGCTATAGGTACCAAAAACGTTGCTAATTCTTTTTGTGACGTTTAGTACCAAACGCCGACGACGCGGCCGTCGCTATAACTTTATGGCGTTTGAAAAACGTCGCTGTGTTAGTATAGGCGGCGTTTTTAAAAACGCCGCCAAATGTCCTGCCCTAACAATACTGTGACGTCACTATGATTTTAGCGACGTTTTTAAAACGCCTTCATAGGTTTTTTTAATTTAAAAAATTCCAACTGTTATAGTGGCATTTTAAAAACGCCGTCTTATCTTTCTTTCTTTTTTTGGTTTTGAAATTGTGCTAATTTTATGTGATTGAACTAAAAGAACACCAATAATAAAACTAAATAACACTAATATGAAATAATAACTCCCATTCAAATAACAAATATAGTATTAATTCACTTTCCCATTCAATTTAATATAGCATTAATTTTCCCACAAAATAACATATCCAAAAATTGAATTCACAATTCTCAATCAAAAAATTACTACCTTATATACAAAGCCACAAAAGTTAAATCCAATTGAAACATAAAACCAATAAGTACCTTAAAAATGTCTTGGCTTCGAATTTTGGAAGATACATTACAGGGATTTAAAATTATTAGAGAAACTTACTAGAAAAGGCTTATGCCGATGACTATGAATGGCAATATATTAGCTATAACAACCACAACTAGCTGAGTCCTAATTAATGAATTAGGAATCATTTAGATTATCTAAGGCAATGGCAAATCATTCGTATGCTTATATTAATGCTTCTCCTACATAAAACATTTTCGGAAAGTGTAAAAAAAAGAATAAAGAACAGGAAATAAACTCGGCCGAAGTTCTGGGTTTTCTCCGCAGCATGCTTTTGATGAGGGCCTGACTGGAAAACAGAAATAGAGCAAGGATTAGATTAAGACACTAATTAAAGGCCACAATATACAAATAAGAACACAATTCCTTACGAGGAAAAATCTAAATTTTCATAGGCATCAAAAATTAGGATATTCATTCATCTTTTGTTATCCTCTTACACTATCTTATCTTTTCAATAAGTTGCCATACATCTACTCTAATGGTGTAAGGCACAAGAGAGTCCCCAAATATACAAACTAGAAGAACCAAGATAACAAGAAAGATATTGCATGAACAGCCACAACAATTACGTAACATACGGAAAATGACTCACAATGAACTAGAGCATTTGGTTGGAAGTGGTGCCACAATAGACTTATTTATTTTGTTGATCAGTGCTTGCATGTCCTGTCCCAAAACCAAAAGCACAAGCATAGCAATTTTATGTTGCTCAAAGTCATACATCCAGTGTATTGCAAGTGTTTTCAATAATACTTGCCAAAAAGAATACCATGGGTTCAGCAGTTCCTCAGAAAGAGCCAAAAGGAAAAATAATAAAAGAGCTTTCACGAGTGCAAATCAATGATACCAGATGTTCAGAAGGCAATGTATCTATTTGATGGTTGTGTGGCCTGAGCCCCCACAAGTGAGGCTAGGACCCAGCCAAAAAAACGAGATTTTATCTCTACCTCACCTCAACAAGGCAATAAGTTCACAACAGGACAATGCACATACTCCAAAAAAATTAAACCAAATATAACTAACAAGAGAGACAGAGTTCCCAAAATCTGATACAGAAATGAGCCTTCTTGTGTCACAAAATAGCAAAAGATACGTGAGCCCCATTTTGTAAACTGCAATATATATTGCATTTAAAATTATGAATCATGTTTTTATATGACCCTATCACATGTATTGTTCACAAAGTTACATAGCAAAATAGCCATATCCATGGTCAGTTTTAACTACATTCAGTACCAACTAACAGAACATTTTTCAGAGCCATGGATATAAATCAATCAATTATGATGAGAAATGGTAAAGATAATAGTAAATACTACTATTGTATTGACATACTGGCATGATGTGGGTGTTGCATCATTCATAGTAGATCATGGTAAACTAACACCTGCACTAGAAAGAGATTTTTAGTAGTGTCCTAAGCTGCCAATAACACATTCAATTTATGTGAAATATGAAGAAAAAAAGCATGCATGACACATGGGCATAAGTTTATTATTAATAAAATAAGAGACATAAAACGTGAGCACTTGATCATCAAAGACATACTTAACTGGACTGAAATGGTGAGCACTTGATCAAAACTTGGATTCCACTCTTCCACGTGTAGTTTCTCTGCCAATTTAGGGACTTGTAGAATTTGAAGAAAAACATGTAATTTGGAGGCTTTGCATGTGCTGCAACCAATGTGGTAAATCTAACAAAAGTATTCAATGTAATTTGTAGAATTTGAAGAAAAACAAAAAATCAATCCCTCAGCATCTGAAACGTTTAGACGTATTTAGAGAAGGTAAATCTAACAAAAGTATTCAATGTAGTAGCAAAAATGATGTCAATGACGATATAAAAAATAAAAAAATCACATTTAAGTCAATGCCCAAATTAACCAATAGACAGACTGCTAATCACTACTGAGTTCTCCAATTAATGTTTATTATCCAAATAAACCATAACATATTTTGATACATAGAAATTGACGTAATGGTGAATGTATCCTCATATTTAGAAGCATTATAGACAAAAGAATATAGCTCCAGAAAAGTAAGAGAAACCAAATTCAATTAGATTCTCATCAGTATATACTATATTGAGTAAGAAAAACATCCTTCCTCTATTTCTTTTTTCTGAGATGCTTTTGAGTCTGATCTCTATGCAATATAAAGTAAGTGCATGCCAAAAAAGGCATAGAGAGCTGCACCAAAAAAATTATAACTTCTTACATGTATTAATAGCACAAGAAATCTAGCAGCAATACTAAGTTTGCAAAATCATTTGCAAAAAGAAAGGTTAATGAGTAATGTGAGCCAGCAAGAGCCTTACAACAATTGGATATCATGCAAGTGGAAATGACAGCCAAAGACACAGTGACTAGTCAAAAGTTTCTATCTTACAAGCCATGAATAACAAGGTCCGCGAGTAACGTGCCATAATGGAGATTTCTATGTGGGTCAGGTTCATCTTGGGGATGTAGTAAACAGAACTCAGACAAAGTGTATGGTCTACAATGCAATTCTCACTAGGATAAGAACACAACTTGTGCTCCTCTCCCAAGTGGTTCTAGTCAAAATGCTCGTGCAGTCTCAACTTCAAAAAATGACTTTTAATGGGAGGTCAAAATTTGACTCAGGATCATCTATTCTCAAATCTGTCTCTGTGTCTCAAAATTCTTGTGTCTGAGATTTTCACAATAACAAATCTGTTTGTTCCCATGTTTTAAGACATATGTGTTTTAAGATTCTCATATGATCTTACGAATGAGTATTAGAACAGGGGTCGAAAATCGAGAAAACCTTCATCACTAGACATATTTTTAGGGCAGGGAATCGGGGCCAAAATTTGCTTTCTCGGCATGCCTAACCACCCTGTAAGAAAACAGTTTTCTATAATGTCCACAAAATGTCTTGCAGAAATGCATACTGGTACAAAGTATGGAGTAGGTTTTTACATGTCCAAGAACTTTGAGAATTCTCAGCCTCGTACATAAAATTAGAGGCTTAAAAGCAGGAAATTTAGACAATTCAAAGGACATGCAAGACAAAAGAAAGACAGAGATACAGATAGAAGAGACAATTCAAAATGTGTTCATCATCAGGCAGAGGCTGGTGAACTTTGTTCATATATACAGAAGAAACTTGCTTTTCCCAAAAAAAAGGTGGACATGGCTGAGAAAATGGTATAACAAAGTTCTATAAAATTTCCTCCTGGGTTTCTGCATCATGAGCTGCAGCAAGTTCTTCTATTTCATCCACGTCACTGTCATGGTCAAAGGAACCTACACCTGTACCAATAACAAAGGTGTCATTCCCCTGCAATGTGGATGGAGGAGAGGGAAGGCGGTAAAAGTTTGCTATAATATAGAAGTAACGAACTTCCAAGAATGGAAGCATCAACGCAACAAACTCCAGATGAAAGTTTCAAAGAAAACAGTCAAGGAGTTTCTTACATATGAAAATCTTCACATCAGAAAGCTCATGACCTATTGTAAACATGTGTATATGGAAACAAAAGTTTCTGGCATTTAAGAAATATAAGCCACCTACAAATCTCGCATGCCTGAACTACAACAAACTAAAATTGAAGTGCATGAAGCTTCGCACATTTAATTACATCCAAACATAGGAAAGTTTTGACCAAATCTAACTCTAGGACTTCATCAAAACCAGTCCCCAAAAGCTCATATAATGCAGGTCACCGTTTGGTCTTTGACACGAGAAGTTCAACTTTTAAATCAATCAATTAGGCCAGCAATGAAGTTCAACTTTGGGCCTACACTGGTCTGACCAGAATTGTCGCCCAATACTTCAATAATTGCAGTAAAAGAATGATGAAACGTATTCCTATACCTGTAGAAACAAAGGAAGCCGGACTACGGGTTTGTTCCCTTGATTCTGATGTGTTGTTATCAAGAATATAAGGAAGTTCTAGAAACTGCAAGAAAGCTTCTGTTTGAGGGTTCCTACTATATCCTGCAAGATAGCAAAAATGAATTATAACATATATTTTCCTAAGCATTTGATTCTTACACTGAAAGTAGTATGATACCAGTTAAAACATAATGACTCTGAATATCCACAGCATTGTTTCTCAAGCTACCATGGTAGTAAGATTCCGGTAACAAAGGATAATAACAACAAAATTTCAGATATTATGCAAGGTGAAAAAAAACAAATATCAAACAATACAAGATATTTTGAATTCATTTAGATACAACATCTGCAGACACAACACCAATTTCGTAGAAATAATTTCAAAAGCAAAATTTAAATGTAAATCTATAAGCACTCTGATTTGTGGAATTATAGACTGAGCAGTTAACCATAAAAACCATCACTTAATAGAGCATAGCAAGATGAGATGGCATGTTAGATTTTCTTAATCGGTGCAGTAAGTGCATGACCATGGTTCGATCCCAAGTTACTGACAAGCTTGCAGAGACTTTAAACCACCTTTAACAAGATTTTCTTTATAAGTAACTTAGGAAGCTATTTATGTCAAGTAAAATAGAGCAAATAGTCCTAATATATTCAGGCAAGAAATTAGCAACTAAAATGAGTGGGAGCCATGAGAGTGAAAGTTCAAAGTCAGTATCAACAGCCAAAAATCAGGATGAACTCTGCCAAAAACCTTCATAATTTTTTCCATCACTGCCGATCAACGATTGGATCATTCGTGAGCCTGAAAACAAAATAAGGATGATTATTCAATCAATACATAGAGATACATATATAAATTCATATATATACTTGTATAGAGAGATTTTTAGGAGAAAAAAATTATTCAAAAAAAAGTACAGATAATGTGTACGTAGAGAATGAGATTGTGCGAGAGAGACAGAGATCCAGAGAGATCGAGAGAGAGAGGGAGACAGAGACAGAGATCGAGAGAGAGAAGAATCGACGAAACTGAGATTGGATTGAAATCGAAATCGAAATCGAAATCATGCATATGGTTAGTAGGCGATGCAGATGCAGTGCAGATGCAGATGGTGATGGCGGTGGCGGTGGAGCTTTGAAATCAAAATCATTCTGAGATTGGATCGATCGAATGATGAATCACCGAGCTGAAGAAGGTTGAATCAAGTTGAAGGAACTGAAGGGCTTAGAGAGAGAGAGAGAGAGAGAGAGATTTGAGGGATCGGTTTCTTTGAGACTCTAGGGTTTCTCAGATTCAAATAAGTTGTGAGAGATTTGAGGGCTTGAAGACAGAGAGAGAGAAACACTGTAACACATTCGAAGGCGCTTTTTAAACGACTTCATTACTTAAACGGTACCGTTTTAATAAAAACAAAATGTGACGTTTATAAAATGTCGTTACATATTAAAAATAGTGGCGTTTAAAAAAATGCCGTTAAATCATATATTTCCTGTAGTATATGTTAATAACCCACAACAAAAGTACAGTACCATAAAATTCTTAACAGACAGGATCATCCAACTAAGTCAACCCACGACAAAACTATTTACAAATATACATAAAGTCCTTGCCAACAAGACAAAATATAATCGCATAACAAAATAGCAAGGATAGGTTTCGTGCGTGAGACACAAGGCTGACTTTCTCAAAACTCATGTTGTTCCTGGGAGACTTCACTGGGGCTGGGTTTGGACTTCCCTCGGCTCACCTACAAACACATGAATGAGCGTGAGCGATAGCCCAGTGAATAATATCAGATACAGAAATCATATAAACAATATGTAGAACAACATACTCCAAACGGCCTTGGGCCCAATTTATATTCCTACTTAACATGTGTACATTTATACAAAGTTTAGATCAAGTGACTATAGTTCCAAACGTACTGGCCTATGGCCCATTCAAATTTCCATTCATGTCAAAACGGCCTTCGGCCCACTTGTTTATGTCAAAACGGCCTTCGGCCCACTCATTTGTGTCAAAACGGCCTTCGGCCCGATCATTTATATCAAAACGGCCTTCGACCCACTTATTCATGTCAAAACGGCCTTCGGCCCACTCATTCATGTCAAAACGACCTTCGGTCCATCCATATAAGTCAAAACGACCTTTGGTCCATTCACATATGTCAAAACGACCTTTGGTCCATTCATATATGTCAAAACGACCTTCGGTCCATTCAATTCTATCAAAACGACCTTTGGTCCATTCATGTTTATCAAAACGACCTTCGGTCCGTTCATTTATTCATGTCAGACTTTTGTCCACAATCCCAATTAGCAACTCATAAAGCTTATAAGGGAATAAACAATTGGACATTCACAAGCCTTTGAATATCAATATTACTCACAGTGATCGGCTTGTGGATTTGCCCTGGAGCTTGACCCTACACAATTCATGAACACAAAAGGGGTCATTAACAGTTCAATCCGTTCTTTGATTCACATATTCCTCTTTAGGCTTTATTCTTATCTCATTAACTCATTTACAATACTTAACAGATGCCTAAGAGTGCTTACAAGTGAAAAAGAACGGAAAACAGAACACAGAACGCATTTTCAGAATTTCAGAAAATGAGGTCCCCGCTCGAGCATGGACTTCCCCGCTCGAGCGGATCCTCAAGGCCTGTAAAAGTACTGATTGTATGCAAAATACGCTCGAGCGTGTAATAGAGCGCTCGAGCGGAAGGCCTGCCTACAAAAGCTCCCCGTTCGAGCGTGAGATATACCGCTCGAGCGGACATCCAACTCTGCAAAAAGTGCTGGGAGCACGAAATTCACGCTCGAGCGGAGGTATTCCCGCTCGAGCGGACCTCAAATTTCTGAAAAACCTAGAATTGCATTCTTGAGCTTCATTTCGACTTTCAACCCACAATTCATGCATGTTATGGCTCAAAATTCACATTTACACATGCTAACATGCTACTAACACAAGATTACAACATTAGGAAGCTCAATTTCTTATATCGTTTACATGCATGTCTCAAATTAATCCAAATTCATCGCCAACATATCAAATTCCAACATGCAAAGCTTACTCTTTCATGATCTACTCTTGCATGTAAGAAATACACATTATTCACAACTTATTTGGTGAAGAAATGGTCATACACATGGATTTCATTCAAACTTCAACATAGATTACACAAATTAAGCTCAAATATGGAAATCTATAGCAATTCTTTACATGCATGCTTCTATTAACTTGAAATCCAACATATACAACTCAATTCCATTACATTCAAACTAATTCATGCTCTTGACCATCTATTAAACTTGAATTCACAAGATGATGACTATAAATGCATGAATCACTCACCAAGGAGCTTTAATCTTCCCAATTTAGCAATACTTGAGCTTAATCTCCAAAAGGCCCAAGTCTTGAACCACAAGTGCACAATTCTCTCTCCTCTCTCTCTCTATCAGCCGGCTCTCTCTCCCTTTCACAAGGTTTGATAAGCCAAAATGAGGTCATAGGAGAGAAGGAGAAGTGTAGTGCTCAAATACAATAACCCCACTAGCCACAATTAAAAATATTAAACAATTTGAGCACAATGTCATTAAATAAATCAATTTAATCTAACCCGAATCAATTTTCAATTAAATTTTGCCGTAGGTTCTAAAAATTACGCTAATCACAATGGCGTAAAATCAATTTCAGGTTCTGTGGCCGATAAGGCCCTCAATTTAATTTCCGAAGCGGATTATTCAAACAAGTATTCCTACGGTGAACAGATAGAATTCCAAAATCACATATTTCACATCATGGCACACAAAATCATATCAAAACATATAATCACATATGTATTAGGGACCAATTAACATAATACAGAACAGGGGTATCACAACCACTTACCATCCACTTGCCACTACCACCACTCACCACCCATCTGCCATCCACTCGCCGCCGCCACCCACTCCCCACCACCACCACCTGCCACCCACCCGCCACCACTCGCCACCACCCACCACCACCACCACCCACCATCTACCCACCCACCCACCCACCCACTACCACCTACCACCACCCGCCCACCACCACCACCCACCACCCACCACCACCACCACCACCCCCCCCCACCCACTCGTCACTCATCCGCCACTACCATCCATTCGCCTGCCACCACCCGCCACTACCATCTATTTGCCCGCCACCACCCACCTACCACCACTATCCACCACCCGCCACCACCCACCTGCCACCACCACCCACAACCCACCACCACCTCCATTGTAAGGCCCTAGTGTCTCACATCGGGAATGGAGGAGGAGTTCCTAGGCTATAAAAGTAAAAACCTGGACCCTTATATAGCATCGAGGCCTTTTCCCGGGTGGTGAAATCCCTAACAGAACTCCACAGTTAAGCGTGCTTAGGCTGGAGTAGTTCTGGGATAGGTGACCCACTAGAAAGAACAAATTCATAGGGGCGTGACCCAAAGTGGACAATATCGATGACGTGTGAAGGGTCGGGGCGTTACAAATGGTATCGGAGCTGACTCTCCGGAGTACCGAGTGTGGGCCCCTGGCGTCTCTCGGTGCATGTAGGCGGGCTTGCGAGTTGGCAGGCTACTGCACGGGGACGTGCAGCCTTATGGGGGGTGGATTGTAAGGCCCCGGTGTCTCACATCGGGAATGGAGGGGGAGTTCCTAGGCTATAAAAGTAAAAACCTGGACCTTTATATAGCATCGAAGCCTTTTCCCGGGTGGTGAAATCCGTAACAGAACTCCACAGTTAAGCGTGCTTAGGCTGTAGTAGTTCTGGGATGGGTGACCCACTAGGAAGAACAAATCCATGCGGGCGTGGCCCAAAACGAACAATATCAATGATGTGTGAAGGGTCGGGGCGTTGCAACCACCACTCACCTGCCACCACCACCCACTTGCCACCACCACCCGCCACCGTTACCCACACACCCACCCACCCACCACCACCCGCCACCGTCACCCACGCACCCACCCACCCACCACCACCCGCCATTCACCACCCACCTGCCACCACCATCCACTCACCCGTCACCGCTTTTCACCACCATCTTCCGCCGCCATCACTTGCCACTTACCACCACTTTCCACCACCGTCTTCCGCCACCACCACCACCACCACCCACCCACCCGTCACTTGCCACCACTTTCCACCACCATCTTCTGCCACCATCACCCACCACCTACCACCATTTTCCACCACCGTCTTCCACCACCACCACCCGCCATCATTTTCCACCACCGTCTTGCGCCGCTACCACTCGTCACCACCCATCACCCGCCACCACTTGTCATTTCTCACTCTTTTTTATATTTTTAAATTTTTTAAAACATTTTGTGTAAACCAAACGCGTTTGTAGTTTATATTTTTCTAAAAATAAACAAAAACTAATTTGTAAAAATTTTGTAAATATAAATTGAAAACGTAAACGTTATCAAACAGATCCTACATATTTAACTAGATTTACTAATTAATTTATTTTTATAAATTTTTAATAAAATTAAATTTATTTATACGTTTTTATTTATTATGCATATTGTTCACGATTAATATTTATAGAAGTTGTTGAATTTGTAAATTAATTGATATTCACCCTCCATATAATATTTTTAAATTTATTAAAATATAATAGAACTAATATATTTTTCAAAACCATCACCGTTTACTTGTTCAGTCATTTTGTTATTTGAAGATGACTTTGTGGTGTTTTGAAAAATTAATAAAAAATTAATTTTTTGACTTTTTTGATATTTTTTTTAACAAAAAAACTGACTTCTTTAACTAAACAAGTTGACTTTTTGATTTCAACAACAAAAAGTCAAAAAATTAACTTTTTAAGCCTCTTCCCATTTATCTTTTTCAATGGTAAGTTGATTTTAATCATTACCAATAAATGGTGTGAATTTTTGCTAACTTGAATCTAATGGCTAAAATTAATTGATGTATGGTATATAAAAATCATTTATGTATATCCTAGAAAATTCTGAGTTACATCACTACAATATTTATACACATTTTTCTTTTTTTTAAGGTCGTATTTGATTCACAAGATTAATAGTGAAGATATTTATAATCCCATCAAATTAGTGTAGTATTCACTATTCAATTACATTAATAAGATAAATTATTTCTTTATCCATTGTTTGATTTGTATTGAATAAGAAAACATATAAATGTAAGATTATAATTATATTTATCTTCTTTTTTAATTTTGTCCTCCATCAATATTTCTTCACAATTTTTATTTTATCAAAATTTCTTCATAAATGTGATTTTAAAAAAAAATATATAAATGAAATGTGACACCACATGTTAAGTGCAGCGCGACCTAATCTACACACTAGTGTGCTTGACTTGATGTTGACAACACTCTTTATCAATTGGATGGGGCTGCACCAAGTTAAGCTGGCCTGTGTCTAGCTTTCCACTCTGCAACTTATTTGACTGATGATGCACAAGCTCTGCCACTTGCTCTGTCTCAATTTTGGACTAACTCCGCCACTTGCTCTGTCTCAATTTTGGACTAATCGCCTCATAATCATAAAAATTCCAATCTTCTAAGAGTCCAGATCCTCACAAGCAAAGTTTGCTTACTCATCTCATCTGCAATAAATTGCCCCCTCTCTCTCTCTCTATAGAAGACAAGAAAAAAATTGAGTGGTTATATTTATAATGTACCAAAAATATTTTGTCTGTGGTTATTTTCACAAAATTTTGCAAATCAAAAAAATCCTTAGGCTGAAAAGTATGTGAATACTGACGGCCCATTCAAAAAAATTGTATGCGAAGATCCTTAGCTGGTGTGGTGGAGTTTGGCCCTATTATTTTTGCACAAAAAATATTTAAGTTTTTCATAAAATAGATTGTGAAAACGAAATGAAAACAGAATGGACGCATTTACCAACTTTTATAATAAAACCAATTGCATAAAATAAATTAAAAAGATATTTAAAAATCTTTAAAAAGCTCTTATAATCTTATTCACAATGACATTTATTAGTTTTTGATTTATTACGTACTCAACTATTCAACTATTCAGATTTAATTCTCTTTATCATATCATTAAATAAATTTAAAATTATAAGCTATAAATCTTTAATATTTCTCTCGCGTTATCTTCACTACTCGCCCCATAATCATAAAAATTCCAGTCTTCTAAGGCTATCACAAGCAAAGTATGCTTACTCATCTGCAATATTTATTGCCCCCTCTCTCTCTCTCTCTCTCTCTCTCTCTCTCTCAAAAGAACTCAAACAGAAAAAAAAATTAATTAGTTATGCTTAGCTTGGCATTTCATATAATTATTACGTTCGAAATATTATGTGATATTATTTATATAGTACTTTTAATTAAGAATATAGAAGAAATTTTATAAGTAGAACAATAATAATCTATTTTTATTGTGTAATTAGGAGATAAATGATAACTCACTTAGGCTCCGGTAGTTTTGTTTGAGTGTTGGTGAGAAATAGTATATTAAAAAAAAAAAGTGAGGATTATGAGATTTATTTAAATGCCTTAGGCTTGGCATTGTTATGTTTGTTCTCATGAGTAGATGAGAGATTGTGTATATATATATATTGTTGCCTCGTTCTCATGAGTAGACAAGTGCTTTGATTTACGCGCGTACGTATATGCTAACCATCCGGGGAGTGTGGGTCAAACTCGGGACGATATCCCCATGCCAGTTTGGCTTCGGAGCGGTGTTAGATATACGGGAGGCACATGGGATACATGTGCAAGCTGGAAGTGAAGGGTCGAAGTGGTAGAGTTAAGGTACAAAGAATTTAATTATGAGTTTATTGGTATAAGTTGAATTGCTTTGATTTGTACATCTCGAAAAATAGTAAACGACCTTGATAAATTATGAAATTTGGGCAGAGGCATGTATATGTAATTCTAGACAACTTTTGTATTTTAACTTTGTACTAAAAAGATCAATTAGAACTTGTAATCGAATGATCTTGGTTATAGTAGTTTTTATTCATTTTAGCAATGCAGATTTTATAAGCTGTTTTAATCCATAAAACGAGCTCATTTTTATTAGTTTTGAGTAAACTGAAGTAAAACATTATTCTAAACAATTTTCGTGTTTTGAACTTTTCCGGAAAAAAATCATCTTACAGCAGTTTCCTTTTGTTTTCAATTCCAAATTTTTTGATCGAATTTCGTTTAGGATTTTCTATTAAGTTTTTCTCTCAACCTTTTCAATTTCTACTAAATTCGTATCGTGGGAAACTAAATCTTCGTCTCAGTGCCAATGGAACTAGTTATCTTGTCCTATAACAAGAATTAAATGTATTTTTATTCGTGTTTGGTGTATACGTGGGTGTCAAATATTTGCACTCATACCAGTACAATTGTATATTGGCTCGTTTTGTCTCTTGGCATCTCGGGTACGTTCTATTTGAGCGCAGGCGAGCTTCCTTTGCAAGATTAATTGGGACTACGGTGGTGAAGAGAAATAACTATAATTGTTGGACATGTCATTTGAACTTCTTTTGTTTTCTTGAGCTTAGGGTTGATATTAGTTTATATATATATATATATTTTTTTTTTTTATGACCTTAGTATTTTGATAATTTGGCATGGTTTGTAATTTTACATTATTTAAGTTATTTTGACTATTTATTGTTAATTTAATGTTGGAGGTATTGGTTAGTTATGAAATTATGGTGGATGGTTTGGTTAGCATTTTGTTAGTTTTTTTTTTTTTATCCCTTGTAATCTTTTGAGGATGGAAATTTACTTAAACCCTTTGGAGACGTGAATGTTTAGATTTTGTTTCACCCCTAGGATTTGGATGATGGAATATTGATTGGGGTTTAGTCCTAATTTAATATTTAATTGTCCAAATTTTGGGGCGTGACACTAAAAGAACTTCAACACAATCGTCTGATAGTTGGTTGGTAATTAAAAATTCTGTAAGGACTTATTGATCATTGTTGACACGCTTAAAATTAAATAATTAACCTTCGAAAGTAAAAAAAAAAACTAACAATAGTGTTCCGAAGAGAAGCTGTAGTAAAAACAATTCCATAGTCAGAGCATTAACTCACATTGACAAATCGCCATACTCGACAAGGCCTAATCTTTTCCGTGGAAACTCTCTTTCTTGACCAAGTAAACAAAGGTTGCATGTTTGATTCATAAATTTGAAAAGAGATTTTTTTTAAAAATAAAAAAAAATATGTAAGATATAAGTGAAATATAATTATATTAGTGTATACCTGTGCCTAAAGGCACAGAGGAAATAATATGGAGATTAATTTTATCCTATCCAATCTTTTATGTAGTACATGGAAAATTTATTTACAAAATAATTTTGGAGAAAATTGTTCCTTTCTTATAGCATCACTATTATTCTTACCCAAGTTATCAATCGTACTTGTTCTAATTGAAGAGGTTGGTCTCATTTGAACTTAGGCTAAAATTAAAAAAGAATATAATCTCCGTGATTGCAATATTAACAAGCCATCTCTAATGTTTAAAAAGAAAAGGCATGGAAAGAAAAATCGTACATTGCCGCTCACCCCCATTGTGCAAAATTGAAGTGTATCAAAGCTCAAAGTTTAGCAAGAAAAATGTATCAGTTAAGTAAAATGTATGATTAGCAAACTCATGAACATGTTATACACTTAAAGTCTCAATGATATTACAGTATTAATTGGTTACAACACTCATTTCATTGTCTTAAGCTTAAGTCTCAGACTCTTCATATTACACTTCTCTCTTGCTAAAACTTAATTAACAAACCAATTACAGAGAAAGAGAAAATTAGAAAATAAAAAAAATAGAAACTAAACTTTAATCAACAAAACCACCTATCTTTGGGCAATCAATTAACCCTCCGATCAAGCATATATGTCTATGGATTACACCAATCTCAAAACATCAAGCACTATTTATAATAATTGCAAAAAACAAAAATCATCAAGAACTAACTGAAAAAGTTCTGTTCTAAAAATTAAATAAATAAAATATTGAAAAAATTCTAAACACATTATTAGATTTTTAGGTCTTAAACACATCATCAAGCACTAATGTTTATAAATGCCTCCCTACATCATCAAGCACTAATGATTTAGCAAATATATTTAATTTCTACCATTGAGCAGTCTTTTAGAGACATGAAATTTAGCACATACATAGACAATTTTTTAAGAAGCAATTTGTCTCACACCATTTCACTTTTTGCCTCCCTTTATCTCTACTCCCCCTCATCCCACACCCACACACCCTATTTGTTTTTTAATTTATGTAACAAATATTTTATGCACCCAGACAGATGTGGCGTCCACCTAGGAAATTGCTATATATCAAAAAAATGTTTAATATGGACACATCCATATAGAGGGAAAAGAAAGATTTATTGACCAAGAAAAATGTTCTTTATTTGATAACCTTTCATGGATATTGTAACAACGCCCGCGGGGGGCCTCGCTACAGCTCGGACTCGATTTTTGTTGCGGTTCTCAATCTTGAACCAAAGAGTCCAAATCCGGCAAATCGTTTTGAGAAAACTGATTTTTTGAAAGAAGTGCCAAACATGGACTGCTTTGCCAGATAACAGAGTCGCCACCTAAATATTTTAAAATGGGAAATTTAGGAAACCCTGACTCGGTGCCAAAAGGCCACGTGTCCGTCATCACCAAAGTTGGCTCGGGAACTTGGGTACGATTGGGGAAGGTCACATCGTGAGCACCCCCGCTCGCCCGGTCAAAGACCGGCCTCTACTAACCATGATATCTGTTTTTGAAAACATTGTGTGTTCTTATTCCGGTTATTAGCCTAGTTTACTATGTGATGCTCGCAGCAAACAAGTATAGACTGAATCGCCTGAATTGGAACTAAACATCTCATGTTTGTTTGTTTGAAAATGGTTTGATGGTGCTACTCGCAAGTAGGCTAAAATGCGGATTTGCCACCCTCGGGTGGGCTTAGAAAACATGATTTTGCCACTATCTAGTGGGCTTAAAACAAACAGTTGATGAATTGTCCCAATTCAGATAACTCAACCTCCACCCACAGGCATTCAAGGCAGTTATATCACATAAGCAAATAGCCTCATGGCAAGCATGCTATCATGGCAGCACTCACACGCATGCAAGGATGCTAAAGCATAAACACTCACCGAGTACTCCAAGCCAAAACAGAAACCGATTAGAAATCATGCATGATCCTAATATATACAGATTTGCCTAATGCAACACATGCAAGATGCAACTATAGCAGGCTCGGCTATTCTAAAGATGGCATATGGAATGCTACAACTAACACGTATTCAATTTGGAATTGAAATACAAATGCAGTTTGTATGATGCGCCGAGCCCGGTGCATGCAAAACAGATGAATGATGCAAACATGCTGTCATACTGTATGCTAATTGAAATATGCCCTATATCTAACCATCCAAAGCGGGTAAATAAAAGGGAGAAAGAAATGGGGGTTGGAAGACATACATCACACTCACACACCCTTATTACAATTTTGCCCTCGCGTAGAGGGTCCGAATAAATAATAATACAGTCCGAATAAAAGAATATACAGTCCGAAATATATACAGTCCGAATATTACAAAATTCTAATTAATTAACAAATTAATTACAAAAGAAGTAAAACTGGCGTGCAAGCCAGGGACTGCCTTGCTTCTGACGGGTGATACATGTTGGGCTGCTTGGCGCAGAAATCCACTGGGATGCCCTGATTAGCCTCTGTTTGCAATTTTCTCGAAATGCGTGCCAGCCTCCGAAAAGTTGTTGATTGTTGATTTTGCTGCAACAGAGAGCAGGAAAAGGGCACAGCAGTGTATTTCACAAATATATGCATGTCTCGATCCTCGTGCCACCAATCACGCATATCAATGCATGATGGCCGAGGAGTCGGGTCGCACAACTCAATATGGGATGAATGCAGATGAATGCTACAACAAAACCTAACTCCATCATGGGTAATCCGGAGTGTCGGTGACTTGGGAATTGAGACCCGTCCCGTCACTCGGAGTACGAAACGTGCCTCGTTTCTCGTGCAATATGCATGATATGCATGAAATGCAACTAACATACAATCCTAGCATGCGCAATGCTATGAAAATGAGATGCCTCGAAATGCGTGTCCACGGGCACACAAACCGAGGCGATGCAGAATGACATGCGAAATGCAATGATGGGCTTACACCAATATGAGAAGGCCTCAGCCGCACTCACATAGGATGCCGGAGTGATAAGAATGAGATGCCTCGAAATGCGTGCCCATTGGCACGCAAACCGAGGCAATAATGAAATGCAAATCGGATAAAATAGAATGTCTCGAAATGCATGCACACGGGCACGCAAACCGAGACGGAGGCATACACAATGCCAAGTGGATAAAACGGAGTGTCTCGAAATGCGTGCACACGGGCACGCAAACCGAGGCGATGCTAAAAAAGGAAATCGGATAAAACCGGAATGCCTCGAAGTGCGTGCACACGGACACGCAAACCGAGGCGATGATGAAATGGGATGCAAAATCGGATAAAACCGAAGTGCCTCGAAATGCGTGCCCACGGACACGCAAACCGAGGCGATGATATGCGATGCAAAATCGGATAAAACCGAAGTGCCTCGAAATGCGTGCCCACAGGCGCGCAAACCGAGGCGATGATATGCGATGCAAAATCGGATAAAACCGAAGTGCCTCGAAATGGGTGCCCACAGGCGCGCAAACCGAGGCGATGATATGCGATGCAAAATCGAATAAAACCGAAGTGCCTCGAAATGCGTGCCCACAGGCGCGCAAACCGAGGCGATGATATGCGATGCAAAATCGGATAAAACCGAAGTGCCTCGAAATGCGTGCCCACAGGCGCGCAAACCGAGGCGATGATGGAATGCAATGAGATGGCATACGGAATGCAACGATGGGCTTACACCAACATGGGAGAGCCTCAGCTCACTCACATAGGCTGCCGTCGGATAAAAACAAAGCCGCCTCGGAACGCGTGTCCGCGGACACGCAAATCGAGGCAATGATGTAGAAACATGAAGAATGCAAATTGGGCTTACGCCAACATGAGATAGCCTCAGCCACGCTCACATAGGCTGCCGTCGGATAAAAACAAAGCCGCCTCGGAACGCGTGTCCGCGGACACGCAAATCGAGGCAATGATGTAGAAACATGAAGAATGCAAATTGGGCTTACGCCAACATGAGATAGCCTCAGCCACGCTCACATAGGCTGCCGGAATGATAAAAATGAGGTGCCTCGAAATGCGTGCCCATTGGCACGCAAACCGAGGCAATGCAAAAATGATACAAATGGCATGGGAGATGATATGCAAGCATGGCAATGGAATTTCAGCACCTAAATAAAGGGGAAAACAGCCCCGAAACAATTCGAAAAGACACTCGAAGCATGCATTCATCCCGAAAATGTGAAATTAAGCCCCGAAATGGCCTATAGCCATGCTATACATGCAAAATATGATCATGGCAGAAAGAACAGTAGCAAGACAGTCCCAAAAATGGCATTTTTTCAGTAGTAAACATGGCCTAAATGCAAGCATAGATAGATCAAACAAAGCATGCAAAGTTAGTGGCCAAAAGAGGGGTATTGAGACAAGTGATATATGCAAACCCCAAATGGACAAACTTTCTCCTACGACATTGAAGATTAGCTAAAAATAAGCATATATGCAGAAGATGACATTCTCAAAATCAGAACACAATCATGCTAAAAGATCCATGCAAAATAGGCTCCAAATAGGCTATATCATGAGACATGCAATGCACACACCAAATGACAAAACTTTCTTCATAGAATATGTAAAGGGGGTCAAAATAAGACCAAAGTCAGTAGGGGTCGAAGCCCCAAAAACAAATAGAGATAGGTCAAAATTGCATGCAAAAAGTGGCACACTTGATGAATATTGAAGGAAGTGGTATATACAAGCACCAAATGGGGTTGAGCCTCTCTACAATGTTGTAGAGGGGCTCAAAACAAGCAAGAAAGCAGTAGGGGTTGGACCCCTAAAAACCAACACAAATAGGTCAATTTTAGCATGCAAAAATGTGACAAACTTGGTGAATATTGAAGGAACTAGTATATAGAAATACCAAATGAAGTTGAGCCCTTCTACAATGTTGTAGAGGGGCTCAAAATGAGCACAAAATCAGTAGGGGTCGGAGCCCCAATTCTCAACCAATTAGAGTATAAAAATGAACCAAGAAAAAGCCCTAAAAGTTGGTTTTGAAGACTTACCTTTGAAGACTTGTCTTTCTTTGATTCTTGGCCTTGATTTGTAGCTTCTCAACCTCTGAAATTCACTTCCTAGCTGCTGGAGTGGTGGTAGGGATGGTGAGGCTAGGTGTTGATGAAGGAATGGCCTTGACACTGAAGCTTTTTTGGAGTTTTGAGCTAAGGAAATGGAGGAATTTGAAGATGTGTTCTTGAAGACAAATTTTCCAACCTTGAAGAAGGAGAGGGAGGGCCCTTCAAATAGGCAAGAAATGGGGTGTAAAAGGGGAGGGAAAGCACCCAATCTTTCCCTCCCGAAATATCCCCGGATGCCCCGGGATATGCTGAAAGATATCCGGACAGCTGGGACAGGCTGGAAAGCAGGAATCTGGCCGGCCAGGTATTTTTCTGCAAGGTGGCCGGCCAGCCACCCCCCATGGCCGGCCAGCCACCCTACATGGCCGGCCAGCCAGGTGAAAAAATGAAGTTTTGAATTAGTGGCCGACCACTATGCAAAGGTGTCCTCCTAGGTGTGTAGAACAAGGATCCAAGGTTAGAATTTGGCAACACTGAAGCAGGAGCCACAACATAGAGCTTGAAGGAGAGGCTCAAAAATGAAACTCAAATTTTCTGGCCGACCACCAACTTTTAGGGTCCTCCAAGATGTGTAGAACAAGGTTCTAGGGTTGGAAATTGTCAACACTGAAGCAGGAGCCACAACATAGAGCTTGAAGGAGAGGCTCAAAAATGAAACTCAAATTTTCTGGCCGACCACCAACTTTTAGGGTCCTCCCATGTCCCCTGATCACAGATATGTAGCTTTGGTTGGAAGAAAATACCCCTAGGGTGTTCAACATTGGCCCGGAAGTGAGCAAAACGGGCTCCGGAGGAGCGAAACTGGTTATCTGGGATAATTGCTGGCTTCTCACCCCCCAGTGATCTTCCTGATGTTGAAACAGAGGTACCTGCCAAGTTTGAACAAAAACTAATGAGAAATGAACACTCGGAGCCAAAACCGAGCAATTCGGGATCCCGAAAATGAGCATCTGGTGCCGGAAGTGGTGTTCAGCAGCGAAGTGGGTATCTGCGACCCCAGTGTCCCTCAGAATAACAAAACAGAGGTACCTGCCAAAAACCGGAGAAAGCGGATGCGAAATGAATGCTCGGGACCAAAACCGCGCAGTTTGGGGTCCCGAAAACTGGCTACAGGTACCGGAAGTGGCATACGGCCACGAAGTGGGCATCAGGGGCCCCAGTGTTCCTCGGAACATTAAAACAGAGGTCTTTGCCAAAAACCGGAGAAGACCGATGCGAAATGAATGCTCGGGACCAAAACCGCGCAGTTTGGGGTCCCGAAAACCGGCTACAGGCACCGGAAGTGGCATACGGCCACGAAGTGGGCATCAGGGGCCCCAGGGTTCCTCGGAATATTAAAACAGAGGTCTCCGCCAAAAACCGGAGAAGTCGGAGATGGTTGGGCGGTCCCGAGCCGAGGCACACGGCCTAACGGTCCCGAAAACCGGGAACCGGGCTCCGAAATGGGCAAAATGGCCTACGACCACGAAAAGTAGCTCACGGCCACTGGGAGATAGTCTACGGGACCACTCCCTTCCCTCAGGAAAGAAAACAGAGAAAACCGAGCCCGGTTCGCAAACCGAGACAAGGTAGAGAAGAGGGTTCGGAAGTCCGGAGGCAGGGCGCGCGGCCGCGACTCTGAGACTTCGGAACGAGCACAGCATGCAACATCACCGAGTGCTCAATCGGTGACGTCTGAGTCTTAAGGTCGGTCAAAAATGGGGTGTCTACAGTTGCCCCTCTTTGACAGAACTCGGAAGTCAAGAAGTGACGAGAGTGAATGTCAAAGCCCAGAGACGACCCATTTTTGACAAGGCCGAAGACTTAGACAATCATACAAGGTAAACAGAGATGTGCGCCCGCAGGCAAAAGGGGGCAAAATGCAAAATGAGAGGCGCGGAGCCAAATGATCATGCAAATGCAGCAAGCTGTAATGAAGCAGGTATTGACAAATAGATGCAACAGTTTTAAGCAAGAATGCAAAGCAACAACTACATCTCATGCAGTTTAGGAATGCGGAGAATTATTCAATTCTCGTCGCGTCTCACACGGAGAAGATACAATACCTGCGCGATTCGTCTGGTCGCACCAGCCTCAAATGAACCGTACATACAATATCGTGCCTGCAAAATAGAGAAACTCAACAAGAACAATATGCTAACAACATATATTCAATGCGATTCCTGTAATTCGAAAAGTTTGACACACGCAGTGTCGGCAAGTGAATGCAAATCTAACCACATTTCATGCAGAAAGGATTGCAGAAAGGATGTAAGAAAATTATTGCAATTCTCACTGTGAATACAGTGTGCATTTGTGATAGATACACAAAGCGAACGTGTGTGATTGATACACCAAACGAACATGTGTGACAGATACAAAGCGAAGCGAGTGTGATGGATACACTATATGAAGCAAAGCGTGATGGATACACAAGATGAGCATAGTGTGATAGATGCACAAAGAGAAAGTGTGTGATTGATACACAAAGCGAGTGTGTGATTGATACACAAAGCGAAAGTGTGTGATTGATACACAAAGCGAGCGTGTGTGATTGATACACAAAGTGAGCATGTGATAGATACGTAAAGTAGGCATAGTGTGATAGATACAAAGCAAGTGTGTGATAGATACACTATATGAACGAAGTGTGATTGATACACTAAATGAATGAAGTGAGCAAAGTGTGATGGATACACAAAAGGCAAACACAAAGTGTGATAGATGCACTAAGTGAACAAGCGTGATGGATACACAATAGGTGAACACGAAGTGTGATCGATGCACTTAGTGAACAAGGTATGATTGATATACTAAATGTGAACACGAAGTGTGATAGATGCACTTAGTGAACAAGTATGATGGATATGCTGAATGTGAACACGAAGTGTGATAGATGCACTTAGTGAACAAGTATGATTGATATACTAAAGGTGAACACGAAGTGTGATAGATGCACTTAGTGAACAAGTATGATTGATATACTGAAGGTGAACACAAAGTGGGATAGATGCCCTAGTGAACAGGAGTATGATTGATATACTAAATGTGAACACGAAGTGTGATAGATGCACTTAGTGAACAAGTATGATTGATATACTGAAGATGAACACGAAGTGGGATAGATGCACTTAGTGAACAGGAGTATGATTGATATACTAAATGTGAACACGAAGTGTGATAGATGCACTTAGTGAACAGGAGTATGATTGATATACTAAATGTGAACACGAAGTGTGATAGATGCACTTAGTGAACAGGAGTATGATTGATATACTAAATGTGAACACGAAGTGTGATAGATGCACTTAGTGAACAGGAGTATGATTGATATACTAAATGTGAACACGAAGTGGGATAGATGCACTTAGTGAACAAGTATGATGGATATACTAAATGTGAACACGAAGTGGGATAGATGCACTTAGTGAACAGGAGTATGATGGATATACTAAATGTGATAAAGTGTGTGATTGATACATCAAATGAAATGAAGTGTGTGATTGATACACTGAATGCAATAAAGTGTGATGAGAGTGTGATTGATACACTAAATAAATGAAGTGTGATTGATACACTGAGTGAAATGAGAAAGAAACTTGATAGGTACAATGCAATACAATGCATGATGCTTATGGAAAGCAATAACTGGACAAAGCGGCGCTTTTAGAAAGCACCTCATGAGGTGAGTGGCGGTGAACCGCTCTACTCTGATGGGGATCTCCCCTCGTGCTCTTCGAACACTTTACCTTCAACTCACAGCACAAAGGTTCTGAAATGCTGACAAGTAACAATATCTGCATGTAGGAGCCAAAGGCTGCTGCTTGTTTTCCTGATCATATTCACAACTTTCCCTATTCTCCAACGGGGTGACAGACTAGGTTGGTTCAGTATCCAGAACTGAGGCGCATACACATGCTATCTCAATCTATGGGGCTGCCATACAGATTTCAAGCCGAGGACATGCCTCTGGGTATTTAAACCAGACTCTAGTCTCGGAAATTCCGAACCTTTGCGTTCTAGGCCACGGCCATTCGAACTCTAGTTTCCACCGTCGCAGTTGGTCTCCTAGGAACTCATCGCAAACACGGCCAAGATGCCTCTGGCAGGGAATGGTACTCAGGGAGAGCACTTCTGATTGCCATTCTGGCTTGAAGTAGACTTGATCTTGAGCTCGAGGTAGAGGCACACTCATACTTCGGGACATTAGCAAGACTTGAAGAGGTACACACGGAACATAGTCTCGGAACTTACTGAAGTTGGAACAAACTCAGATGCCCGACGGTTTCCTCTTTTGCTTTTGCTTTGTAGCCCGAAACTCATAGCTTCAGATAGGTCCTGGTTCTACTGTTCACACTTATCGGGGGTGGACCCTGTGGTTTTCCGAAAGAACAAATTCTGTTTTGCACAAATGTGGAGAACGGCACGGCACGGCACTCGGAGCACAAAACGATTTTATATTTTTTGAAAATGAGAAAAGGATTCTCAACCGGGTATTGAGCCTACAACTGACCACAGACAAAACAACTCAACACAGAAAAACAAAAGGTAAACGACCTAAATACAACGAGACGCGCTCGGGATGAAATGAGACAAACGAAAAGACACGACACTCAGACGTGCACAGGGAGCCTGTTTCATCGGGTAGTGTTTCCCGTCCTTTCTCACTTGTGATTCTCACATCACTTGGCACTCAAATCTCTAGTTTTCTGAAAAAGCCCTTTTCTCACCTTTTTTTTCTCATCGCACATCTCTCTATTCTTCAATCTCTCATTTTTCAATCCCTCCCCTGGGTGATTGATGGATAAGCAGAAAGTTGTGGGCTTTTGCCCCTGGTATTCTACCAGATTCTTCTTCTTCTGCTCACAACGGTGAGTTTCTCCCACAGAGGGGTTGCGCTACAACTGGATATGTAGCAAATCTGCAGCTGACATCGATTGATGATGCTTTGCTGGAGAGTTTGGACGTGATCAGATTTGTCCAGATGATGGAGTGGAATATCTTGCCCCATTCCAGTTCGTGCTTCGCACTTGGCTTGATACCTCGTTGCTCGGAGGATGTGAGAGCTTTCAGCCCTTTGTTGTTAACTTCAGTTGTGCCCTTCTTGGCGAATACAGTGCCTTTTCTGGCAAGTATGTTGATAATAGGGGAAAGACAGAACACCTGACTCAACTGTGCCCCTAGTTCATCATTTTGACCATTTTTTATTTTTGCCTTCTACTAAAACAGTTTTGACCAACGTGAGAGTTAGATTAACACGCTTGTTCAATTTTTGATTTGAAATTATGCAAGTCAGGCTATGAGCACTGAAAATTTTCCTTTTTCGGGTCCAAGAAATGGCCTAGTTTTTGGAAAAGATGGAACAATTTTCGAGAAAATTAGTCAACCTCAGTAAAAATCCTCAAAAACTATTTTTGCAAATGTCCACTTGCTCAACGAGCATGAAACCTACTCCTGAGATGCACAACCTCGGATCCAAAGGAAAACTGCCCCGTGCTTGAAGAGAACTGCATGGCAACGGAAAGTTGCCCCTTGTTTGAACGGCACCGCGGCGCATGAATGGCAACGGAAAGTTGCCCCTTGTTTGGATAGCACCGCGGCGCGTTTGAATGGCAACGGAAAGTTGCCCCTTGTTTGAATGGCACCGCAGTACATTGTAGTCAGTCCTCAGAGCGATGAACACAACCAGACTCTCAGATACAGAGGAGGCAAAGATGGTCAAAACCATCACATGGACACAATTGAATTTGAAGTGTTTTACGGCTGGACTTCAGAATGAAGTTGCCTACGTATCCCAAACATGGGAATCAAGCCTTACGTAGTTCGGGGGTTAAGGTACACTCGGGTATTTAACCTCTCCTTTTTATGCTCTAACTTTTGCCAAGGCGCCTGTTGCAGGTTTTCGACCTTGCGAGCTTTGTTCTTCTTTCTTTTTCATTTCAATTCTTTTCTTTTTTTTTCTTTTCTTCTCTTTTTTTTTGTTTTGTTTTTTTTTTTTTGCATTTTTTTTTTCTTTTCTTTTATATTTTTGCTTTCTTTTTTTGTATTTTTCTCTTGCTCTAACTTTTGCCTGGGTCGCCCTTCTGGGTTTTCGGCCCAGCGAGCCTCTCAAAGGGTAAAAGTGTATCTTTGTCCATGCCAAATGGTTGTAAGATCTCGAAGCCATCCGTATCCAGGGGAATGACTACTGTATTGACTTGCAGAAGGATTCATCTTCGGCTCTTCGAGCACATCTGACACATTTTGCCCCTAGTTCGAAGGGTACTACTGTTCTAGCTTTGCAAGCTTCTTCTGATGAGGTCTGACCTTCTTGATCTGACTTTGGTGCCTCTTGTTCGAGGGCTGCTTCAAATCTGGCCACACAGGCCTCACATTGTGGTTGACCGTTGAACCTTCTGAATTCAAGTTCAAGGTTTAGAAGCAAAGGGGTTGAGTCTCGAGGCTGAGAGCGATCCTAAGCTGCATAATCTCAAGAGCGATTCCACACAGGTCTTCGCAGGACCGCGCAAAACATTTTTTGAAAGTTTTTAAGAAAGCGACAAATCGCTCGCGCTGAAGACAGTGTGGGACCAATCTGGATCAAAGCTAGGGTCCTTCTCAGTACTCACACTAACAAGCATGATTTCATTCATTAAGGGTTTAGCACACCTCTCTTTCTCTCAATTGGTCAAAGTTTTGCAAATCCCGAGGAATTCCTCCCTCTTTGTTTTCACCGCAGTGTTCAAAAAGGTTTTGAAAAACTCAGGTCATTACAATGACTTCAAGGCATAAGAGAGCAGGTGGAATGCACTGCCATTTCATTCAAATCCCGGCACAACTAGCACACGGCAGAAGCAAATGCGAGAGTATGGAAATCACCGCTGTTTCATTCAAAATCTGTTGGCACAACTGGCTCCCTGGCAGAAACAGACTCAAAACAAAACAAAAAGACAAACACAAAACAAAATGGTGACACCCGAGGTAACACCCACCGGAATCACCCGACTCCTATACAACAGGACTGACTCGATACAACAAGACAGACCCAAAACAGAAGAGACTGACTCAAAACAAAAAGACATACTCAAGACAAAACAACAAAACTGGCCCAATACCCAAGTCAGAAAGTACAAATTAACAACATTCGCAAATGTGCTCAAAACAGTGCATGCCGTTCACCATATCTGGAGTTGATCGAGCGCCATCCACAGCTGGTTCATCCCCCAATCACATAATCACATTATCCCCCACAAGTTCACTGATCAAGTGTCGATAGACTTTGCAGGACCTGGTGCAGCAATGACCCCTTTGTCAAACAGATCTTGTACATCATGGCGCAGGCGAAAGCAGCTGTCGGTGTCATGACCGGTTTGCTGATGGTAGGCACAGTATTTAGTCTGGTCATGCTTTGCAGGGATAGGATCGGGTAGGGGCCGTTGTTCCAACGGTTCCAAATGTCCTTCCCGGAGTAAGACCTCTAGAGCCTTTGACAGAGGCATATGAAGTGGAGTGAAAACCCTCTTGACTCGGGGTGGATATTTGGCCATCTGTGAGTTACTCCCGGACGCACCGGTGAATGGGGTGGACTTTCTTGACGTGGTGGTAACCATGCCCACTTTGGAAGATCTTGCAGCCACATCACCGCTTGTGCCTGTGTTGTTGTTGCGGTTGAAGGTTCTCCGGGGCTGATCCCGGTCTTGGTCAAACAGACCTTGCTTCATCGCATCCTCGATCTGCATTCCTATATCATGTAGATCTGCGAAGGTCGGGAAGGGGACTACGATCATCTTCTTCATTAATCCCGGTTGGAGATTGCGCACAATCATCCGGATTTGATCTCTGTCTGTAGGCCTCACGGTCATCATTGATGCCTTTGCTCTCCACCGGGTGACAAAATCAGAGAAGGTCTCTTTCTGTTCCTGCCTCGTTGTCTCGAGATCACGAGTTGTGACCTCGATTTGCGTGTTGTACGAATATTGTGCAAGGAAGGCCTCAGCCATCTCATCCCAGTTTATCTTCACATCATCTTCCAGCTTTGCATACCAAGTGGATGCCACACCCGATAAAGTTCGACCGAACAAGGAAAGCTTTTGCGGTCGGGTTAGGCCCATTGGTCTTAAAATGTCTGAGAATAGCCGGAGGTGAACCATAGGGTCCCCGGACCCATCAAAGCGATCGATCTGGGGCATCTTAAATCTGTCCGGCAGTGTCACAGCTGTGTCGGTGTACGCGTCCTCAATGTCCGGGATGGACTTTACCCCCTGGGATTTCTTAAACATCTTCTCAAGTTTGCTCAATTTCAACGCTGTAGGGTCGACCTCGAACTCGAAGGGAGAGTTCGGCAGATTGGTAGGTGTTTTAGACAGCTGGGGTAAGATTGGGGGCGGAGCCGGCCCTGTCGGAATGTCCGTATTTGCTTGGACATTTGGCGTCTCCCCGGGTATTGGACCTACTGGTGGGGGGGGGAGCTTGATGCGAAGCAGATGCTCCGTTTTGCTGTTGCAATCTGGTGATTAGCTCTGCCTGTTGGGCCATGACCGCAGCCTGCTGCTTGGAAAATTCCGCTTGGCGGACAGCGTCTTGCTGCATGAGTTTCATACTTTCTTGCATCTGGCGCATCATTACCTCCATCCCTGATGTGTTCCCCTGATCCATCTGACTAACTGGTATCTATCCCTGCAGTAGAAACTGAGACCTCAGCCTGACTGTTCACTGGTAGGGTGGATAAGGGTCACTGATCTAGTAACTGCTGAGCTGGTGACTTGTGCCTGACTGGCCCTTTTCACCCCGCCTCTGGTAAAGGAACACTGATTGCCCTTGAACTGAATCTCTGACCCGACAAAGTCTATCAACACAAGTTCGGTGTACTCGGGGGATAATGGAGCCTTCTGAAGCTATGGTTCCAGGACTACCTAGCAAAAGAGAAAACGGACAGCATCTCAGCCTGATTTCATCTGAACAGATACAAGCAAAGCTGAATGAGTGTGCTCTCTACTGAATTCTGTCCCAAAATTCTGCCTCAAATCTGATACCCTCGGGTAAAACTGATTCTCAAAATACTGAACGGGTGCCCGCAGGCCTGATATCCAAACTCAAAGACTGATGCCCGCAGGCCTGATGCCCAAACTCATACTGATACATGCATTCCCTGCAGAGACGCACTCTAACAAGCACATAGCAGATAAGTGAGAGCCAAAACACCCCTATGTTGGGGTAGGGTTTCCCTGTCCTATTTTGTCAGGAACTAGGGTTTCACTACGCACGCAGCGGTTTCAAACAACCTATAAACGGGTGAGCAACCTGTCCTAGTTTGGAATGGTCACTATGGATCCGAATATGCACTAGGTCGAATGGTCAAAAAGGGTGCCCCGGTAAAATCGGGGGTTTGTGTTCCCATGCTGTCAGAGCCCAGAGCCGATCAGCCTTACGGACATGACTTGACAAGACAAGCCTCCGGCAAATCGTTCGGGAATGGCATATGGCAAACACGGTGTCCTAGGCGCACCGATGCAAATGCAATGCAAAGAAACACACAAGTGTAGTCAAAAACAAATATCATGAGTTCGAGTCAAGTTCTCTAAATCCCCAGCAGAGTCGCCAGAAACTGTAACAACCGCCCGCGGGGGGCCTCGCTACAGCTCGGACTCGATTTTTGTTGCGGTTCTCAATCTTGAACCAAAGAGTCCAAATCTCGGCAAATCGTTTTGAGAAAACAGATTTTTTGAAAGAAGTGCCAAACATGGACTGCTTTGCCAGATAACAGAGTCGCCACCTAAATATTTTAAAATGGGAAATTTAGGAAACCCTGACTCGGTGCCAAAAGGCCACGTGTCCGTCATCACCAAAGTTGGCTCGGGAACTTGGGTACGATTGGGGAAGGTCACATCGTGAGCACCCCCGCTCGCCCGGTCAAAGACCGGCCTCTACTAACCATGATATCTGTTTTTGAAAACATTGTGTGTTCTTATTCCGGTTATTAGCCTAGTTTACTATGTGATGCTCGCAGCAAACAAGTATAGACTGAATCGCCTGAATTGGAACTAAACATCTCATGTTTGTTTGTTTGAAAGGTTTGATGGTGCTACTCGCAAGTAGGCTAAAATGCGGATTTGCCACCCTCGGGTGGGCTTAGAAAACATGATTTTGCCACTATCTAGTGGGCTTAAAACAAACAGTTGATGAATTGTCCCAATTCAGATAACTCAACCTCCACCCACAGGCATTCAAGGCAGTTATATCACATAAGCAAATAGCCTCATGGCAAGCATGCTATCATGGCAGCACTCACACGCATGCAAGGATGCTAAAGCATAAACACTCACCGAGTACTCCAAGCCAAAACAGAAACCGATTAGAAATCATGCATGATCCTAATATATACAGATTTGCCTAATGCAACACATGCAAGATGCAACTATAGCAGGCTCGGCTATTCTAAAGATGGCATATGGAATGCTACAACTAACACGTATTCAATTTGGAATTGAAATACAAATGCAGTTTGTATGATGCGCCGAGCCCGGTGCATGCAAAACAGATGAATGATGCAAACATGCTGTCATACTGTATGCTAATTGAAATATGCCCTATATCTAACCATCCAAAGCGGGTAAATAAAAGGGAGAAAGAAATGGGGGTTGGAAGACATACATCACACTCACACACCCTTATTACAATTTTGCCCTCGCGTAGAGGGTCCGAATAAATAATAATACAGTCCGAATAAAAGAATATACAGTCCGAAATATATACAGTCCGAATATTACAAAATTCTAATTAATTAACAAATTAATTACAAAAGAAGTAAAACTGGCGTGCAAGCCAGGGACTGCCTTGCTTCTGACGGGTGATACATGTTGGGCTGCTTGGCGCAGAAATCCACTGGGATGCCCTGATTAGCCTCTGTTTGCAATTTTCTCGAAATGCGTGCCAGCCTCCGAAAAGTTGTTGATTGTTGATTTTGCTGCAACAGAGAGCAGGAAAAGGGCACAGCAGTGTATTTCACAAATATATGCATGTCTCGATCCTCGTGCCACCAATCACGCATATCAATGCATGATGGCCGAGGAGTCGGGTCGCACAACTCAATATGGGATGAATGCAGATGAATGCTACAACAAAACCTAACTCCATCATGGGTAATCCGGAGTGTCGGTGACTTGGGAATTGAGACCCGTCCCGTCACTCGGAGTACGAAACGTGCCTCGTTTCTCGTGCAATATGCATGATATGCATGAAATGCAACTAACATACAATCCTAGCATGCGCAATGCTATGAAAATGAGATGCCTCGAAATGCGTGTCCACGGGCACGCAAACCGAGGCGATGCAGAATGACATGCGAAATGCAATGATGGGCTTACACCAATATGAGAAGGCCTCAGCCGCACTCACATAGGATGCCGGAGTGATAAGAATGAGATGCCTCGAAATGCGTGCCCATTGGCACGCAAACCGAGGCAATAATGAAATGCAAATCGGATAAAATAGAATGTCTCGAAATGCATGCACACGGGCACGCAAACCGAGACGGAGGCATACACAATGCCAAGCGGATAAAACGGAGTGTCTCGAAATGCGTGCACACGGGCACGCAAACCGAGGCGATGCTAAAAAAGGAAATCGGATAAAACCGGAATGCCTCGAAGTGCGTGCACACGGACACGCAAACCGAGGCGATGATGAAATGGGATGCAAAATCGGATAAAACCGAAGTGCCTCGAAATGCGTGCCCACGGACACGCAAACCGAGGCGATGATATGCGATGCAAAATCGGATAAAACCGAAGTGCCTCGAAATGCGTGCCCACAGGCGCGCAAACCGAGGCGATGATATGCGATGCAAAATCGGATAAAACCGAAGTGCCTCGAAATGGGTGCCCACAGGCGCGCAAACCGAGGCGATGATATGCGATGCAAAATCGGATAAAACCGAAGTGCCTCGAAATGCGTGCCCACAGGCGCGCAAACCGAGGCGATGATATGCGATGCAAAATCGGATAAAACCGAAGTGCCTCGAAATGCGTGCCCACAGGCGCGCAAACCGAGGCGATGATGGAATGCAATGAGATGGCATACGGAATGCAACGATGGGCTTACACCAACATGGGAGAGCCTCAGCTCACTCACATAGGCTGCCGTCGGATAAAAACAAAGCCGCCTCGGAACGCGTGTCCGCGGACACGCAAATCGAGGCAATGATGTAGAAACATGAAGAATGCAAATTGGGCTTACGCCAACATGAGATAGCCTCAGCCACGCTCACATAGGCTGCCGTCGGATAAAAACAAAGCCGCCTCGGAACGCGTGTCCGCGGACACGCAAATCGAGGCAATGATGTAGAAACATGAAGAATGCAAATTGGGCTTACGCCAACATGAGATAGCCTCAGCCACGCTCACATAGGCTGCCGGAATGATAAAAATGAGGTGCCTCGAAATGCGTGCCCATTGGCACGCAAACCGAGGCAATGTAAAAATGATACAAATGGCATGGGAGATGATATGCAAGCATGGCAATGGAATTTCAGCACCTAAATAAAGGGGAAAACAGCCCCGAAACAATTCGAAAAGACACTCGAAGCATGCATTCATCCCGAAAATGTGAAATTAAGCCCCGAAATGGCCTATAGCCATGCTATACATGCAAAATATGATCATGGCAGAAAGAACAGTAGCAAGACAGTCCCAAAAATGGCATTTTTTCAGTAGTAAACATGGCCTAAATGCAAGCATAGATAGATCAAACAAAGCATGCAAAGTTAGTGGCCAAAAGAGGGGTATTGAGACAAGTGATATATGCAAACCCCAAATGGACAAACTTTCTCCTACGACATTGAAGATTAGCTAAAAATAAGCATATATGCAGAAGATGACATTCTCAAAATCAGAACACAATCATGCTAAAAGATCCATGCAAAATAGGCTCCAAATAGGCTATATCATGAGACATGCAATGCACACACCAAATGACAAAACTTTCTTCATAGAATATGTAAAGGGGGTCAAAATAAGACCAAAGTCAGTAGGGGTCGAAGCCCCAAAAACAAATAGAGATAGGTCAAAATTGCATGCAAAAAGTGGCACACTTGATGAATATTGAAGGAAGTGGTATATACAAGCACCAAATGGGGTTGAGCCTCTCTACAATGTTGTAGAGGGGCTCAAAACAAGCAAGAAAGCAGTAGGGGTTGGACCCCTAAAAACCAACACAAATAGGTCAATTTTAGCATGTAAAAATGTGACAAACTTGGTGAATATTGAAGGAACTAGTATATAGAAATACCAAATGAAGTTGAGCCCTTCTACAATGTTGTAGAGGGGCTCAAAATGAGCACAAAATCAGTAGGGGTCGGAGCCCCAATTCTCAACCAATTAGAGTATAAAAATGAACCAAGAAAAAGCCCTAAAAGTTGGTTTTGAAGACTTACCTTTGAAGACTTGTCTTTCTTTGATTCTTGGCCTTGATTTGTAGCTTCTCAACCTCTGAAATTCACTTCCTAGCTGCTGGAGTGGTGGTAGGGATGGTGAGGCTAGGTGTTGATGAAGGAATGGCCTTGACACTTGAAGCTTTTTTGGAGTTTTGAGCTAAGGAAATGGAGGAATTTGAAGATGTGTTCTTGAAGACAAATTTTCCAACCTTGAAGAAGGAGAGGGAGGGCCCTTCAAATAGGCAAGAAATGGGGTGTAAAAGGGGAGGGAAAGCACCCAATCTTTCCCTCCCGAAATATCCCCGGATGCCCCGGGATATGCTGAAAGATATCCGGACAGCTGGGACAGGCTGGAAAGCAGGAATCTGGCCGGCCAGGTATTTTTCTGCAAGGTGGCCGGCCAGCCACCCCCCATGGCCGGCCAGCCACCCTACATGGCCGGCCAGCCAGGTGAAAAAATGAAGTTTTGAATTAGTGGCCGACCACTATGCAAAGGTGTCCTCCTAGGTGTGTAGAACAAGGATCCAAGGTTGGAATTTGGCAACACTGAAGCAGGAGCCACAACATAGAGCTTGAAGGAGAGGCTCAAAAATGAAACTCAAATTTTCTGGCCGACCACCAACTTTTAGGGTCCTCCAAGATGTGTAGAACAAGGTTCTAGGGTTGGAAATTGTCAACACTGAAGCAGGAGCCACAACATAGAGCTTGAAGGAGAGGCTCAAAAATGAAACTCAAATTTTCTGGCCGACCACCAACTTTTAGGGTCCTCCCATGTCCCCTGATCACAGATATGTAGCTTTGGTTGGAAGAAAATACCCCTAGGGTGTTCAACATTGGCCCGGAAGTGAGCAAAACGGGCTCCGGAGGAGCGAAACTGGTTATCTGGGATAATTGCTGGCTTCTCACCCCCCAGTGATCTTCCTGATGTTGAAACAGAGGTACCTGCCAAGTTTGAACAAAAACTAATGAGAAATGAACACTCGGAGCCAAAACCGAGCAATTCGGGATCCCGAAAATGAGCATCTGGTGCCGGAAGTGGTGTTCAGCAGCGAAGTGGGTATCTGCGACCCCAGTGTCCCTCGGAATAACAAAACAGAGGTACCTGCCAAAAACCGGAGAAAGCGGATGCGAAATGAATGCTCGGGACCAAAACCGCGCAGTTTGGGGTCCCGAAAACTGGCTACAGGTACCGGAAGTGGCATACGGCCACGAAGTGGGCATCAGGGGCCCCAGTGTTCCTCGGAACATTAAAACAGAGGTCTTTGCCAAAAACCGGAGAAGACCGATGCGAAATGAATGCTCGGGACCAAAACCGCGCAGTTTGGGGTCCCGAAAACCGGCTACAGGCACCGGAAGTGGCATACGGCCACGAAGTGGGCATCAGGGGCCCCAGGGTTCCTCGGAATATTAAAACAGAGGTCTCCTCCAAAAACCGGAGAAGTCGGAGATGGTTGGGCGGTCCCGAGCCGAGGCACACGGCCTAACGGTCCCGAAAACCGGGAACCGGGCTCCGAAATGGGCAAAATGGCCTACGACCACGAAAAGTAGCTCACGGCCACTGGGAGATAGTCTACGGGACCACTCCCTTCCCTCAGGAAAGAAAACCGAGAAAACCGAGCCCGGTTCGCAAACCGAGACAAGGTAGAGAAGAGGGTTCGGAAGTCCGGAGGCAGGGCGCGCGGCCGCGACTCTGAGACTTCGGAACGAGCACAGCATGCAACATCACCGAGTGCTCAATCGGTGACGTCTGAGTCTTAAGGTCGGTCAAAAATGGGGTGTCTACAGATATCTTTGGCACCACAATGCAAGGAGCGTCTGTTTCAAAAATCTTCAAACCACAATCTGAAAAGAAAGATTTCATGAACTCACAACTAAGATCCAATTGAGAGCATTCAAACTATTTAGAAGTAATGCAAACAAAAAAAATACTAATTTTTTGGTCTTTCCCAAAAACAATAAATAATAATAAAAATAATTAGCAAAGAGAACATCGTCCAAAAAATAGATAAATTCATAAACTCAACCCAATCAAATAAAGGGAAACTTTTTACCAAAAGTTTGATCATTCAATTAATCTCCCTTTACCTTCCATTCCTTGTGAATTAATAAACACATCAAACAAATCAAATAGAGAAACAATTTATGAAGCATTTGGCAAACATATGAAAAAGGTTTTTTATCAAACAATTTATCAAGCATTTGGTGAACATTATAGTAATAGAAATTATGTAGTGGTAAAACCAATCACTATGTTCGTTTCAAGTTTTTTGAAAGCATTTTTCAGAAAATTCTACTTTCTTATTTTCCGTATCTTTTTGTTTTTACTGAATTTTTTTTAATATTTTAAGCAATTTCTTTAATTTTTAGACACACCTAACATATATACACTTAAAAAGTATAATTTTCGTGAATACAAAAATACAAAAAAAAAAAACAAAAATTCAATATATTTTTTGTATTTTTGTATATTTATTATTTTTAAAAATATTTTTTCACAAATATTATACTTTTTAGATATATCTAAGTAAAGTGGATCTAAAAAATTAAAAAAAATGCTTAAGATTTTAAAAATATTCACTAAAAACAAAAACAAAAAAAACGAAAAACAAAAAATTCAATTTTCAAAAAACTGGAGCCAAACACACTGAATTATTTTGAACTTCAATTATTGCAAATTATACCCAAATCCTTACAATTGAATAAATAACAATCAATTTAATTAAAATAATAGGAAATAGATTGTAATTTATGCCAAGTGACATGAAGAAGTTGGTCTTTGAACTATGGAAATCAAGTAAAAGATTAAATCATCAACTTACAACATGAATGTACAAAAAAATAAAAAATAGAAACAAAAAAAGGATAGAATCTTGATTACCTCTATTAATAGAGTCTTTAGAACTATTCTCCTCACCAAATTCCGATGCCTCCATCACATGTACAAAGCATTAACAATAAAAACATCAGTCTTACATGAATTGATAATTTCTCTACAACACTCCAACTCAACAAAAAATTGTGCATTGATTTTAGGTGAAAAGATCTTTCATACTTAAAACTAAAAAGAAAAATTAAAGTGAAACCTCATAGAAGAAGAGATTCGAACTTTCCGAACTTGAATATGAGACTGAAATTGTGTTAAGCACCTATCACTTGGAGAAAACATAAAAATAACCAGATTCAAAAATATCAAGATTCAACTTTACAAACTTACAAAAATATCCAGATTCAAGCAATCAGAAATAACCAAACCCACAAAAATATCATGAATTGCAAAAGTTGGAAGTTGTAGTTTACCTTGCAAGACATTTTATTTGGGAAAATCTTAGACCATTAAAACCAAATGTATCTCTGATACATTTTGGATATTCGTATGAGTACTTGGAACTGTAGGTTCTATAATTTTGACAGCTTTTCCTTGGTTGGAAATCAATACCTAAAATGGGTTAAGCCTGAAATGGAATAGAATCAGGTTAGGGAGAGTAAAGAGCCAAAAATTCCCATTCAAAAACTACAAGAGAGAGAGAGAGAGAGAGAGAGAGAGAGAGAGAGAGAGAGAGAGAGAGTACATCACATTCAAACAAATGGGTTGAGTTTGAAATGCAATAGAATCAAACCCATTTCAGATTTCAGATATCAACCCCATTCAAATTTCTAAAAATTAAACCAATTTCAAAAATCAGAACACATTTAAAAATGAAACCCATTTCACATTTTAGAAATCAAACATGTTTAATTTTTCCAACACAAACACAAATACAGTTTCAATTTGGAACTTTGTATATATTATTATTCATTAAGCTAATAATATGTTACCTGTAGATCGATGAGGGAAAAAAACTCTACAATGCAGATATCAAAATCTAAAACCAAAGTTGGAATTCGAAAATAACTTCATAATTGAAACAATAAAGAATTTTTTTTTGGGGGGGAGGGGGGAATTTAAAATTTAAAATCATACTAATGGAGAATTCTAAGAAAATAAAAAGACCTTCGCTAATGAGATTAATTAAAGCTTGAACAGTATGATATTACAAATTCCAACCAATTAAGTCGTGAATTTTAAAATCAATTAACTGAAAAAGATTGAAATTCTAATAATTAACAGAATAAAAATTTAAAGCCATGGTTGTCTAACTATTATCAAATTCTTACCTCAATGTTTGGAAGTCCTCAAGTTGCCAAATGATCATTCATTGTTCTTAAGAAGTATCAAGCTGTCTAATGTGAGCCTTTTTACACCAAATTTACACCAAACACTTTAATTCACACCAAATTCTCATAGAGAATATCATGATTATTAGTATGTGAGCATCAACAATTTTATGGAAAGAAGCATACCACGGTTGCAATAAGAGCAATGAATATCAGTTGAAAGTAGAAATCAAACACATAAGAATACCATGTAATCTTCTTTATCATCAAATGTTGTTTCATATTTGTGTGGATGTGTTTTGAGTTATTGATTCCTAATATTATTGTTTCATACAAATTTAACTGTGAGTTTTTTTATATTGAGTGCCATTGACACGGGTCATGCACTAATAAATAAATAAACAAATTTGTATGAAACATATGATTCTCTGTACTACAAACAAATAAATATAAATAAATACAAATTAGCAATCAAATAAATAAACCAAAAAAAAAAAAACATTACTTCTCTGCCAGGGCCGGCCCTGAGTTCGTCGGGGCCTAAGGCGAACTTTGGAAATGAGAGCCCTTTTGTATTGAAAAAAAAATTCATGAATAAAACGATAAGTTACAACTTTTTTATTTGCTTGTAGCCATAAAAAAATTTGCTTACACATATAATCATTAAAAATTATAAACAGAACAATTTAATAAAACAAAATTAGAACAAAAAAATTAGGAAAAAATTATTCAATTAAAATTGATAAAGACCTAGGTAAAAAATTTGAGCAAAATTATTTATTCCACTAAAATCTAATAGATAAAGAAGGTAAAAATAAAAAATAAAAAAAATAGGGCCCATATATTGTATGTATTATTTTTCTTGAGCCCAAACACTTTTTTTTTTTTAATATATATTTTCATTTTAATAAATATGGACCAAACTACACTTATAAATAAATATGGAGTAAATCATACATGGACCCAAAAAAATATTTTGGGGCCCTTTAAATTGATCCTAAAACCAAAAAAAAAAAAACATTGAGCCTATAATATTTTACCAAATTTAGGGGCCCTATTTTTGGACCAAATTTAGGGGCCCTATGTTATATATGTTTATATGTTTTACCAAATTTAGGGGCCCTATTGTTTTTTTTTTATTTATTTATATATTTTTATTTTAATAATATGGGCCAAACACATTTATAAATAAATATGGGCTAAATTATACATGGCCCAATAAAACATTTGGGACCCTTCAAATTGATCTTAAAATCAAAAAAAAAAAAAAAAGTTAGACCTATAACAATTTTTTAAATTTGGGGGCCCTATTTTTGGGCCAAAATATGGGGCCTAAGGCACAAGCCTTACCTGCCTTAGGGCAGGGCCGGCCCTGTTCTCTGCTGACAATCCTTCAAATTCACACATACAATGGGTATAACAAAGAAACCTAATAAGAAGTCTAAAACTTATAACAACTATACAACAATAATTTCATGGCTTTTCATAGAAACCCATATAAACATAAACCAGAGTAAAGATACCCATAGAAACCAAAATAAGAGAGAGACAGAGAGAGAGCATACCATTTGTTGGATGTCAAGAGTAGATGGTGGTCTCTGCTAACAAACTCATTTCTTGGAGAATATCTATATTCATATATTTATATACATTTATTTGAATATATATGAACTCTAGTATATGCTAGAGAGATAGAGAGAGTAAACTTACAGGGATGAGCCGGAAAGTGTCGAAGTCGGAAAACTTGTCTGCAAATTAAACCCATCAAATCCATTTCAAATTTCAGAAATCAAAACCCATCAAACCCATTTAAGAAATCACAACCACTCAAACCACACCAAATTAAAATAGTTTACACCAAATTAAAATTGGAGACTTACAGTTTCACCATCTCTCTGCTTTTGCTTTGGGAAGACATGTCGACCGCAGAGGACAATCTGAGATCTGAGATCTAGGAGGGAGAAGAGATGAAGAGTGGCTGTCAGTGGAGATCGAAGGCGGCGCAACGGTGGAAGCGGAGCGAAAGTGTAGAGAAGAGAGAGAGAGATCTCTAAGGAGAGATAGATTACCTGATCAGAAGTTAGAGAGAGAGAAAGTGTGCAAATAATGTTTGGGTGCAGGAGAGAGCGAGAGGATTGTTTTGGGTGGAATGTTGAAAATATCACAAAGTATCTTAGCCCTTAATGGTTAAAAACAAATCATCTTAGCCATTTAATTGAAATGTATCTCGAATACATTTTTGACACAAATTCAAAAACCTTTCTCCCTTATTATATAGATTTCATTAACATTTTATCTACTTTATTTTGTTTTCTTTTCAAATTCTTGCCAAAATTCTTGAACCAAACACGTTAGACAACTCCAACAAATTGTGACTCTTACAACCCAACTATCTACTTCTTTATATATATGAGAAAGTAGCACAACCTCAATCATCATCTAATCTTTCAAACACCCATCTCCAATATCTTTGATCCTCTTTCACAGTCTCTCCATGATCACCTTTCTCTTTTTTCTTGTATTACTATTTTTTTATGCAAATGCAACTCCATTGTCATTTAGCATCCCAACTATTCAACACAATGATTCCCTCATAAACTGCACGGGAGATGCTTACATCTCATCCCAAGACATCCAAGTCACTAGAGACCTTGATCAATACGACGTGCTGTTGTTGTAGTAGAGGACTAATCGTGCCACTTGTACCCAACCGATGCATCTTTGGGACACGGCCACAGGAAACCTCACAGACTTCAATACCAATTTCTCATTTACTATCAGAGGAAATAACTACGGTGAGGGGCTTGCATTCTTTCTCGCTCCCAATGGTTCCTATATCCCTCCAAACTCGACAGGTAATGGCCTAGGCCTCATAAATGAAAACCAGACAACAACTTCAACTGGCGTGAATAGGTTTGCCACTGTGGAGTTTGCTACTTACAGGAATAATCCTTGGCAAGAAAACTTGCCTATCAATCATGTCGGTATCAATGTCAACTCTAGGAGGAGTTCTGTTGATCCTATATATGGGTCGAATGGTATTTCAAATGGTAGAATAAATAAGGCTCGGATTAAGTATAATTCTAGCATCCAAAACCTTAGTGTTGTCTTCTTTGGTTTTGAAAATGATACCCAATTCACACAGGGCCTTTTTCTCATAGTTGATTTGAGACAGCACTTGCCAGAGTGGGTGACCTTTGGCTTCTTAGCTTCAACTGGAGATTCATATGAAAAAAACACTATCAAGTCATGGGAGTTCACTGCGAGTTTTCAAAGTGATGAGCGCATAGAAGAGGTGGCAAAAAGGAAGAACAAGATATGACTAGTGGTGGGATTGAGTGTAGGTTTGGGTGTGGTGGTTGGTGGGATTGCTTTGGTTTGGCTTGTCCTATATAGAAAAGGTAGAGGGAGGAAAAAGACGAGCCAGTGCACGTTCGATCCATGGATGATGAATTCAAAGAGGGCACACCTACCCTTTAATGTGTAGAGGTTGCGTGAGGATCCTCTAGAGTAAAAAGCTTGAAGTGATCTCCTTGAGTGATCCAATCGAACGGCTGAAATTAAAACTAATCAAAATGATGTCATTTTGGTTAGTAAGTTGAAAAAAAAAAATGAAAAGAGAAACGAAGAGAGAGAGAGAGAGAGAGAGGACACTGCCACCGGAGTTCTTCTTCATCTCCGGTGCACTCTCCTTCCCTCCCGGCGTCCCCACCCCACCCCTTTTTCCCTCCCCTTCTCCTCTCTTCTTCTTCTCCTTCTTCTGCTGGAGAGAGAGAAACATGGTGCTTAGTCAAACATTATTTGCCTAGCTTGTTGCTTTTGTGGCGATAGATGAACAATTTGAAAAGAAAAAAAAATGAAAAAAAGGCAGTTAATGTTGACCACAGTTGATTTGCGAAGAACATATTTTTAGGCTTTCCTGAAATACTTGCCATCATGTCTGCTGAATTTGCCTATGTAATTTCGAGAAGCCAAGTACAGTATCATTTCGTTCTATTCTCTCTTTTAGATTTTCCTTTTGGATTTGGAATTATTATCATTAACAGATATGTATATCTATAGAATATATATGCGAACAATGATGAATACATACATACATACATACATATTTATAGACACTTTTGTTGGTAATCGTGAACCCTTTTTGATCAGGTGGATCTACTTGACTTCGTAGACTGGTCCAGAATTGAATGCCTCAATCAAAGCACCACTCACTCTATTGTCAATGCTCTGATGTATGGGTTTAATTTATTAAACATTAGGGTTTATATTAGTGATTGAATTGGGGTCTTTCCTTCATATAAATTATTGGCTATTAATTCATGTTTTTGTACTGGAACAGAAAGTTTTTGCAGAGATTAGTACTTAGGGTTTTGCTTAGATTTCTGTATGTAATTTACATTTTTTTTGGGTAAGTAAGTTAAATTATTGCTGAAAATGAGATATTACAATGAAGCTCGAAGATGAAGAAGGAGAGGGTGGGATGGGGTGGGGTCGCTGGAAAGGAAGGAGAGTGCGTCAGAGATGGAGAAGAATTTTGGTGTCTGTGTCCTCTCTCTCACTCTCTGTTTTGTTTTTTATTTATTTATTTAATTTCCCCCACCAAAACTACGTCGTTTTGGTGAGGGATTGATCTCAACCCTTGGTTTCATTAGTGGGACAAGTGTTGCGCCCTCGTAATTCACTGTAGCAGATTACTCTATCATTAACACTTTAGAGGATCTTAACGCATAGAGCTTATTAAGTACTTAATCACTGTAAATAATTACTTTGATTGAAATCAATAATTACTTGATAAGATTAGATTCGTGTAAACCATTTTTTTTAAATGACTAAAAGTAAACAATGGATACAAAATATTTAGATAAATTACAAACACATTCTTGAGAATTATTTATTATATGAATTGTTCAATGTAATTTTGAAAATTACAAATATCTTATTGTCAAAATTTTTTATTTAACAAAATTAACAAAAAATAAATAAATTTTCTATCTACTCTCCTATACAATAATAAAATTACTTGAATTGTTAATTGAAATATATTTTTGATATCATTAAAAATTGTTAATTGACTTCATGATTTATTAGTAAAATGAGTCATTTTATGTGATAAAAAAATTGAAAGGACGGATTGTAATTTTTAGAACCATAAGAGTCAATTTGTATTTTAAATAAATATCAAAAGATGTATTTATAATTTACTCAAAATATTTTGTCTGAGTGGTTGTTTTCACAAAACTTTGCAAATCAAGAAAATCCTTAGGGTAGAAAAGTATGTGACTAGTGAAGACTCTTTCAAAAAAATTGTATGTGAAGATCCTTAGATGGTGCGGTGGAGTTTGGCCCAATTATTTTTGCGCAAAAAAAATTAGTTTTTCATAAAATACATTGTGAAAACAAAACGAAATGGACACATTTACCAACTTCTATAATAAAACCAATTACATAAAATAAATTAGAAAAATATTTAAAATTCTTAAAAACTCTTTCGATCTTATCCATATTGATATTTAGTAGCTTTCGATTTATTATACACTCAACTATTCAACATTCAATTCTCTTTATTATATCATTAAATAAATTATAAATTATAAATCTTTAACATTTGTTCAATATCTAACTCAGTTACATGGGGTCAGACTACAGTACATGAAAGTGATTTTTATGTACCATACTACTCTAACAACTTGGGTCACTGGTAGTAACCGGTTGTGCAGGTGACGTTATTTTGTTTGGTTCTAATTTTTAGAAAATTTTATTTTTTTATTTTCTGTATTTTAATATTTTTAATGAATTTTTTTAATATTTTAAGCAATTTTTTTTAATTTTTAGACACACCTAACATAAATAAACTTAAAAAGTATAATATTTGTGAAAAAAAAAATTTTAAAAAATACACTAAATACCAAAAAATACAAAAAAAAAAAAAGAAAAGAAAATTCAGTACATTTTTCATATTTTTTTGTATTTATTAATTTTCTAAAAAATATTTTTTTGCAAATATTTTACTATTTAGATACATCTAAGTAATGTATATCTAAAAAAGTAAAAAAATTGCTTAAAATTTCAAAAATATTCACTAAAAACAAAAAAATATGAAAAACCAAAAAACATGATTTTCAAGAAACTGAATTAAAAAAACTGAAACCAAACATACTGATTGGTTTTTTTTTTTTTTTTTTTTTTTTTTTTTTTTAACTAAAGGTGATGTGACCTTATTATGCAATATTTGTCATCAAATTATTTATAAAAAAAAAATTACAAATTAGTTGTAGTTTTCAAAAGTATTTACATATTTATAAAAAAAAAAATTATGACTTTCATAATTAAATTTTGTAAATTTTATCATAAATTTGAAAATTTTTTCAACTACATGCTGATTGTTTATTTCCCCTATTAAAAAAAAGATACACTAATCTTTTTTAGGATTTAAAAAATATGAATATCATAAAATTGACATAATTATGTTGGATAAAAATGATGTTATTCCTTTAATATTAAACTATATATTTTATTGTTATTTATACTTGTGTTTACGGGAAAATTTTATAATACACACTTTTTTTTTGTTTATACCGTGTACCCAGTTATGACCTTTATAATATTTAGTTATAATTCATTGGGGTGTTGATTATTACACATTGTGGTGTTAGTTATGACTTAATTATAATCTCTTGTGGTTTTTAATTATAACATCTTTTAATTTTTATTTTGATTATAACTGAAAAGGTTTTTGGTTATGTCTAAAGTGGTATTTAGTTATTATATTTGGTCATGACTCATTGTAATATTGGATATGATATATTGTGATTATTATTTTAATTATAACCAAAAAGGTCTTTCGTTATACATTTGGTGGTGTTTAATTATGACCCATTATATTTTGTTTTTAGTTATAACTAAAAGTGATTATGTCAGAACTTGTATATAGTATACATTCTAAAAATAAATAGTAAGTAGATTGCTAACCAATTGTAAGTATTCAAAATTTGTAAAAATGGTAAAATACTAAGTGGCAAGTAGAGTCACAATTAGTGGTAAATAGAATCAAAACCAATGGTAAGTATTGTGTTTATAATACTAACTATTTAATGATATTTTACTATTAATCATACATCACTTACTAATTAATGATAATTTACTTAATATTCAATCAGACTTCATTTACTACTTCATCAGACTTGATTTATTATTCAATCAAACTCACTTACTACTCAATAAAACTCCCATTACTATTGGTTGGTAAGTAGAATCACAACAAATAGTAAATATTATATCTATGAATGATAAGTATGATTTCGACATTGAGTTCTATAATCCATCTTGGTAGCGATAATGATTAAATATGAGCCCACTTATTACTCAATAGCATCCCACTTATTACTCTATCAAATTATTAAATATTTTTTTGGATATGTTAGGTCTTTCTAAAAAGATTTGAATTTATAAGAATTACTAAAAGGTTTTTATTTATCCTACTCAATGATACTTGATTTATTACTTCATTAAGTTGACTTCTTATTCAATCAAACCCCACCTACCACTCAATCAAATTTGACTTACTACACAATTAAACGACATTTACTACTCAATAAGACTCCACTTATTACTATCAAACTTGACTTATTACTTATTTAGTTACCATTTTATTTTTCTCCGCTATGTTATTAATCTGTTAATTTAAGAAATGGCCTTTGGTAACCTCAGTTATCAATTAGTTGTGACGTCTAACCTCTGGGTATCGGGGTCAGGTCGGGTTGTGACAAGAACGCATGGTAAGTAGAATCACAATGGGTGGTTAATGCAATTAAACGAATAGTAAATATTGTATTTATGAATAATAAGTATTGTGGCTATGTTTGGCATTGGCTTTTTTGGTTATTTTAGTCACAAAAAAATAAAATAAATTAAAAAGCCAATAAGACAAAATGTCGCATTCAAACCATAATCATTTCGTCTTTTTTGTCACAAAAATAAAAAAAGTCAAAAAGTCTATCTCAAATGAGGCTTTTTAGTCCCTGGCTAAAATAATCAAAAAGCCAAAAAGTCAACCCACATCCCACTATAATAAGTGGTAAATAATGTCATAATTAGTTGTAAGTAATTATGTCCACTTACTATTTTATTAGACTTGACTTACTGCTTAGAGCACCCACAATGGGATGGCTAAAATTGTTTGTTAAAGTGTGTTATATGACAAAAGGTGATAAAAGTGAGGCCCAAAAATGTGTGTTAAGAGTTTGTTAATTTTAGAGAGTGAGTGGTGGTGCAATGGATGTGTTCAAGTATGTATTAAGGGGTGTGTTAAAGAATATATATATATAGGTTGCAGAAGTTGGCTTGGAAGTGAGTCGGACGTCCGGCCGGTCAATGAAATTTTTTTATTTTTATTTTAAGGGAGGGATAACCGGCCGGACAACCCCACAGCATTTCCCCACGTCCCCCCCCTCTCTCTCTCTCTCTCTAGCTAAAACGCTAGCCACAGTTAACAAAGAAGTTAACAACTGACACTAATACACTAGTTAACATTTCCATTGTGAACCCAAAAGTTACTATGTCTCCCCTAAATTTTGGCCACCGACACTAACACACCATTTAACTAGTCCACTGTGAATGCTCTTAATGAGATTTCACTTATTATTGAGTGATAAGTAGAATGAATGGTAAGTAGAGTCACAATGAGTGATAAGTACAATGAGAACAAATAACCTACTGGACTCTATTCATGTGAATGGGGTCAAAATTGAAGATCCAATTGCAATCAAACATGAAGTATGTAGGAATTTTTCCAAGTTGTTTTCTAAAACTTTGGTGAATAGACCTAAACTCTCAGGGGACTTCAAAACTATCAGCAGGGTTAAGGCTAAACAGGTGTTAGAGGCTGAGTTTTCTGAGGATGAAATTTGGTTAGCTGTAAAGGAGTGTGGAGGGAACAAAGCGCCGAGACCAGATGGTTTCAATATGGCATGCAACCAAAAATGTTGGAAATTCATGAACAAAGATTTTGTCCAATTCCTAAAGGAGTTTCATTTGAATGGAAAACTGGTTAAAGGCATTAATAATTCCTTCATTGCTCTGATTCCTAAAAAAGATAACCCATCTGATTTAACAGACTACAAGCCTATTAGCCTTATCAATTCAACTTACAAGGTGTTGGTAAAAGTGCTTGCAAGAAGGTTGAAGATGGTACTCCCCGAGATCATAGGTAAGGTTCAAACTGCCTTTTTAGAGGGCAAATATATTCTTGATGGAGTCTTAATAGTTAATAAGATGGTGGATGAATGGAGGAAATCTAAGAAGAAAGGTCTAATTCTGAAACTTGACTTTCAAAAAGCCTTCGACTTAGTCAATTGGGAATTTCTACTGTCTATGTGTAGACGTCCCCGAACGCCCCGGGAGGGATGAGTCCCGTTCCGTTCATTTTGGGCTCACTACAGCTCAGGACTCAATGTCACAGTTCTAAATCTTGAACCAAAGAGTCCAAATCCGGCAAATCATTTTTGAAAATAGATTTTTTTTAAAGAAGTGCCAAACATGGACTGCTTTGCCAGATACAGAGTCGCCACCTAAATGTTTTATTTTGGAAAATTTAGGAAACCCTGACTCGTTGCCTAAGGCCACGTGTCCGTCATCACCAAAGTTGCCTCGGCTCGGGAACTTGGGTACGATTGGGGAAGGTCACTTCGTGAGCACCCCCGCTCGCCCGATCAAAGATCGGCCTCTACTAACCATGATATCGAGTTTTGAAAACATTATGTGTTCTTATTCCGATTATTAGCCTAGAATTACTATGTGATGCGCACATCATACAAGTATAGACTAGGTCGCCTGAATTGGAACAAAACATTTCATGTTTATTTGTTTGAAAATGGTTTGATGGTGCTACCCGCAAGTAAGCTAAGACGTGGATTTGCCACCCTCAGGTGGGCTTAAGAAAACATGATTTTGCCACTATCTAGTGGGCTTAAAACTCACAGTCAATGATTTGTTCCAATCCAAATAACCCAACCTTCACCCACAGGCATTCAGGCAGATATATCACATAAGCATATAGCCTCATGGTAAGCATGCTATCATGGCAGTCACTCACACGCATGCAAGGATGCTAAAGCACAAAAACTTACCGAGTATTCCAAGCCAAAACAGAAGCTATGTTAGAAATCCAGGCATGATCCTAACTATACAGAAATGCCTAATGCAACATATGCAAAAATGCAACTATAGCAGGCTCAGCTATTCTAAAGATGACATGTGAAATGCTACAACTAACAAGTATTCAACTCAGAATTGAAATACAAATGCAGTTAGTATGATGCGCCGAGCCCGGTGCATGCAAAACAGATGAATGATGCAAACATGCTATCATACTGTATGCTAATTGAAATATGCCCTAATCTAACCATCATAAGCTGGTAAATAAAAGGGAGAAAGACGTGGGGTTGGAAGACATACATCACACGCACGCACACTTATTACAACATTGCCCTTGCGCGGAGGGTCCGAATAAATAATATACAGTCCAAATGAATAGTACAGTCCGAATAAGTACAAAACCCTAATTAATTAACAAGTTAATCTAGGAAAGCAGTAAATTAGTATGCAAGCCTACGGGCTGCCTCAGCTCTGCTCCGGATGATGAATGATGCGTGCTTGAGTTGCCTTGCGCGGAAATCCACTGCGATGCCCCAATTAGCCTCTGTTTATAATTAATCTCGGAATGTTGCACGAAGCTCCAAAAGACTGCCGGTTTCTGATTTGCTGCAACAGAGAGCAAGAAAAGGGCATGGCAATGTATTTTCACATATGTATGCATACCTCGATCCTCGTGCCATGAATCATGCATCTCGATGCATGATGGTCGAGGAGTCGAATTGCACGAATCAATATGAAATGAATGCACATATAAACACAACAGGACCGAGACTCCATCATGGATAATCCGGAGTGTTGGTGACCGGGAATTGAGACACGTTCCGTCACTCGGAGTACGAAACGTACCTCGTTTCCCATGCTCGGGCTAACTCCTATCCCAAACACAATGCAATATGCATGACATGCATGAATGCAATCCTAACATGTAACCCAGCATACGCGATGCTATGAAATGGCATACACAATGCACGATGTAACAAGGCATACACAATGCTCTAACATACAACCTAGCATACGCAATGCTATGAATTAAAATGGCATACACAATGCATAATGGGCTTACACCAACATGAGTGGACCTCAGCCACACTCACATCAGTGGCCATAGGATGAAAATGAGACACTCGAGATGTGCGCACACATGTACGCAAACCGACGACCGATCTAAGGCACAATATGCAACTCTAACAAGGCATGGCAAGGCATGAAATATGGCATACGAGCATGTAATTTCCAGCACTAACACATGATGCTAAATGGTCCCGAAACATGGAAAAATGGCACCCGATGCATGAGGTGAACCCCGAAACTCAAAACTAGGCGCATGGAATGGCTTATAGATATACAAAGCATGCATTATTTGATCATGGAGTCTAAAGACAGAGCCAAGGCAGTCCCAAAATATACACATTTCCAGTTCAAAGTGTGGCCAAAAAGTGCTAGCAAGATGGACTAAAATAGCATGCAACTTTAACTAGCAAACATGGTTTACATGGCAAGTATATTAAGCATATGGAATCTTACCAAACCAGAAAAAATCAGTGAACAAAACATGCCAAAATATGCCCAGATAACCACTGAAATGAAGCCAACACATGCAAAAATGATGAACTCCTTTAGAGGGCTATGCAAGGGATTCTTAAGCACATACAAGGTGGACAATTAGCATGGCATAAAAAACTCTGAAAATAAAATATGGTAGTCCTAAAACTCACCAAATTGACCCTGGAAAGTGACTTCAAAGCATGCAAGATAGGGTCTCTTTGGAAGGCCTAAAAGGCCACCAAACAAGGCAAGGTGAGAGGGGGTCACCCCCCTCTGATTTTGAGGCTCAAAATAGTGTACTAGCCACTGAAAATTCACTAGATTTCAGTGGCTATAAGGCCAAACCAAGCATGCAACAAGAGCTTAGGTGTAAGGCTCAAAATAGGGGACAATCAAGCATTCAAGGAAGCATATGACCTCAAACAAGAAAATGCCCTTAATAAAACATGAATATAATGTCAAAAGGATACTTTTTCCAGTTTATAACAAATCTCAAAAGTGAACACAAATAGGGCCAATCTATCATGCAAAAGTGGCCCTAAAAGAGAGATTAGAGGCAAGGGACAGCAGCTGGCCCCAAATAGCAAGGAGCCATTCAACAAAGTTGAAGAGGGGCTCAAAAAAAGGCACTTTACAGTTTATATCAAGTCTCAAAAATAAACACAAGTAAGGCTAAAATATGATGCAAAAAAGGCCCTAAAAGAAAGATAAAGGGCAAGAGGCAGTAGCTGGCCTCAAACAGTGAAGATCCCTTCAACAAAGTTGAAGAGGGGCTCAAAATAAGGCACTCTACAGTTTGGATCGAAGCCCATAAATGCCTACAAATAGGGCTAATATATCATGCAAGAAAAGGGCCAAAAGAGAGATAAAAGGGAAAAGGACAGTAGATGACCTTAAACAGAGAAAGATCCTTAATAAAACATGAAGATAAGCTCAAAATAAGACCATTTCCAGTTTGGGTCGGAGCCCAAAAATGTAAGCAAGTATGGCTTATAGATGAAGCAAGAAAAGACTAGAAAAGGAAAAAAAAAGGACTCACCCTTGTAGAACCAAACTTCAGCAGCTTTTGGACCAAGAAGAGGAGCTCCTAGCCTCTGAAAGTCAGCCTCAAAGTGTTGGAATGGAGGATGGGGGTGTGGTGCTATGGGGTGTAGTGCAAATGGTGCAAGAATCTTAGGGTTTTGGAGCTTGGATGAGAGAGAGAGAGAGGGAGGATTGTATGTAAAGGCTCTAAACAATTTTTGTCACCCTTTGAAATGGAGCTGGAGGGCTGGTTTTATAGAGGAGAGGAGTGGAGAAAAGGGGGGGGAAAATCAAATTCAAATTTCCTCCCTAAAAGACCCCCCCTCGGATACAGGATCTGGGGGGAAACAGAGGGTACAGCTGTAAGGAACCAGGTGAGAGGGTCATGGCCGGCCAGGTCCAGAAGGTTCAGGTGGCCGGCCGGCCACCTCCCCTGGCCGGCCGGCCAGGTTCAAAAGGTTCAAGCAAAGTTAGTGGCCGGCCACCCCAAAAAGGTGGCCTCCCATGTGTGTACAACACAGCTATGTGGAGAAAAACTGGAAAAAGTGAACCAGGAGAGAGAAAAGCTAGCTTTTTAGAGGGGTTCAAAAGGGTCAGGAATGATTGATGGCCGGCCAACCCATATTGGTGGCCTCCCAGGTGTGTACAACACAAATATGTGGTTTAAGGCTAGAAAAAGTGGCCCGGGAATGGTCAACACCAGCTTTCTAGTGAGGAAAACGGGCGACGGAGAGCGATGAAGGAATAAAGCTGGTTTTTCAGAACAATTGCTGGCCTCCCACCCTCCTACAAGCTTTCTAACAATGAAAATAAGGTCTCCACCAAAAATGAACTCAAACCGATGTAAAATGAAGGTTCGGGGGCCCCGAAAACTGACTGTTAGGCACCGGAAGTGGCATTCGACCACGAAGTTGGTCTCTCGAGCCACAGTGTCCCTCAAAAGGGAGAAAATAAGATGTATGCCAAAAACCAGAGCGAACGGAGGTGGTTAAGCAGTCCTGAACCAAGGCACACGGCCGACGGCTCCGAAAACCGAGAACCGGGCTCCAAACGGGAAAAATGGCCTACGACCACGAAACATAGCCTGCGGCCACTGAGAGATGGTCTACGAGACCTCTCTCTCCCTTCGGGAAGAGAAAACGGAGAAAACGGGACCCGGTTCGCAAACCGAGGCAAAGCACAAAAGAGCCCCGATGTCCGGAGACAAGGCTCGCGGCCGAGATTCCGCAACTTCAAAACAAGCACAATATGCAACATCACCGAGCGCTCAGTTGATGACGTCTGAATCTTAAGGTCGGTCAAAAATGGGGTGTCTACAGTTGCCCCTCTTTGACAGAACTCGAAAGTCATAAGTGACGGGAGTGAATGTCAAAGCCCAGAGACGACCCATTTTTGACAAGGCCGAAGACTCAGACAAACAGGCAAGATATAGATAAATAAATGGTTGTGCCCGCAGGCTGCCTACGTATCCCTTTGCAAGGAATCAAACCAGCGTAGTTCAGGGGCAGGATGCAAAATGATATGCAGAAAGATTTTGATAATTGGACTTATACGCTACGCGAAGCCGGTTTGATAATTGAGGATTTATACGCTACACGAAGCCGATTTGAAAATTGGACTTATACGCTACGCGAAACCGGTTTGAAAATTGGATTTATACGCTACGCAAAGCCGGTTTGAAAATTGAGGATTCATGCAATGCACTGCAATGTAGTGGCTAAAATACAATGTAATAGCTAAGAGGTAAAGGTACCTTACAGGGGCAATTGGCAATGACTTACCTCGACAATGTCCTACCTCATGCTGATGTGGGAATCTTCCTCTTCTTCTCAGTTGAACCACAGGTACTACTTTTCTCCCTGACTATGGTTACAGCTTTCCCTATTCTCCAACAGGGTAACAGACTAGGTTGGATCAGTATCCAGAATTGAGGTGCATACAGATGCTATCTCAATCTATGGGGCTGCCATACAGATTTCAAGCCGAGGATATACCCCTGGGTATTTAAACCAGACTTTAGTCTCGGAAATCCCGAACCTTTGCGTTCTAGGCATAAGCCATTCGAACTTTAGTTTCTACCGTCTCAGTTGGTCTCCTAGGAATTCACCGCAAACACAGGCAGGTGGGTATACCAGACCACTGGAAGTCGTTCGGGCACGACAAACACCAAAGGAATTTCACCTTTAGAGGATTTAAGGTCTCCTAGGCCGGAAAGTGCACAAGACCGTGCGAATAAATGCAAGTGCGATGCGCAAAACAGCGCGAATGATGATGCAGGATTTAAGGTCTCCTTAGACCGAAGAGTGCACAAGACAGTGCAAATGATGCAAAAATATAATGTGCACAAGACAGTGCGATGCAGAGTGAATGCACAAAACAGTGCTAAATAGATGCACAAAATAGTGCGATGCTAAAGGTGTACAAAACAGTACAAGCAGGGTGAATGCACAAAACAGTGCGATATAGATAAGGTGTGCAAGATAGCGCGATGCAATGCACTAATAAGTACAGGTGAGATGCGCAAGATAGCGCGATAAAATGCATGCACAATGCAAGTAATGTGCACAAAATAGTGCGATGCGCAAAATAGCGCGAGTGAAATGTAATGCACTAACAAGTGCAGGTGGGACGCGCAAGATAGCGCGAATGATACCATGCACAAAATAGTGCGATACGCTAAACAGCGCGATTGATTTGAAATGCACAAGATAGTGCGATGTGATATGCAAAGCACAGGACAGTGCGATTGAGGTGCGCAAAATAGCGCGATGAATGCAATGCACAAGACAGTGCGATTGAGGTGCGCAAAATAGCGCGAATGATAAACTGCACAAAACAGTGCGATGTGCAAAATAGCGCGAATGTAAACTGCACAAAACAGTGTGATTGAGGTGCGCAAAATAGCGCGAATGATAAACTGCACAAAACAGTGCGATGCGTAAAATAGCGCGAACCCGAACCTGCACAAAAATAGTGCGATGCGCAAAATAGCGCGATTCATTTGAAATGCACTAAACAGTGCGATACGCTAAACAGTGCGATTGAATTGAAATGCACAAAACAGCGCAAGTGATTTGAAATGCACAAGATAGTGCGAGTGAGATACAACCACAAGATGCACAAGACAGTGCAAGTGAGATACAAAGTGTAAGTGCACAAGACAGTGCGAGCGAGATAAAATGCACAAGAAAGTGCGATAAAATGCATCTTCTATGCAAGTATGGGGGCATTTTTCATGCAAAAGATATGAGCATTTTCTATGCAAGTATGGAAGCACGTTCTATGCAATATTGAAAGCAAGCATATTCTATGCATGAAACAAGCAAAGCATATTCTATGCGGAATCGAAAGCAAGCATATTCTATGCATGAATCACAACGATGCGCGGCACGCATGCAACAATAGTGTATATGAAAGTTCATATTCTATGCAATAGAGGAGCATCAAATATGTACTCTGGTGCCTCTGATTTGCCTCTTAGAGGACTTTGCAACACACTCAGCTCAAAAAGGGCACACCCTGTTCATATTGGCAAAAGATAATATCTGCATGTGAAACCCTCGGGTGCTGCTTAGACTGCCATTCTGACTTGAAGCAGGCTTACACTTGGGGTCGAGATACACTCATACTCCAGAGAAATGGCGAGGCCTGAGAAGATGCACCTGGAATGCAGTCTCGGATTTTGCTAAGATTAAAACATGCTAAGATGCTCCAAATTTTCCCTCTTTTCTTTTGCTTTGCAGTCCGGAACCTAAATAGCTTCAGATAGGCCCTTGTTTTACTATTCTGACATGACCTGGGTTGAACCCCGCGGCTTTATGAAAGAACCAATCCTGTTTTGCACAAATGTGGAGAACGACACGGCACTCTGAGCACAAAACGATTTTTGAAATTGAAATCAGAAAAGGGTTCTCAGCCGGGTATTGAGCCTACAACTGACCACAGCCAAAACGACTCAACAATGGAAAACAAAGGTAGAACAACCAAAACACAACTCAACAAAGGAAAAACAAGGTAGAATGACCTAAACACATCTATTGACACTCAAACGACTCAAAACAAGAATCGAGACAAACAAAAACGCACAAACTCAACACTCAGCTGTGTTACAAAGGCGAGAGACCTCTCGGTGCACGAGGAGCCAGTTTCTCCGGGTATTGTTTCCCACCCTTTCTCATTTGTGGTTCTCACATCACTCGGCCCTCAGGCTCTGTTTTTCTGAAAAAGCCCTTTTCTCACTTTTTCTCTCAACGCACATCTCTCTATTCTTCAATCTCTCATTTTTCATCCCTCCCCTGGGTGGTTGATGGATAAATAAGAAATTGCGGGCTCATGCCCCTAGCATTCTGCTAGATCCTTCTTCTTCTACGCGCAGCTAGTGAGTTTCTCCCACAGAGGGGCTGTACTACAACTGGGTGTGTAGCAAATCTGCAGCCGATATCGGTTGACGATGCTCTGTTGGGGAGTTTGGACGTGATCAAATCTGTCCAGATGAGGGAGTGGAATATCTTGATCCATTCCAGTTCGTGCTTCGCACTTGGCTCGACACCTCGTTGCTCGGAGGGTGTGAGAGCTTTTCGGCCCTTTTGTGGTTAGCTTCAGTGGTGCCCTTTTCCGGCAGGTATGATGCCCTTCTGGCAAATACATTGACAACAGGGAAAAGACAGGAAGCCTGACTCAACTGTGCCCCTAGCTCATCATTTTGACCATTTTTTTGTTTTGATTTTCTACTAAAACAATTTTGATCAGCATAAGAGTTTGATTAACATGCTTGTTCAATTTTTGATTTGAAATCATGCAAGTCAGGCTATGAGCACTGAAAATTTTCCTTTTTTGGGTCCAAGAAACGGTCCAATTTTTGGAAAAGATGGAACAATTTTCAAGAAAATTAGTCAACCTCAGTAAAAATTTTCAAAAACTATTTTTGCAAACGGCCACTTACTCAACGCGCATGAAACCTACTTCTGAGATGCACAACCTCGGATCCAAAGGAAAACTGCCCCGTGCTTGAAGAGAGTTGCATGGCAACGGAAAGTTGCCCCTTGTTTGAACGGCACCACGGCGCATTGAATGGCAACGGAAAGTTGCCCCTTGTTTGGATGGTACCGCAGCGCATTGTAGGCAGTCCTCAGAGTGACGAACACAACCAAATCCTCAGATATAGAGAAGACAAAGATGACCAGAACCATCGTATGGACACAATCGAATTTGAATTGTTTTACGGCTGGACTTCAGAATGAAGTTGCCTACGTATCCCAAAGATGGGAATCAAGCCTTACGTAGTTCGGGGTTAAGGTACACTCGGGTATTAACCTCTCCTTTTATGCTCTAACTTTTGCCAAGGCGCCCGCTGCGGGTTTTTAACCTTGTGAGTTTTGTTTTTCTTTTCTTTTCAATTCTTTTCATTTCTTTTCTTCTTTTTTCTTTTTCATCTTTTCTTTTCATTTTCTTCATTTTTTTCTTTTCTTTTTTTTTCATATATATTTTTTTTTTTTGTTCTTTTTCTTCTTTTTCTTGCTCTAACTTTTGCCTGGGTCGCCCTTCTGGGTTTTCGGCCCAGCGAGCCTCTCAAAGGGTAAAAGTGTAGCTTGGTCCATGCCAAATGGTTGTAGGGTTTTGAAGTCATCCGTATCCAGGAGAGTGGCTGTTGATTTGCAAGAGGACTCATCTTCGGCTCTTCGAGCACATCTGACATCTTTGCCCCTAGTTCGAAGGGTGCTTCCGACCTAGCTTCGCAAGCTGTTTTTGGTGACATCTGGTCTTCTTGATCTGATTTTCTTGCCGCTAATTCATGGGCTGCTTCGAATCTGGCCACTCAGGCCTCACATTGTAGTTGACCGTTGAACGTTCTGAATTCAAGTTCAAGGTTCGAAAGTGAGGAGTTAAGTCTCAGGGCTGAGAGCGATCCTAAGCTGCACAATCTCAAAAGTGATTCCACACATGTCCTCGCAAGACGGCGCAAAACATTTTTTGAAAGTTTTTAAGAAAGCGACAAATCGCTCGCGCTGAAGACAGTGTAGAACCAATCTGGATCAAAGCTAGGGTCCTTCTCAGTACTCACACTAACAAGCATGTTTTCATTCATTAAGGGCTTAGCATGCCTCTCTTTCTCTCAGTTTGATTAAAGTTTTGCAAATCCCGAGGAATTCCTCCCTCTTTGTTTTCACCGCAGTGTTCACAAAGTTTTGAAAAACTCAGGTCATTATAATGACTTCAAGGCATAGAAAAGACAGAGTTCTTAGTCAAATACTGCCATCTCATTCAGAACTTCCGGCATAACTGGCACAATGCAGAAGCAAATGCGAGAGCGTGAAAATCACTGCTGTTTCATTCAAAATCTGTTGGCACAACTGGCTCCCTGGCAGAAACAGACTCAAAACAAAACGAAAAGACAAACACAAAACAAAATGGTGACGCCCGAGGTAACCACCCCCCCCGGAATAACCCGACTCCTATACAACAAGATTGACTCGATACAACAAGACAGACCCAAAACAAGAGAGACTTACTCAAAACAAAAAGACAGACTCAAAACAAAACAACAAGACTGACCCAATACCCAAGTCAGAAAGCACAAAAGCTAGCATTCGCAAATGCTCAAAACAGTGCATGCCATCCACCATATCTGGAGTTAATCGAGCGCCGCCCGCAGGTGGTTCATCCCCCGATCACATGGTCACATTATCCCCCAAGTTCACCGATCCAGTGCCAATAGACTTTGCAGAGCTTGGCGCGGCCATGACCCCGTTGTCAATCAGATCTTGCACTTCATGGCGAAGACGAGAGCAATTGTTGGTGCCATGACCGGTTTGCTGATGGTACGCGCAGTACTGGGTAGCATCATGCGTAGCCGGAAGAGGATTTGGGAGAGGCCGAGGCTCAAGGGGTTTGAGATGGCCTTGTCCAACAAGGATTTGGAGAGCTTTGGATAAAGGCATATAGAGGGCATGGAAGACCCTCCGACCTCGGGGTTGGTACTTCAAGGTTTGTGGATTTTTGCTGGGCGCACCAGCAAAGGGATTGGCAGGTGCTGGCCTGGTTTGTTGATCTTTTCCGAGTGGAGGATTAGAGCTAACAGGATCATTTTTGGTACGACGGCCCTTTTCCCGGTTTTCCCCTTGATTCAGACTGCCGCCAACTTGAGTAGCGAAAGTGTCATCCACAGTTTTTGCAACAACTGCGAGGACTTGCTCTTTGTTCAGTCCCTCGGCTTTCAAAGCCTCAACAGCGAACAGAAGATGTTCATGGGGATCCATGCCCGCCCCTACCTTGTTCTTTCCACTCGCCTCCACTTTGCCAAGGGATTGGCCTTCCTCAAATGCAGCCCGTCCCAAGACTGGGGAGCCTTTTGACATGAAATTCCCAGTATGTGATGTGGTCGATGATGGAGCCAATGTCCCGGAGGCTAGATCTGTCACAGTTCTCTGAAGATCTTTGATCATTCTCTTCAGCTCAGAAGTAGTGGGTTCACGGGTTTGAGATGATTGAGATTCAGGTGCACCCATCATGCATAAGTCCATGCTTTCTGGGATAAACACCTCAGGCTTGGGTAGATGGGCTGGGGTGATGTATATGCTGGGGTCATAGGTGGATTGCAGTATATGGATAAGATTGAGGTAGGCAGGAGATGTTTGGTCATTGGGGTCTGAAGATGGAGTTATCGTCCGATTATCGATGAGATTTTGGACCTCATGACGAAGGCAGTAGCAACGGTCGGTGCCATGATCGCGCTGCTGATGGTACATACAGTACTTGGAGGGGTTATGTCTGGCTGGGAGTGGGTCAGGAAGAGGTTGAGGATCAAGGGGTTTGAGATGCCCTCTTTCCATCAAGGCTTTTAGTGCGCTAGTCAGGCTCATATAGAGGGGGGTGAAAGTTCTGCCCTGAGCTCGAGCTGGGCCGGCTGTTTGTAGGCTTGGTTTGGCAAAAAGGTCGGCTATGGCGACTGTATTGATTTCGGTGGGTTTGGGAATAGCGCTACTACCAGCGTTGGTACTCCCTGAAATCACCCTCCTTGTCGGTTCACTTGTTCTGGGAATGATCCCACTGTTGAACGCATTCTCGATCTGGACCCCCAGTTCGTGCAAACTTTTGAAAGTGAATAGCGGAGCGACTATCAACTTTTGCAACATATCATGCTCGAGGTTTCGCACCATCATCTGCACTTGATCCCTCTCAGAAGGGCGGCGATCTGTCATCTGTGCTGCCTTTGCTCTCCACCTTGTAACAAATTCCACAAAAGGCTCTGTTGGGTTCTGGCGGGTTGCTTCAAGCTCTTGGATGGTCATTTCAACTTGGGTATTGTAAGAATATTGATTAACAAAAGCCTCAGCCAATTCTTCCCAATTTTGCTTCACTTTGTCCTCCAACTTAGTGTACCAAGTGGCTGCTACACCCGACAGGGTTCTTCCATACAGAGAGAGTTTTTGTGGCTTAGTCAGACCCATCGGCTTCAGGACATCCAAGAAAAGTCGGATATGTACCATAGGATCTCCAGACCCGTCGAAACGGTCAATATGTGGCATTTTGAATCTGTCTGGGAGCCGTACGACAGACTCAGTGTGCCCGTCCTCAATGTCGGGAATGGAGTTAAGGCACTGTGCCTTTTTGAATTGCTTCTCAAGGTTTGCGATTTTCACCGCGGTCGGATCGAGGTCACTAGCATCAAGGGGATAAAGCCTCTCATTAGGCTGCACCAGGGGTCTGGAAACTCAGGCTTGAGCCAACCCTTCTCGAGGATCTGGACCCTACAAATCTTCAGCTGGCGGAAGTGGGTCAAAGTTCGGCTGGGGTCCCAAAGCTGGATGTGAGGCAGATGCCCCGGATGGGCGCTGCGTTTCAATACTGGTCTCAGCCTGCATGGCAGTTCCCTGATTTAACGCTGCTATCACGGCCACAAATTCTTCTGAACCCTGTGCCATCACGGTCTGTTGAGCCTGAACAAAGGTGATGTGACTGGCGACTGACGGATCAGATGAACCGGTGAGCCCTGATTGGCCTTTCTTTGCCTTGCCTCAGCGAAAGAACACTGGTTGCCCTTGAATTGAATTTCTGACCTAACAAAGTCTATCAGCACTAGTCCAATGTACCCGGGGGATATCGGAGCCTTCTGAAGCTATAGTTCCAAGACTATCTAGCAAAAGAGAAAACATACAGCATCTTAGCCTGATTTCACCAAAACAGATATGAGCATAACAGGATGACTGTGCCCTCTACTGAATTCTGCCCCAAAATTGGATGACTGTGCCCTCTACTGAATTCTGCCCCAAAATTCAACCTGTAAACTGTTACCCTCAGGTAAACTGAATCCCAAAATACTGAATTGGTGCCCGCAGGCCTGATGCCCAAACTTGTAAACTGATACATGCATTCCTGTAGAGACGCACTCTAAAAGCACATAACAGATAAATGAGAGCCAAAACACCCCTATGTTGGGGTAGGGTTTCCCTGTCCTATTTTGTCAGGAGCTAGGGTTTCACTACGCACGCAGCGGTTTCAAACAACCTATCGGGTAAGCAACCTGTCCTAGCTTGGAATGGTCGCTACGGATTTCGAATATGCACTAGGTCGAATGGTCAAAAGGGTGCCCCGGTAAAACCAGGGTTTGTGTTCCCATACTGGCAGAGCCCGTAACCGGTAAGCCTTATGGCACGCAGCCTCTGGCAAACCGCTCAGGAATAGCAGATGGCAAAAACGGTGTCCTAGGCACACCAATGCAAATGTAATGCAAAGAAACACATAAGTGTAGTCAAAACAAGCTATCATGAGTTCGAGTCAAGTTCTCTAAATCCCCAGCGGAGTCGCCAGAAACTGTAGACGTCCCCGAACGCCCCGGGAGGGATGAGTCCCGTTCCGTTCATTTTGGGCTCACTACAGTTCAGGACTCAATGTCACGGTTCTAAATCTTGAACCAAAGAGTCCAAATCCGACAAATCGTTTTTGAAAATAGATTTTTTTTAAAGAAGTGCCAAACATGGACTGCTTTGCCAGATACAGAGTCGCCACCTAAATGTTTTATTTTGGGAAATTTAGGAAACCCTGACTCGTTGCCTAAGGCCACGTGTCCATCATCACCAAAGTTGCCTCGGCTCGGGAACTTGGGTACGATTGGGGAAGGTCATTTCGTGAGCACCCCCGCTCGCCCGATCAAAAATCGGCCTCTACTAACCATGATATCGAATTTTGAAACCATTATGTGTTCTTATTCCGGTTATTAGCCTAGAATTACTATGTGATGCGCACATCATACAAGTATAGACTGGGTCGCCTGAATTGGAACAAAACATTTCATGTTTGTTTGTTTGAAAATGGTTTGTTGGTGCTACCCGCAAGTAGGCTAAGACGTGGATTTGCCACCCTCAGGTGGGCTTAAGAAAACATGATTTTGCCACTATCTAGTGGGCTTAAAACTCACAGTCGATGATTTGTTCCAATCCAAATAACCCAACCTTCACCCACAGGCATTCAGGCAGATATATCACATAAGCATATAGCCTCATGGTAAGCATGCTATCATGCAGTCACTCACACGCATGCAAGGAGCACAAAAACTTACCGAGTACTCCAAGCCAAAACAAAAGTTATGTTAGAAATCCAGGTATGATCCTAACTATACAGAAATGCCTAATGCAACACATGCAAAAATGCAACTATAGCAGGCTCGGCTATTCTAAAGATGGCATGTGAAATGCTACAACTAACAAGTATTCAACTCGAAATTGAAATACAAATGCAGTTAGTATGATGCGCCAAGCCCGGTGCATGCAAAACATATGAATGATGCAAACATGCTATCATACTGTATGCTAATTGAAATATGCCCTAATCTAACCATCATAAGCTGGTAAATAAAAGGGAGAAAGACGTGGGGTTGGAAGACATACATCACACGCACGTACACTTATTACAACATTGCCCTTGCGCGGAGGGTCCGAATAAATAATATACAGTCCAAATGAATAGTACAGTCCGAATAAGTACAAAACCCTAATTAATTAACAAGTTAATCTAGGAAAGCAGTAAATTAGTATGCAAGCCTACGGGCTGCCTCAGCTCTGCTCCGGATGATGAATGATGCGTGCTTGAGTTCCCTTGCGCGGAAATCCACTGCGATGCCCCAATTAGCCTCTGTTTATAATTAATCTCGGAATGTTGCACGAAGCTCCAAAAGACTGCCGGTTTCTGATTTGCTGCAACAGAGAGCAAGAAAGGGGCATGGCAATGTATTTTCACATATGTATGCATACCTCGATCCTCGTGCCATGAATCACGCATCTCGATGCATGATGGTCGAGGAGTCGAATTGCACGACTCAATATGAAATGAATGCACATATAAACACAACAGGACCGAGACTCCATCATGGATAATCCGGAGTGTCGGTGACCGGGAATTGAGACACGTTCCGTCACTCGGAGTACGAAACGTACCTCGTTTCCCATGCTCAGGCTAACTCCTATCCCAAACACAATGCAATATGCATGACATGCATGAATGCAATCCTAACATGTAACCCAGCATACGCGATGCTATGAAATGGCATACACAATGCACGATGTAACAAGGCATACACAATGCTCTAACATACAACCTAGCATACGCAATGCTATGAATTGAAATGGCATGCACAATGCATAATGGGCTTACACCAACATGAGTGGACCTCAGCCACACTCACATCAGTGGCCATAGGATGAAAATGAGACACTCGAGATGCGCGCATACATGCACGCAAACCGAGGACCGATCTAAGGCACAGTATGCAACTCTAACAAGGCATGGCAAGGCATGAAATATGGCATACGAGCATGTAATTTCCAGCACTAACACATGATGCTAAATGGTCCCGAAACATGGAAAAATGGCACCCGATGCATGAGATGAACCCCGAAACTCAAAACTAGGCGCATGGAATGGCTTATAGCTATACAAAGCATGCATTATTTGATCATGGAGTCTAAAGACAGAGCCAAGGCAGTTCCAAAATATGCACATTTCCAGTTCAAAGTGTGGCCAAAAAGTTCTAGCAAGATGGACTAAAATAGCATGCAACTTTAACTAGCAAACATGGTTTACATGGCAAGTATATTAAGCATATGGAATCTCACCAAACCAGCAAAAATCAGTGAACAAAACATGCCAAAATATGCCCAGATAACCACTGAAATGAAGCCAACACATGCAAAAATGATGAACTCCTTTAGAGGGCCATGCAAGGGATTCTTAAGCACATACAAGGTGGACAATTAGCATGGCATAAAAAACTCTGAAAATAAAATATGGTAGTCCTAAAACTCACCAAATTGACCCTGGAAAGTGACTTCAAAGCATGCAAGATAGGGTCTCTTTGGAAGGCCTAAAAGGCCACCAAACAAGGCAATGTGAGAGGGGGTCACCCGCCTCTGATTTTGATGCTCAAAATAGTGTACTAGCTACTAAAAATTCACTGGATTTCAGTGGCTAGAAGGCCAAACCAAGCATGCAACAAGAGCTTAGGTGTAAGGCTCAAAATAAGGGACAATCAAGCATACAAGGAAGCATATGACCTCAAACAAGAAAATTGCCTTAATCAAACATGAAGATAATGTCAAAAGGAGACTTTTTCTAGTTTATAACAAATCCCAAAAGTGAACACAAATAGGGCCAATCTATCATGCAAAAGTGGCCCTAAAAGAGAGATTAGAGACAAGGGACAGCAGCTGGCCCCAAATAGAAAGGAGCCCTTCAACAAAGTTTAATAGGGGCTCAAAAAAAGGCACTTTACATTTTATATCAAGTCTCGAAAATAAACACAAGTAAGGATAAAATATGATGCAAAAAAGGCCCTAAAAGAAAGATAAAGGGCAAGAGGCAGTAGCTGGCCTCAAACAGTGAAGATCCCTTCAACAAAGTTGAAGAGGGGCTCAAAATAAGGCACTCTACAGTTTGGCTCGAAGCCCAAAAATTCCTACAAACAGGGCTAATATATCATGCAAGAAAAGGGCCAAATGTGAGATAAAAGGGAAAGGGACAGTAGATGACCTTAAATAGAGAAAGGTCCTTAATAAAACATGAATACAAGCTCAAAATAAGACCATTTCCAGTTTGGGTCGGAGCCCAAAAATGTAAGCAAGTATGGCTTATAGATGAAGCAAGAAAAGACTAGAAAAGGAAAAAAAAAGGACTCACCCTTGTAGAACCAAACTTCAGCAGCTTTTGGACCAAGAAGAGGAGCTCCTAGCCTCTGAAAATCAGCCTCAAAGTGTTGGAATGGAGGATGGGGGTGTGGTGTTATGGGGTGTAGTGCAAATGGTGCAAGAATCTTAGGGTTTTGGAGCTTGGATGAGAGAGAGAGGGAGGATTGTGTGTAAAGGCTCTAAACAATTTTTGTCACCCTTTGAAATGGAGTTGGGGGGCTGGTTTTATAGAGGAGAGGAGTGGAGAAAAGGGGGGGAAAATCAAATTCAAATTTCCCCCCCAAAAGACCCCCCCTCGGATACAGGATCTGGGGGGAAACAGAGGGTACGACTGTAAGGAACCAGGTGAGAGGGTCATGGCCGGCCAGGTCCAGAAGGTTCAGGTGGCCGGCCGGCCGGCCACCTCCCCTGGCCGGCCGACCAGGTTCAAAAGGTTTAAGCAAAGTTAGTGGCCGGCCACCCTAAAAAGGTGGCCTCCCATGTGTGTACAACACAGCTATGTGGAGAAAAACTGGAAAAAGTGAACCAGGAGAGAGAAAAGCTAGCTTTTTAGAGGGGTTCAAAAGGGTCAGGAATGATTGATGGCCGACCAACCCATATTGGTGGCCTCCCAGGTGTGTACAACACAAATATGTGGTTTAGGGCTAGAAAAAGTGGCCTGGGAATGGTCAACACCAGCTTTCTAGTGAGGAAAACGGGCGACGGAGAGCGATGAAGGAATAAAGCTGGTTTTTCAGAACTATTGCTGGCCTCCCACCCTCCTACAAGCTTTCTAACAATGAAAATAAGGTCTCCGCCAAAAATGAACTCAAACCGATGTAAAACGAAGGTTCGGGGGCCAAAACGCGCGGTCCAAGGCCCCGAAAACTAACTGTTAGGCACCGGAAGTGGCATTCGACCACGAAGTTGGTCTCTCGAGCCACAGTGTCCCTCAAAAGGGAGAAAATAAGATGTATGCCAAAAATCGGAGCGAACGGAGGTGGTTAAGCGGTCCCGAACCGAGGCACACGGCCGACGGCTCCGAAAATCGGGAACCGGGCTCCAAACGGGAAAAATGGCCTACGACCACGAAACGTAGCCCGCGGCCACTGAGAGATGGTCTACGAGACCTCTCTCTCCTTTCGGGAAGAGAAAACGGAGAAAACGGGACCCGGTTTGCAAACCGAGGCAAAGCACAAAAGAGCCCCGAAGTTTGGAGGCAAGGCTCGCGGCCGAGATTCCGCAACTTCAGAACAAGCACAATATGCAACATCACCGAGCGCTCAGTTGGTGACGTCTGAATCTTAAGGTCGGTCAAAAATGGGGTGTCTACACTATGATGGCTAATTTTGGATTTGGTAGGAAGTGGTTAAATTGGATTAAAACTTGTATGTCAACAACAAGATTATTTGTGTTGGTGAATGGATCACCTACGGAGGAGTTTTCACCTGAGAAAGGGCTTAGGCATGGGGATCCTCTTTCACCATTTCTCTTCACAATTGTAGCAGAGGGTCTCAACTTACTATTGTCAAGGGCAAAAGATAAGGGTCTGATTAAAGGGGCTTTTTTGGGCAGCCAAGAGGTTAATATTTCTCACATTCAATTTGTTGATGATACTATAATTCTATGTGAGGCTGATGAAGACAAGATTCTTTCAATTAAAAGGATCTTAAGATGTTTTGAAATATTGTCAGGTTTAAAAATTAATTTTCATAAGAGTGTTGTTTGTGGAATTGGGGTAGAGGATGAGATTGTTCAGTGTTATGCCTCATTACTCAATTATGGTTGGCAAAAACTTGCATTAAAATATTTGGGGTTACCTTTGGGGGCCAATCTGAGAAGGAAGAAGACATGGTAGCCTATTGTGGATAAGGTGAAGATCAAACTATCATCATAGAAAATGAAGCTATTTTCTTTTGTTGGTAGATTAACACTCATCAAATCTGTTTTATCAAGCTTGTCTATCTATTATTTATCTATTTTTAGAATGCCAAATGGAGTGGTAAAGAATATTGAGACGTTGCAAGCTGCTTTTCTATAGGGGGATTCAAAGTTGAAGAGAAAGGTTCATGTAGTGAAATGGATGGAAGTGACCAAGACCAAAGAGCAAGGAGGTCTGGGTTTAGGCAGAATCAAGGATTTAAATGAGAGTTTGTTACTAAAATGGTGGTGGAGATATGATTCTAAGAATGATTCATTATGGAAGAGTGTTGTGTGCAGTACATATGGTCATGAAGGTGGTGGCTGGAGTCCATGTATGGTGATCTCTAGTTCGATGTCCATAGTTTGGCAAGATATATTATCCTCTATGCGAGAAAATTCTGATTTGTATTCATTTTTTGTTAATAATTCAAAAATTGTGATAAGTAATGAAGAGATGATCCTTTTTTGGTGGGATACATGGTTGAGGAATGAAAAGTTGAAGGATGTCTTCCCTAGGCTTTTCAATTTATCTGAGTCTAAAGATGGTTCCCTAAAGCTTTTGGTTCAAAACAGAGAAGTAGCAGGGGAGTGAAATTTCTCATTCGGAAGACCTTTAAGAGCTTGGGAAGATGAGGATGTCATAAAACTTTTTGAGGTGTTGAATGGTGTTCCCAATTTAAGGGTCAATGTAAATGATCAGGTTAGGTGCATTGTTGATTCGTCTGGATCTTTTTCAGTTTCATCTGCTAAGCGAAGGTGTAAGTTTAATCATGGCCCATCTATCAGTATTACGAAACTGTTATGGGGTAATGGTGCACCACCAAAGGTTAATTTTTTTGGTTGGTTGGCTTGGAAAGGAGGAGTGAAAACAACAGCATACCTTCAACGAATAGGAGTTCTGGATTCCGATGTGAGCAATCTTTGTCCATTTATAGGGAGGAAGTTATAGACACCCCATTTTTCACCGTCCTCAAGACTTGGATGTTATCGCTTGTGCACACAATGATTGTGACTGCATGTGCTTGTTTTAGTGCTCGAAGTCCTCGGCGGAATGCCTTGTCTTTGAGCCTTTAAACCCTATCCATTCTATGCCTTGTTTTGGACCAAAACCTTAGTGCTTCAAACCTCAAGACCCTGGGACCTGCAGGCCTCCTCTGGTGGGCTACCGACCACCCTTGTGCCTTGCCGGCCAATGGTGTGGCCTGCCGGCCATTATTGGCGGCCTGCCAGCCATTAGTGTCTTTTTTCAAATATTTTGTTGACAGCTGTGCCAGCTATTGGCACAATTGGCTGCATCTCCCTACACATGTATGGAGTGATATATCTCAGCCAAATGCATATTTTTTTTATATATTGGGGGTCTCCTCCCCCATTTTTGAGAGTTGGAATTTTTGGAGCAAAAATTACCTCTCTCTCTACATTTCTCTCTCACTCTCTTGCAAATTTGTGCACATTAGCCTACATACACTACACTTTTGCCTACACCTCCTTAATCAAAGTTGATCACCTTTGGACTGACGTTCCTTGAGGCCTTCTTGGAGCTCTTGAAGTTGGTTTTGGCTTGAATTGTTTCTTAGAATTGATCTTTGTTTCAAGAGGAATAACACATGCCCTTTTACCTTGCTTTACATACTTGTTTTTCTATTCTTTTCCCACTGATTTTGGGCAATTTTTGAGCTATGAAAAACTCTATTTTTGTGGGCTGAAATTGGTGGTTTTATGTCACACCCCACTTATTATGCCAACGGCTACCATTACCAAATCCTTTATTATAATACAATTTTAGAGATCATGTGCGGGAATTCAATACAATAACGAGTACTATTATTAAAGGTTCTCTCATTCGAATATGAAGTGAATGCAACATGAGTTAAAAATAAGTAAATAAATAAATAAATTGTCCATAGGCTTACATCTTTTAAATTAAAAGAAAGGGTTTAACCCTTTTATATCAATGACATTCTGTAACGCCCTCAAAATAAACTCATAAATCAACCAACAATAGTATGCTTACACATAAGAGAATAAAGCATAAATATATTCCATCAGAGTAATCCTTACAAAATGTATTACATGTTGATATCAAAAGTAAATGCCCTATGGGCTTACAACTTTCCAAGTCAACACTTGGTTACAAAAAGGAGAGTACTAACTCTATACAAATAAAGCCCTTGGCTTGATATGCATGTAATACAACCAAAAACACAACAGTTCATCAATCCCAAGCCTCCCAAGCTACGTCCTTGAAGGTGGCATGCTACCTGTACCTGAAAATGATGTCCCATATAGGGTGAGCCACAGCCCAGTAGAAATATACTAAACCAACTATAAGCAATGACTAAAACAATAGCATTCAATAGATGGTCCACACTTATATTCCAACTTATACTGTGTTACAGTTTCATGACAATCATGTCCATGTTACATTTTACATTCCATTTCTTATCCAGTTCTCAATTCATAACTATGGCTCAGAACCTGGCCAAACAACTTGTATGAGATAGTAACTCATATTCAACATCTCCCATTTCACAATAGACAAGCATATGAGCTGTATCAACACTTCAACAGATAAGCATATGAGCTGTATCAACACTTCAATAGATAAGCGTATGAGCTGTATCAACACATTAATAAACAAGCATATGAGTTGTATCTACGGAGTCAATCCCCTATCTCCTCCCAAACACTATCCGGTTTAGAGGTCCATCCCCTATCTTCCCCTAAAACGTGGAGTACATCCCTTATCTTCTCCCACACAACACAATGCATATAAACAATCATCATATACATCATCAATCAATACATAAAGTTAATGTATTCTTTCCACAGTCATGTTCGATGACCCATTCCATTGATTAGTTTTAGTTTGCCTAATCATCATGCATTGTCTACAACAATCACCACTATCCTCCACCGATAGCCCAAAGCATTTATTTCTAAACAGGAAATAAATGCACCAATGGATAAAATATCAATATTATGTCTAGGTGAGCGATAAATTAATCCAACTACACCCTTTCATCCCATATCTTTCCAATTCCAATATTTCTCAATTCAATTTCTCATATCCCGAAATTAATTATACAAATTAATTCATCAACAAATTAGGGCATTTTCCCATAATTCTCACAACAACCCTAAGGTTCCATTTTCATCAATGATTTAACATTAATTCCTTTTCTCAACGTATTACACACATTTGGGTTCATAAATTTGAAAACCCCCTCTTTTGAAAATTACACAATGACCCCAAACTTTCTCAAAATTACCCAACAACCCCCAACATATCGAAATACCAAAATTTAAAGACAAAGCTCATAAGATGGAGTAGGATATCCCTACCTCGAAGTTAGAGCTCAAATGGAGAAGACACCAAAACCAAAGTGCTCCAAACTCCAAACTTTTCGGATCAAAAAGAAGCCCTCGACGATCAACACAACTTTTACAAAGGCCGAAGGGAAGGGAAACACTCTAACTAGATCAAACCCTAGAGAGAAGGGAGTTTCTAGAGAGAGAGGCTCTCAAAATATCTTTTTAGAAAGCAAGAGAGAGAGAGAGTGAATGTAGAAAATGATTTAAAAATGCCCAGCTGCCCTCTGTTATACGACATTCCCGCTCGAGCGGAAAACACAACGCTCGAGCGTCAAGAACAAAAAACTAGGTCCGCTAGAGCGCAAGAAGGCCCGCTCGAGCGCCAAGACACAAGAATAAAGTACATCCGCTCGAGCGTGAAAACTAGTCTGCTCGAGCGTACATTTCCCCTTCCCAGAACTTACACCAAAAATGTACTACCCGCTCGAGCACCAATAAGCCCGCTCGAGCGCAGGAAATCCGCTCGAGCGTAGAAATCACACCTGCAGAAGTTTTGCAGAGCACGAAAATACTGGGAGTGTGCAATCTCCACTCGAGCGCTAGACGACCCGCTCGAGCGGAAAGACCAAAGAAACTGGCAACATGATTTTAGACCAAAGCTCAACCCACCTGCTCGAAACATGCCCAACACATCCTAAAACTCAAAAAAAAAAAAAGAATTTAAGGACGACAACACGGTATACAACCACCAACTCTACGGAACCAAAGTCCGGAGTACAACAAATACAGAAAGGGAAAATCGGGATCGCTATAACCTTCCCCCCTTAAAGAATTTTGTCCCCGAAATTAAATACAAGTTTTTCAAAAACAAGATTTTCTCAATTCCCAACATTAGTATAGTGCGAACTTTAACAACTCGACCCATTTCCGGTCATTCCATCTCTATTCAAGAGGCAATTCACCACATATCTCAATATGTATTAACAACATGCCTTCCCTGAAATTCAACAATTTCTACATACATGTTTCACAATTCTATATCACATTCAACATTCATGATATATCTCCATTTCTACAATATATTCAACATATACAATGTTATAACAAACTTCCATTTCAAGGCAAGTTCTACAATACTTCCATAAATCAAAACATTTACAATGTTTTACAACTTAAGCCATATATAATGCTCTTAAAGTTCCACGATATTACAAAGTTACCAATGCATGGTTACACATCAACAAACAAGTCCGGATATTTCTCGCGGACCTCCAACTCACGTTCCCAAGTGGCTTCCTCCACTCCGTGATGTCTCCACAAAACCTTTACCAAGGGGATGGTCTTGCCACGCAGGACTTGATCCCGCCTATCCAAGACCCAAACTGGTCTCTCCTCATACGAGGCATCCTCATCTACCTCTAAATCGGTCCAATCTAACACATGGGACGGATCCGGCTCATACTTTTGAAGCATACTCACATGAAACACGTCATGCACTCCGAACAACTGCGGTGGCAAAGCTAAACGATAAGCAACCTCTCCAATCCTCTCAAGGATCTCAAAGGGACCAATAAACCGAGGGGATAACTTCCCACTCTTCCCAAACCTCATCAGACCTCGCCTAGGTGATATTTTCAAGAAAACATGATCACCTACCTCAAACGCCAAAGGCCTCCTCCTACGGTCGGCATAACTCTTTTGGCGACTCTGGGCTGTAACAAGCCTCCTATGGATAAGCTCAACTTTCTCCGTCGTCTCTTTAACCAACTCCGGACCCAACAAAGGTGCATACCCCACCTCGGCCCAACAAACTGGAGACCTACACGGTCGGCCATACAAGGCCTTAAACGGTGCCATACCGATACTCGACTGAAAACTGTTGTTGTAGGCAAACTCCACCAAGGACAAGTGCCTCTCTCATGTCCCACTAAAGTCAAGGACACAACCTCGAAGCATATCCTCAAGGATCTGAATAGTACGCTCGGACTGCCCGTCAGTCTGAGGGTGATAAGCTGTACTAAAGGTCAACTTTGGTGCCCAAGGCACTCTGCAAACTCTGCCATAACCTAGCAGTAAAATGAGGGTCTCTATCTGAGACGATCGTCACTGGGACTCCATGCAATCTCACTATGTCCTGAATATACAAATCGGTAAGATGATCCACCGAATCTCTCACGCGCATAGGGATAAAGTGCGTCGACTTAGTCAACCGGTCTACAACCACCCAAATAGCATCACTACCCCACTGAGTCCTCGGAAGACCTACAATGAAGTCCATAGTGACAAGCTCCCACTTCCACTCGGCAATAGGCAAGGGTTGCAACAAACCCGTTGGACTCTGATGCTCGGCCTTCGCTTGCTGGCAAGTAAGGCACTTCGATACGAAAACAGCCACATCTCTCTTCATACCCCGCCACCAAAACTGGCGACCCAAATCACGATACATCTTAGTGCCTCCCGGATGTACCGCAAGGCGTGAATGGTGAAACTCTCGGAGTACTTCCTCTCGGCAAGACTCCGGCACAAACAAACGGTCTCTGTATCTCACACTCAGGTCGGGATACACCGTCAAACCTTTCTCAATCTTCCCACTGGAGATCTTCTCTCGGAGGGATTCTACCTCAAGGCCACCTCTCTGTGCCTCTAACACTCAAGTCACAAGTGTAGGCTGTGCAACAACAGAAAATAAGGCCGCAGCCTCAACGGATTCGCCCAGAAGCAAATCAAACTCGCCAAGTGCACCCAACATCTCTCATTCCCGGATGGCTATACAAGCTACATCAATAATGGATTTCCTACTAAGGGCATCGGCCACAACATTGGCTTTTCCCGGGTGATAGTGCAACTCAAAATCATAGTCCTCAATGAACTCCATCCACCTTCTCTGCCTCAAATTCAAGTCTCTCTGTGTAAACAGATACTTCAAACTCTTATGGTCCAAGAACACCTCGAACCTCTCACCATAAAGGTAATGCCTCCAAATCTTTAAGGTAAAAATCACGGCTGCTAATTCAAGATCATGCGTAGGGTAATTCTTCTCGTGTATTTTCAACTGACGTGAGCCATAAGCTACCACTTTCCCTTCTTGCATCAACACACAACCCAAACCCTCTCGTGAAGCATCACAATAAACGGCATAACCCAACCCTCTCTCCGGAATAATCAAGACCGGAGCGGTAGTCAATCTAACTTTCAACTCCTGGAACGACTTTTCACAAGTCTCACTCCACACAAACTTGACTCCCTTCTGAGTCAGTCTAGTCAACGGCGAAGCTAGCATGGAGAAATCTTTCACAAACCGGCGGTAATACCTAGCTAATCCCAGAAAACTGCGGATCTCAAAAACACTCTTAGGCTGTGCCCAATCTTGCACTGCCTCAACCTTGGATGTATCAACAAACACCCCTTCCTCGGATACCACATGGCCTAAGAACTTGACTTCTCCTAGCTAGAACTCACATTTCCCAAACTTGGCATACAGCCTATGGGCTCTAAGCAATTCAAGCACCACTCTCAAGTGTTCCTCGTGCTCCTCCTCAGAAGGCGAATAGATAAGAATGTCGTCCACGAAAACGACCACAAAGCAATCTAAGAATTCCCCGGAAGATCCGGTTCATCAAGTCCATAAAGACTGCCGGTGCATTGGTGAGCCCAAATGGCATCACCAGAAACTCATAATGGCCATACCGCGTATGGAATGCCGTCTTCAGAATATCCTCCTCCCTGACTCTCAACTGGTGGTAACCCGATCTCAAGTCTATCTTAGAGAAACAACAGGAACCCTTCAACTGGTCAAACAGATCATCTATACGGGGCATAGGGTACTTATTTTTTACCGTAGCCCGATTCAATTTCCGGTAATCAATACACAATCTCAAGGCACCATCCTTCTTCTTAGCAAAGAGGGCCGGTGCTCCCCACGGCGAAACACTAGGGCAGATGAAGCCCTTATCTAGCAACTCCTGGAGCTGAATCTTCAACTCACTCAACTCGGCTGGGGCAAAACGATAAGGTGCCATAGAAATCGGCGCCGTGCCGGGCACTAAATCAATAGAGAACTCGATCTCTCGGTAAGGTGGCAAACTAACGAGATCCTCGGGAAAAACATCCGAATACTCACAAACCACCCTCGGCAATACAATCTGGGTCTCATCACACTCATTACTCAAAAGGCTAGCAAGAAGACCACTAAGCTCACTCCGCCCTCGTGGATCATACACCGGTGGTAACACACTACCAACCCGATCCCCCAAGAAATGGAAACACTCCCCGCTCAAGGTACATACTGTGACCCTTTGGCGGTAGCAATCAATAACTGCCCGGTATGACGATAGCCAGTCCATACCCAAAATAACATCAAAACCCTTCCTGGGCATAACAACAAAAGGAAAAGGAAGCCTACGGTCGGCGACCTCTATATCACAACCTCTACATCCGTGTTTCAAAATCAATTCACCCCCAACAGGTGATACAACACATATAGGAGATGCTAACTGTGCCAACTCCAACTCCAAGGCAGATGCAAATGCAGCAGATACAAAAGAATGAGATACACCCGTATCAATCAACACACTAGCAACCGAGTTGCAAAACAGAAAGGTACCTCTCACAACTGATGGAGCCGGTACTAGGTCCTGCGCAGTAACAGCATACACGCGCCCTGTAGGCCCCTGATCCACCTGCTCACCTCTTGGAGCAAAAGACTGCTGCACTGACTGGGACGACGAAGCTCTCGGATTGGCCCTCGAGGCCTGCACAGACTGAGCTGGCTGAAAACCCTGCGTCTGTCTAGAACCAGATGCTCCAGAAGTGGCACTCAACTGTGGGCAATACCTCTTCAGGTGCCCAAGCTGACCACACTGATAACAAGACAAGGGCTGGCCCCTGCCCTGACTCTGGCCCTGAGGTCGAGCCGAAGAAGAAGCAGCCCGCTGACCTCCTCCCTTCTGTGGGCAAACTGGGGACTTGTGACCCAACTGGCCACAAGTGAAACAAGTCAAGCCTCCCTGATTACCTCTCCCGGAGCCTGCACTCAGCACTGGAAAGGTCGATCTAGCCAAACCACCCTGAGACTACCGAGGGTTAGAACCCCTCTGTCTCCTGCTATCACCTTGACCATCTTGGCTCCTCTTGGAGCCTCTCTGCCCTTCCTCCTCCTCCTGCATCATAATCTCCATATGAGCTGCAGCATCCACCAGACGTCTATACTCTCGAATAAAGGACCCTCCAACCCTCAACTTGAGTCCGCGCCTTAACTTCTTCTCAAACTCAAAGCAACGGCGTTCCTTGGACACCACAAGCTCAGGTGCAAACCTGGACAAGCTAGTAAAAGTAGCCTCAAACTCGGCCACTGACAAACCCTGCTGTTTAAGCTGGCAAAACTGCTCCCTCAGCTTCTCCCTAGCAGCTGAAGATAAGAACTTCTCCTGGAAAGCATCTACAAAAGCCTCCCATGCACCACCAACACGGCCCTTCTCATACTTCCACCACTGACCCGCATCTCCCTTTAGTTGAAAGGATGCCAAGGTCACTTTCAGTGTTCCGTCCTCGATGCCCAGCATCTCGAACGTCTTACTCATCTGCTCCAATCACTCGTCAGCCTTAAGTGGCTCTTTTGGATCTCCAACAAATTCGTCCGGGTTAGACCGGAAAAATTCCCTCTTCAAGAAAGAGGGCCCTGCCTCAGCAACCTGATTCTCAGCTCTGAGAATACCCAAAGCTCTCGCTATCTCTCGGGCCAAGGCGCTCATAGCCTGCTGACCCGTGGGCTCGGCCACATTGGCCTGACCAACTCCCTCTTGCTGTGCCGGAATATCATCCGGTAAAGGTATCTCCTACCTACCACGCCTGCCACGTCTACCACCTCTTCCTCGTCCTGACATCCTAATGAAGGTAACGAAGAACATTAGCATATTCACAATGTGCCGAAGCTAATTCACTCACGTCCTAATACACGGACAACTGTAATTCACTCCACGTAAGCACATAATCACATAAGCAATTACGAATTTCATTTCCGGATAATGACAATGCCGAGGCGTTACTAGAGTTCCGGTTAGAAACATCATTGATCAAGTGCTTTTCCAACAAGACTCCCAGAAACCCAAGGATCCAATCAACATCCTAGAAACTACATTCCATACCCACATAGTCACATAAGCATGTTATCATTTAAACAAATAGCATATGACATTACATCTAAGTCTCTATCAAGCGAGACAAACCCATTGTGATACTAATCACTTCCCACGTACCCAAAGTATTCGAACTCGCTTAGCTCTAATACCAACTTGTAACGCCCTCAAAATAAACCTATAAATCAACCAACAATAGCATGCTTAGACATAAGAGAATAAAGCATAAATATATTCCATCAGAGTAATCCTTACAAAATGTATTACATGTTGACATCAAAAGTAAATGCCCTATGGGCTTACAACTTTCCAAGTCAACACTTGGTTACAAAAAGGAGAGTACTAACTCTATACAAAGAAAGCCCTTGGCTTGATATACATGTAATACAACGAAAAACACAACAGTTCATCAATCCCAAGCCTCCCAAGCTACGTCCTTGGAGATAGCATGCTACCTATACCTGAAAATGATGTCCCATATAGGGTGAGCCACAGCCCAGTAGAAATATACTAAACCAACTATAAGCAATGACTAAAACAATAGCATTCAATAGATGGTCCACACTTATATTCCAACTTATACCGTGTTACAGTTTCATGACAATCATGTCCATGCTACATTTCACATTCCATTTCTTATCCAGTTCTCAATTCATAACTATGGCTCAGAACCTGGCCAAACAACTTGTATGAGATAGTAACTCATATTAAACATCTCCCATTTCACAATAGACAAGCATATGAGCTGTATCAACACTTCAACAGATAAGCATATGAGCTGTATCAACACTTCAATAAATAAGCGTATGAGCTGTATCAACACATTAATAGACAAGCATATGAGTTGTATCTACGGAGTCCATCTCCTATCTCCTCCCAAACACTATCCGGTTTAGAGGTCCATCCCCTATCTTCCCTTAAAACGTGGAGTACATCCCCTATCTTCTCCCACACAACACAATGCATATAAACAATCATCATATACATCATCAATCAATACATAAAGTTAATGTATTCTTTCCACAGTCATGTTCGATGAACCCATTTCATTGATTAGTTTTAGTTTGCCTAATCATCATGCATTGTCTACAACAATCACGACTATCCTCCACCGATAGCCCAAAGCATTTATTTCGAAACAGGAAATAAATGCACCAATGGATAAAATATCAACATTATATCTAGGTGAGCGATAAATTAATCCAACTACACCCTTTCATCCCATATCTTTCCAATTCCAATATTTCTCAATTCAATTTCTCATATCCCGAAATTAATTATACAAATTAATTCATCAACAAATTAGGGCATTTTTCCATAATTCTCACAACAACCCTAAGGTTCCATTTTCATCAATGATTTAACATTAATTCCTTTTCTCAACGTATTACACACATTTGGGTTCATAAATTTGAAAACCCCCTCTTTTAAAAATTACACAATGACCCCAAACTTTCTCAAAATTACCCAACAACCCCCAACATATCGAAATACCAAAATTTAAAGACAAAGCTCATATGATGGAGTAGGATATCCCTACCTCAAAATTAGAGCTCAAATGGAGAAGACACCAAAACCAAAGTGCTCCAAACTCCAAACTTTTCGGATCAAAAAGAAGCCCTCGACGATCAACACAACTTTTACAAAGGCCGAAGGGAAGGGAAACACTCTAACTAGATCAAACCCTAGAGAGAAGGGAGTTTCTAGAGAGAGAGGCTCTCAAAATATCTTTTTAGAAAGCAAGAGAGAGAGAGAGTGAATGTAGAAAATGATTTAAAAATGCCCAGCTGCCCTCTGTTATACGACATTCCCGCTCGAGCGGAAAACACAACACTCGAGCGTCAAGAACAAAAAACTAGGTCCACTCGAGCGCAAGAAGGCCCGCTCGAGCGCCAAGACACAAGAATAAAGTACATCCGCTCGAGCGTGAAAACTAGTCCGCTCGAGCGTAGATTTCGCCCTCCCAGAACTTACACCAAAAATGTACTACCCGCTCGAGCGCGACCCGCTCGAGCGCAGTAAATCCGCTCGAGCGTAGAAATCACACCTGCAGAAGTTTTGTAGAGCACGAAAATACTGGGAGTGTGCAATCTCCACTCGAGCGCTAGACGACCCGCTCGAGCGGAAAGACCAAAGAAACTGGCAACATGATTTTAGACCAAGGCTCAACCCACCTGCTCGAAACATGCCCAACACATCCTAAAACTCAAAAAAAAAGAATTTAAGGACGACAACACGGTATACAACCACCAACTCCATGGAACCAAAATCCGGAGTACAACAAATACAGAAAGGGAAAACCGGGATCGCTATACATTCCGCCTACAAATAGAAGGCCCCGTGGCTAACACATAAAGAAGATCCTCGATCTTAAAACCCTTCTTGACGTTCACCTGAAAAAGGATTAGCAACGTGGGATGAACATAAAGTCCAGTATGGATCCCAATATGATTCTAAACAATAATAACATACAGATTGCTATGATCATGATTGCTTTAAATCATATCATATACATATAGTGACGGTTTGTACAGAAATATACTTATATAGGAACTTTTCTCAAAATCATTCATTTCGTTCAACAACATAAGCATTTTACTTTTTTTTCTTCATGTTACCTTTTTCCAAAATTCATATGACAATAACAAGTTCCTGAAAACAATTTCACAAAGCCCATTACATTTTCTCCCACTTTCTAGACGTAAACCTAATTTGTCCTTTTAAAACATGTTCATATGTATTCGATGTTCTTCACATTATTCACAATCTCAATACAGTACTTACGTTCGTTTCCAACATATTCATGTCTATACATATATACATTTAGTACAAAGGAAAAACAACAAGCAAGCAACAACTATCTACTCAACAAATGAGGCAACTCGGCCTTCTAGAACCATAACCATCATAACCCATAATATGCACAGATATACTGAGACAATAATGATAAACAAGTTCCGCTCTACCTGCCTTAAGCACGGTAAGCCAAGGATACACCTTTAGTCATTTTAGTCTTACTTCATTTCATGACAATTCATTTCAAGTTAATTTATTTCATCTCAATTCATGAGCCAATTCATTACATTTTAGACACCCAACTGAAGCTACAACTCAGTGGTTCTCAATCGACACAAATAGTACACAAACACTTCAAACTTCCATTTCACGGATATTTCGTCTGCGGGCAGCCGTTAAATGGGACCCATGTATTCTTTCACGGATATTTCGTCTGCAGGCAGCCGTCAAACGAGATCCATGTAAACGTAGGCCATACAAGCACTATAATTGCCACTTTACGGATATTTCGTCCGCAGGCTAGGCACCCATGTATAATTTCAGGATTTTCACCTAGGACACTCCAGCCAACTTAATTATAATGGAGTCCACCCCATTTCTCCTCCCAAACAATCATTTATACATATGCAATGTATTTAAACACAAACTTAAACAATAGAGTACATCCTCTTTCCACTCCAAAATAACCATACATATACAATGTATATAAACATAGTCATATTCAATGACAACCAACAAAGATTAATTTCAATTCACCTAGTCCATATGCAATTTCTACAACAGTCATAGCTATCCTCCACCAATAGTCCAAAACATATATTTCTAAATGTATATAAAACCTCCAAAATAGATAAACTATCCATATTTTCATAGGTGGGAGATGACAAATATCCAATTTCACCATTTACATTCATATCTATCCATTTCTACATCTAATACGAAAGGAAAACAAAAATTCAATTCTTGCAAGACTTTCAGTCCAATAACGATGATAATATGTAGAGGTTCCAAAATCCGACCTCAAGTTCATTATCAATTTACAAAGGGTGGTGACTTCATTTTCTTTCAAAAAGACCAATTTTCTTTATTTTCCAATCCACACAACTCCAACCAGTTTCTAAGAATTCATTCTCGTCATTTTACAAAAACAAAACCAATTCCATTGGTATCAAAACCATAACTCAACTCAACTTTACGTGATTAGTCTAGAACAATACCAACACCGTGGTTACTTCTCCTTTTATTTTCTTTTGATATAAACACAATTATACAACCCATATTATCAAAATATAAAGATTATTCAACTTCCTCCCTTTTAAATCCATTATATCAATAATATTTAAATTAGGGTTTTCCTCCCTCTCTTCACAAACATAATAAATCATTTTCCAAATAACTCAATAACAAACAACTTAACAACTCCAATCACAAATATCAAACCCTAGATCCCCTTTCATGGCTTTCAAGAAAATCCATAATGAATATGGTTTTTATGCAATAAAATCTACCACATATCTATCTATAGACGAAGTATTGGAAATGAGCAAAGAAATCCCTACCTCTTGAAGCGAAGAGAAAACAACCCAAAAATCACCGGTGACGAAACCACGAACTACTTGGATCAATAAGAATCCCTTGACAAGATCTACAACCTTTCCCAAAGGACCAAGGAGAAGAGATGGCTCTAGGTGAGTAGATCTGAAGATCTAAGTGCGAAAAGTCAAGTTTTAGAGAGAGAAGAGGGAAATCACGGGTTGAGAGGAAAAGAGGAGAAAAAGTAATGAGAGGAAAGTGGTTTGGATTTATTTATAGTAATAGAGAATAGCCCTAAAGTCAAATAAAATAATAGGCCCAACCCCCCCCCCCCAAAGGTAGGGCCCATTCGAACCCCAAAATCTGAAGAAAAAAAAAAAAGGCAGGGGTCGACCCTTTAGGTAGAAAAGACAATCTGACACAAGCAAATGGGTCAACCCTTAGACAGAAGGGAGTGGATCCTATTTTCCAGCAACTAACACACAGATTCTGCAATATAAGAGGGTCGACCCTCCCCAGACTGGTGTCGACCCTATATTCCAGCAACACTTCCAAAAATTTCACCAACAGGTAAGGGTCAACCCTTAGGAAGGCTGGTGTCAACCCTAGAATAGAATTTCTAAGTCTCCAAGGAACTTTTGACAAGAACAAGTGCGAACAACCAAACCCAATGAGTTTAAATCGAATTATACTCCTCCAAAACCAACATACAACAACACCAAAGATTCCAAAATAAAAATAAAGGATTCAAATACACTTTCTAAATGTTTTAAAAAGGGTACAAGTGCTACATTTTAGGCCATTTAAGGTTAGGAGGTGGTTCATCCTTCTTCATTCCTTGTTTGTGAGGCCTTTCCACCTTTGTTTCCTACTTTCAAACCATCCTTTTTGGGGCTTTTCAACACTGAATTTCAGAGTAATTTCAGTGGTGAAAATCATGTTTTGAAGTCCAAATTTGGAGAGGTTAGCCTTCTCTCCTTGTGCCTTGTTTGCTAGCCTAGTTAGCTCTATATGTTAGCATATTTTTCTAGCCTTTTGTAGCTTAATTCCAATATGTTTTAGGGTGTATTTTGGGCCGCTTTGTCTCTATTTTTGGCTGTTTAAGTCATTTGAGCCTTGTTTTGCATATTTCTAGTATAAGTGTCCTCACAAGCTTGGTGTTTTAGGCCTTTAGACACCACTTGTTTGAGTTAATTGCATTGTTTTAGTGTTTTTCTCATTTAATTTCGACAAGCATAATCTCTGCAACCTCCCTTATTTCTTGACTCTTTGTTTGCTTTGAGGGTTGTTTTAACCTTAGGATAGGGTGAGCAGCGGATATATCGATCCGCCAAAATCGACCGAACCGAACCGATCCGTCGCATTTTGGACGGATGCGTGATGACAAGCGGACAGTTGCGGATTACTTTTCTCCAATCCACCAATTTGGCAGACGGATGGCGGATTTGAGGTTCCTTTGGCTGCAACCGAACCGCCAAACCGCGAGCACCCTTAATAATTTATAAGATTTTGTGTTTTCAATTTGTTTAAATATTTTGTTTGTGTTTTCAATTGAAAAAGAGTTTAAGTATTCTGTTGAAAACAAGTTTTCAACTTGAATATATTTTTTGAATTGAAAAAAATAAATATATTATTTATTTATATTTTTTGGTTTTTAAATCTAACTCTAAAAGTAATAAATAGAAAATATAATATATGCTGGTTGGTTTTTGTTTTCAAAAACATATATAAATGTAACAATACAGAGATATACAATCTCTACTACTGCTCTGTTCATGGTTTTGGTGGTTTAAATTGCTTTTATATTTTAAGAACCACATATTGTAATACTTTATGTGGATAAGGCATGCTGTGATTGTAATATGTGGATGAGGCATGCAGTGATTGTAATATTCTAAAGTTTCAAACTTTCTTTCTTTGGATGAGACATGCAGTAATTGTAATAGTTTTTTAAGTCATTGACTGTAATACTTTTTTTTTTTTTTTGAGGAAGTGCACAAGTTGAACTATGTTGAAAATTTATAAAATTTCAAACCGCCAAACCAATTCGCATCCATCCGCCAAACCGCCAATCCGCTTAATCCACATCCACCGGATTGGCAGACGGATGCGAATTGATTTTCTCCAATCCGCCAATCTGGCGGACGAATGGCGGATTGGAGGTTCCGTGGCCACAACCGACCCGCGCCCACCCCTACTTAGGATAGTTTAAGCTTGAGATTGAGGTCCATGCTTAATGGTTTAATCCTCTTTTGGGGGTTCATTACCAATGGCATGACACCTCTCTCTTGCCTTACACTATCCCTTGTTTGACGCTTCCTTCTCTTTATCATCAATGGACTTAATTGGTTAAAGAATGGTTGGTAAGTTAAAATGAGTAGCTAAAATGGGAACTAAAATTGTGCAAGTTAAGAATTTGGGTTGTGTTTTGGTGTGTTCAATCAGACGTTAATTAAACACAAGGGAAATTAGGGCATTTCATACTCAGAGTGATGAAATGTGCCAAGTTTCCTAGGTCACCATTGCCCTTGATCATGCATAACAGGGTGAAAGTTGTGAGTCTTGTTTGTGCATTGATTAAACTTATATACCTTGGTTCTTTAGCCATCATGCAATGAAATTTCTTAATTGATGGTCTTTGAACTAAGTGTATCACTCCTTTGAGCTTGTTTTGATGATAAGGAGGGATACACAATACAAACAGCCCTTGAGAATACCCTATTCTTGCTCTGTTTGTCCTCTATTGCCGCAAGGAAGGACTTGGCTTTAGTGGCTGGCAACCCCTCAGCAGTGGCCGGCAGGCCACCTTCAATGGCCGGCAACCCCTCACCTCTAGCCTGCTGGCTACCAGTGAAATTTGAGCAGAATATTTGTGAAGCAGAGCAGAGTTGATCTGGAGAAGAAAAATAGTGTAAGTGTTGTGCAACAGAGGCATACAGCAGCAAGACAGTGGTTGTTTTCGGGTGGAAAACCTTGCATCCTTGTGCATTCCTCATTTCCCGAGGTGGAATAGCTAGTTTAGCATAATATTTCATTGTTGTAATTAGTTAATTTCTTATACGTAATTAATTAGTTAGTTTGTTGTTGTAAATGTTTAATTAGTTAACTGGAATAATTAATTAGTTGTTTTTGTAATTAGCTATAATAGTTAATTAATTGTTGTAATTAATTAATTAGCTTAAAATAGTTGGTTAATTTAATTCATTCGGTTTGTAATAATTAGTTAAGTAGTGTAACTTAGCTTTTACTCATTCGGACGCCCTTGCGCGAGGGCATCAATGTTGTAATAACGTGCACGTCTTCCAACCTCACGTCTTTCTCCCTTTTATTTATCCGCTTACGATGGTTAGATTAGAAGCATCACGTTTCGTTCAGCATACCTTATGCTTGCATCCATTCATCTTGTATTGCATGCACCGAGGCTCGACGCATCATTCTAACTGCATTGTTGTTTAAATACTTCATTGAATACATGCTCAGACCACATGTCTTGAATTGAGTCATACGCCATATTAGTAGCTAAGCCTAGTAATTGCATATTGCATGTGTTGCATTAGACATTTGGCATGGTTAGGAACATGCATTTTTCTAACTAGTTTCTTTTTTGGCTTAGCGTACTAGGTGAGTTTTTAGTGCTTTAGTATACTTGCATGAGTGTAAGTGACTGCCTGTCACGACCCAAACCCGCCCCTATGGGTTTAGCACAGTAACCGGCCAGTAATCCGTGATTACCGAAGGCCTGCTTAATAGTAAGATAGTATTACAGAGTATAAGGGCATGGCAGAAGCCAAAACAGTAATTAAACAATGTCCAATGAGCTATGACAGTCTGTATGCAAAAGACTTTTTATAACATATATAGAGTTAGTCCCAAAATAGTACGCACAGCATTTACAATGTATACAGAAACATTCAGTACAGTACAAGTCTCACTCAGTCTATACAGGACACAAACAAAAGAGGGAATCTAAAACACCCCATAGCCTTGGCCTGGACAGTACTGGAACCTCGAGGTGAGGCACAAGGTTGGCTTGACAAAACAATGCTTAGCCTGACGCCCCTAGCAGCGGTCCAGTGCCTGAACACCTACATATATCTATGAGCAGTGAGCTAAAACCCAGTGAATAACATAATACGTAAAGAGGTTAAGAATGAATGTCCTTTCAGTATTGAAAACAGTCAATTGATTCAGTATATCAGTCATTCAGTCATATGTAGTACATCCATTAGCAGAACAGTACAGTAAACAGTAGGTCTTGAAAGACCAAGCAGTCAATGATGGCCATCATAACAGTAAACAGAAGTTCCAAGATAGGAACTAGCAGAGATCTCTGTAACAGTAGCACTAATAGTAACAGTAGTTGCTATGGATGCCACAATACAGTTCAGAATAGAGGACATACATTCATTCAGTTGACAGTATCAATTCAGAAACAGTACAGTTTAACCATTCAGAAGATATTCATATTTGAACATATCTTTACACAGTTGTTACTCACAGAGTTCAGGGCTACAGTTAACCTAGAGCGCGTCTTCAGATGCCAACCCTACACAGTTTACAAGATGAACACACACTAAGTTCACAGTTGGGAAAATAATAACTTAATCCCTAATTTGCCTCGGTGTGGTTCTATATCAATATCCTCATTAAGATGCCTTAAACTAGGCCTAGAAATGCCTAGGACGAAATGAGGATGCAAGGATGCACTTTTAAACACTTAGCAAAATTTTCAGAAAACAGGGGTCACGCTCGAGCGTGGCTTTCTACGCTCGAGCGGACATGCAGACAAAGGTTCCCCACTCGAGCGTCACTTCTCCGCTCGAGCGGACTGCAAAACATGGCAAAAGTACTGGATGTGTGAAAATCACGCTCGATGGGCGCTCGACACCCCCTCGAGCGTGTGACACAAGTCCTCGCTCGAGCGTGGATTCCCCCGCTCGAGCGAACTGCAAAACAATGCAAAGTACTGGATACACGCATTTCCCGCTCGAGCGTCACTTTCCCCGCTCGAGCGGACTGCATGAATTCAGTAGGTACACTCGAGCGTGGAATCCCCCGCTCGAGCGTGAGTCCAAAATCTGGAAATTCCAGATTTGAGCCTCAAACTCAAAACCAAGTTTTACAACATCAAATTCGATCCTTTTGGGCTAATTTTCTGGAAAACACTGCAAAACCCATAATATTACATGTTTCAAAGATTAATTTGAGAAATCAAAGCCCAAAAGTAGTTCAATTAAATCCAATTTCAAACCAAAGTTCAAGAACATACTCCCAATGTGACATGCGTGAATTTAAACCAATTCAAAGCTTCAATCACTAGCTCAAATGAGCCAATCTTTTCAAAACAAGATGAAATCATGGACTGTAACCATAATATGGACATGCATGTAACATTTTTTTCATGGAAACAACTATAAACTCATCAATATAGGCATGCATGCATGATATATGCTACAATTCAACATGCTAGGTCCAATTCAAGACTCAACTCTTCAATATAACATGAATGTATCATGAGCCATGCAAGAACTATCTTAAATACACAATCAAGAAGGTAAAGGCTCTCCCTTAAGTCTTCAATTTCAAGAAGGGAAGCTCAATTTGCCAATTATCTTCCAAAATCCCTAAGCCTCCTAGCCAAACAAGATGAATTCACTCTTCTAAGTCCCCCTCTCTCTCTACTCCGGTTTTAACAAGGGAAATGGTTAAGGGAAATGTTGTCTCAAGAGTGTATGAGGTGGAAGTATACAAGTCCTAGAATTGTCCACTAAGTGGCAAGGTTGCAAATAAGGCCAACTCTTGCAATTTAACAGTAATTAATCTAATTTAGTCATACCAAATCACATTTCCAATAAATATGCCATAAAATCACATAAATTATGATTAACACATATCACTAATCAATTTCAGATTCGGCCGCCGATAAGGCCTTCAATTTGCAGTTTAAAGCATGAAACATGAACAGATAGTTTAACAGTTTCAGATTCGGCCGCCGATAAGGCCTTCAATTTGCAGTTTAAAGCATGAAACATGAACAGATAATTGAACAGTCGAACAGATAGAGATGCACTTAAACAGATACAGACAACCAATCAGTTCCAGATTTCAATCAGTCAGTCAATTAACATGTTTAGTCTCAGTTTAGCAGTAATCAATGGTTAATCAGTAAACAGTGGTGAGGGTTGTCACAGTCTCCCCTCCTTATAAAGAGTTTAGTCCTCCAAACTCGAATTACCTTCATTCTGGAAGAAAACAGGATTCAGTGGGAACAATTCAGGATATCTCTTTATCATATCGTCTTCCCTTTCCCAAGTGGCATACATGCCACTATGGTTTTGCCAGTCAACTTTCACTAACGGAATCTCTTTATTCCTTAACTTCTTGATCCGTCTGTTCACAATCTGAATAGGCCGTTCTTCATAAGTGTAGTCATCACTCAGCACTACACAAGTAGGCTCTATCACATGGAAAGGGTCCCGGAGGTAGTCCCTTAACATAGAAATGTGGAACACGTTATGCATATGCTCCATTTCAGGAGGAAGCGCTACTTGATACGCCACCGGATTGATTTTCTCGATAATCTCATATGGTCCGACATATCTCAGCGCTAGCTTGCCTTTAACCCCAAAACGGGTTTGCCCTTTCATCGGTGTCACTTTCACAAAAACGTGATCACCTACTTCATATTCTCTATCTCGCCTTCTGACATTCGCATAACTTTTCTGTCGGCTCTGTGCAGTTTTTTGTCTCTGTTGAATCAATTTCACTTTTTTTGTAGTTTCATACATAATGTCGGGCCCAAACAAAGGCCCATCTCCAACTTCTGCCTAGCAAATCGGAGATCGACATTTTCTGCCCTACAATGCCTCGAAAGGCGTCATACCAATACTTGAGTGATAACTGTTGTTATAGGCGAATTCAGCCAATGGCAAATGGCTTTCCCAATTTCCCTGAAAATCAAGGACACACATTCTCAGTAAGTCTTCCAAAGTCTGGATGGTCATTTCTGACTGGCCATCTGTCTGAGGATGGTATGCACTACTCAGTCTCAATTCAGTACCCAATGCTGCTTGTAGGCTTTGCCAGAATCTCGATGTAAATTTCGAGTCCCTATCAGAAACAATGGACACAGGCACTCCGTGCAATCTCACAATTTCATCAATATAGAGTATAGCCAATTTGTCCGCATTATAAATTGTTTTAACAGGTAAAAAATGAGCAGATTTAGTCAATCTATCAACAATAACCCAAATTGATCCATACCTTTATTGGAGCGAGGTAAACCAACAATAAAATCCATGGTAATATGTTCTCATTTCCACTCCGGTATCGGTAAGGGTTGCAGTAAGCCTGCGGGTCGTTGATGTTCGGCTTTAACTTGTTGGCAATGAAGACATTTCGATACAAAATCAGCAATTTCTTTCTTCATTCCTGGCCACCAGAAATTCAGTTTCAAATCTTGATACATTTTCGTATTCCCTGGATGGATAGACAGTTTTGAATTGTGGCCCTCTTGCAGAATTCTTCTTTTCAGTTCAGAATCATTCGGTACACACAATCTTCCCTGAAATTTCAGTACATTATTCTCAAATTTGAAATCCAGCCTCGGTTTGGATTCTCGTTCTTTGATGATTTTCTTCAAGAAGTCATCCTGTTGCTGTTTCTCTTTAATCTCTTCAACTAATGCCGGTTGAGCAGAAATAGCGGCTATTGTTCCACCTTGTTCACGCAAAACGATCTCAATTTCAAATCTTTCAAGGTCACATAGCAATTCTTTCTGCCCGGTGAGTAAACAGGCTAAATTCCCAATCGATTTCCAACTTAGTGCATCGGCAACAGTATTAGCTTTCCCTGGGTGGTACAAAATCTGTAAGTCATACTCCTTAATCAATTTTAACCATCTCCGCTGCCTCATATTCAGTTCTTTATATGTGAAGAAGTATTTTAAGCTCTTGTGGTCGGTATACACTTCACACGTTGGCCCATAAAGGTAGTGACGCCAAATTTTTAGTGCAAAATCTACTGCAGCAAGTTCTAAATCATGGGTCGGGTAGTTCTTTTCATGCGGTCTCAGTTGTCGGGAAGCATAGGCAATAACTTTCCCATTCTGCATTAAAACACATCCCGAACCCTTATGAGAAGCATCACTAAAAATGGTAAAACCATCCGTACTTGAAGGTAGGGTATGGACCGGTGCAGTCACAAGTCGAGTTTTCAACTCGTGGAATGCTGATTCTCTTTGGTCAGTCCAGTCAAATGATATCCCCTTCTGAGTCAACTGTGTCAGTGGTAAGGCAATTTTGGAGAAGTCTTTGACAAATCTTCTGTAATACCCGGCTAACCCCAAAAAGCTTCGGACTTCTGTAACATTTGTTGGTCTAAGCCAATTCACTATTGATTCAACTTTCTGTGGATCAACTGAAATTCCATCCCTACTAATAACATATCCCAAAAACATAACATGATCAAGCCAGAATTCACATTTAGTCAGTTTAGCATAAAGTTTATGTTCTCTTAGGGTCTGTAAGGCAAGTCTCAGATGATGTTCATGTTCTTCTCTACTCTTGGAATAAATCAGAATGTCATCTATGAATACAACAATAAAGTCATCGAGGAATGGTTTAAAAATCCTGTTCATGAGGTCCATAAATGCAGCAGGTGCATTGGTAACTCCAAAAGGCATAACTAAAAATTCGTAATGCCCATACCTCGTTCGAAAAGCAGTTTTATCAATGTCCTCTGGTTTAACTTTCAGCTGATGATATCTGGATCTGAGATCAATCTTAGAGAATACTTGAGCACCCTGTAGCTGATCAAATAAGTCATCAATACGCGGTAATGGATATTTATTTTTCACAGTTACCTTGTTCAGTTCACGGTAGTCGATACAGAGTCTTAGTGAGCCGTCTTTTTTTTTCACAAAGAAGACAGGCGCGCCCCACGGTGAAGTACTGGGCCTGATGAACTTCTTATCTAACAGTTCTTGCAGCTACACTTTTAATTCTTTCAGCTCGGTCGGAGCCATTCCGTAAGGAGCTTTAGATACTGACTGTGTACCCGGAATCACATCAACGGTGAACTCAATCTCCCTATCAATCAAATCCCCTGGTAGATCATCTGGAAAAACATCTAGGAATTCTCTGACTATAGGAATACTGTTCACATTAGCGTTAACATCAGTAGATATAGTCAATACAGAACAGAAATACCCTTTACACCCCTTTCTAATCAGTTTGTATGCTTTCATAGATGAAATCAAATATGGGGGAGGTACACTCCACTTCCATTAAACACAAATTCGGGTAGGCCAGGTGGACGGAAAACAACTTGTTTTGTCACACAGTCTATAGTAGCATGATATTTTGTTAACCAGTCCATTCCCAATATCACGTCAAAATGATCAATGTTCAGAGGCAGTAAATCAATATACAAATGCATATCCCCAACAATAATTTCACATGCAGGGTACATATAACCACAAGTCACAGATCCCCCAACAGGTGAAGATACAGCTAACAAGTAATTCATGGGTTCCAATGGTCTATTCAATTTTCGCGAAAAAGCATGCGATACATATGAATGTGTAGACCCCGAATCAATCAGAACATATGCATTTTGAGTACAAATTGAGAGTATACCTGACACAACGGTCTCAGTATTTTGTACATCTCCTGGTACGAGTGCGAACACTCGGCCTTACTTCATAGGCTCTTTTCCAGTCGCTTTAGGGTTGGGTTTTGGTGGGGCAGTTGATGCTGCTGCGCTTGGTGCAGCTTTACTATTGCCCTGAGGAGTGGAAGGGCAATCTTTGACTGTGTGGCCCACCTTGCCACACCTGTAACAAGCACTTGAAAGTTTATAACAAACCCCTTTGTGTTTCTTACCACATTCAGAACAGGGCGGTATGGAACCACTTCCCTGACTAGAGCTGGTGGTTGACCCTGAGTTTTGCTTTTTGTTCAGTGGGTTGTTTCTGCCTTTCTTGAATTTAAAACCCCGTTTCTTACCCCGCCATTCAGACGCTGGTGTTTCAATTTGTTTCAGTGCTTCAATATTTGATTCAGTTATAATGACCCGGTCAAGAACATCCACATACTTGTGCAATTTCAACACGTTAATTCTATCAAGTACTTCGACATTAAGGCCACCTTCGAATTTCCAGGCCTTCTTATAGTTAGTGTCCACCATGTGTGGTGCATATCTGGCAAGTTCAGTAAATTTCGATTCATATTCAGCAACAGACATGGTGCCTTGCCTCAACTGTTCAAATTCAGTCACCTTGCCGTCTCGGACACACTGTGGAAAGTATTTCTCAAAGAAGGACTCTTTAAACTGAGCCTAAGTCACAACTGTGTTGGTGTCATGGACCAGCATCCACCACCTTCTGGCCTCTTCTTGTAAGGTGAAGGTAGCTAGCAGTACCTTGTGTGCCTCCGAACACGGAAACACTTCAAATAACTTTTCTGTTTCAAGAACCCATGCTTCAGCCTTTAAGGGTTCAAGGCCTCCCTGAAAGGATGGCGGTTTCATCTTGCTAAATTTCTGTCTTAGAGTAATGATGTCATCATTCACATTCTATTTCGGCTGTACCGGAGGAGGTGGGGGCTGTTGGTTCTGTTATTGCTATTGCCTTAAGGCTTCAGTCAGTAGCTCAACAATTCTTTCTAATCTCGCCATTCTGGCATCGGATGATTCAGTTTCATCAGTAGTCCTTGCATTATCCATTTCACTATATGCAACATAGCAATAATAAACATAGGAAGTTGCATACTTTAAACATTTAACACATTAGCACATATAATCATGTTACGGTCACACACACTTTTCATGCTCATGTAATGCCCTATTCTTTCTCTAGGACATCCTATAGCTCACTTGGACACGTGTGTGCGGTATAACTCGTGGTTTAATAACGCTCTGATACCACTCTGTCACGACCCAAACCCGCCCCTATGGGTTTAGCACCGTAACCGGCCAGTAATCCGTGATTACCGAAAACCTGCTTAACAGTAAGACAGTATTACAGAGTATAGGGGCATAGCGGAAGCCAAAACAGTAATTAAACAATGTCCAATGAGCTATGACAGTCTGTATGCAAAAGACTTTTTATAACATATATACAGTCAATCCCAAAACAGTACGCACAGCATTTACAATGTATATAGAAACGTTCAGTACAGTACAAGTCTCACTCAGTCTATACAGGACACAAACAAAAGGGGGAATCTAAAACACCCCATAGCCTTGGCCTGGACAGTACTGGAACCTCGAGGTGAGGCACAAAGGTTGGCTTGACAAAACAGTGCTTAGCCTGACGCCCCTAGCAGCGGTCCGGTGCCTGAACACCTACATATATATATGAGCAATGAGCTAAAGCCCAGTGAATAACATAATGCGTAAAGAGGTTAAGAATGAATGTCCTTTCAGTATTGAAAACAATCAATTGATTCAGTATATCAGTCATTCAGTCATAACAGTCATATGTAGTACATCCATTAGCAGAACAGTACAGTAAATAGTAGGTCTTGAAAGACCGAGCAGTCAATGATGGCCATCATAATAGTAAATAGAAGTTCCAAGATAGAAAGATCTCTGTAACAGTAGCAGTAACAGTAACAGTAGTTGCTATGGATGCCACAATACAGTTCAGAATAGAGGACATACATTCATTCAGTTAACAGTATCAATTCAGAAACAGTACAGTTTAACCATTCAGAAGATATTCATATTTGAACATATCTTTACATAGTTGTTACTCATAGAGTTCAGGGCTACAGTTAAGCTAGAGCGCGTCCTCAGATGCCAACCTTACACAGTTTACAGGATGAACACACACTAAGTTCACAGTTGGGAAAATAATAACTTAATCCCTAATTTGCCTCGGTGTGGTTCTACTCAATATCCTCATTAAGATGCCTTAAACTAGGCCTAGAAATGCCTAAGATGAAATGAGGATGCAAGGATGCACTTTTAAACACTTAGCAAAATTTTCAGAAAACAGGGGTCACGCTCGAGCGTGGCTTTCTATGCTCGAGCGGACATGCAGACAAAGGTTCCCCGCTCGAGCGTCACTTCCCCGCTCGAGCAGATTGCAAAACATGGCAAAAGTACTGGATGTGTGAAAATCACGCTCGATGGGCGCTCGACACCCGCTCGAGCGTGTGACACAAGTCCTCGCTCGAGCGTGCATTCCCCCGCTCGAGCGGACTGCAAAACAATGCAAAGTACTGAATACACGCATTTCTCGCTCGAGCGTCACTTTCCCCGCTCAAGCGGACTGCATGAATTCAGTAGGTACGCTCGAGCGTGGAATCCCCCGCTCGAGTGTGAGTCCAAAATCTAGAAATTCCATATTTGAACCTCAAGCTCAAAACCAAGTTTTACAACATCAAATTCGATCCTTTTGGGCTAATTTTCTGGAAAACACTGCAAAACCCATAATATTACATGTTTCAAAGATTAATTTGAGAAATCAAAGCCCAAAGGTAGTTCAATTAAATCCAATTTCAAACCAAAGTTCAAGAACATACTCCCAATGTGACATGCGTGAATTTAAACCAATTCAAAGCTTCAATCACTAGCTCAAATGAGCCAATCTTTTCAAAACAAGATGAAATCATGGACTATAACCATAATATGGACATGCATGTAACATTTTTTTCCTGGAAACAACTATAAACTCATCAATATAGGCATGCATGCATGATATATGCTACAATTCAACATGCTAGGTCCAATTCAAGACTCAACTCTTCAATATAACATGAATGTATCATGAGCCATGCAAGAACTATCTTAAATACACAATCAAGAAAGTAAAGGCTCTACCTTAAGTCTTCAATTTTAAGAAGGGAAGCTCAATTTGCCAATTATCTTCCAAATCTCTAAGCCTCCTAGCCAAACAAGATGAATTCACTCTTCTAAGTCCCTCTCTCTCTCTACTCCGGTTTTAACAAGGGAAATGGTTGAGGGAAATGTTGTCTCAAGAGTGTATGAGGTGGAAGTATACAAGTCCTAGAATTGTCCACTAAGTGGCAAGGTTGCAAATAAGGCCAACTCTTGCAATTTAACATTAATTAATCTAATTTAATCATACCAAATCACATTTCCAATAAATATGCCATAAAATCACATAAATTATGATTAATACATATCACTAATCAATTTCAGATTCGGCCGCCGATAAGACCTTCAATTTGCAGTTTAAAGCATGAAACATGAACAGATAGTTTAACAGTTTCAGATTCGGCCGCCGATAAGGCCTTCAATTTGCAGTTTAAAGCATGAAACATGAACAGATAGTTGAACAGTCGAACAGATAGAGATGCACTTAAACAGATACAGACAATCAATCAGTTCCAGATTTCAATCAGTCAGTCAATTAACATGTTTAGTCTCAGTTTAGCAGTAATCAGTGGTTAATCAGTAAACAGTGGTGAGGGTTGTCACACTGCCGTAACTAGCATGCTTGCCATGAGGCTAAATACTTAATTGTTATAACTGTTTGAGTGCTTGTGGTTGAAGGCTTGTTGCTTGAATTGGAATGATTCAATAAATGTACGTTTAAGCCCACTTTGTCAAGTGGCAAATTCATAAACTTTAAGGCCACTTTGCTAAGTGGCAAAAATCAAACCCTTTCGAAAAACAAACACGAAAATTGAATTGTTTCAATTCAGGCAAACTGGTCTATACCTTGTGTGTGCGCATCACATAGTAAATGCTAGCCTAATAAACCGGAACAAGAGCATATAATGTAAATAAGAATCATATCATGATTAGTAGAGGACGATCTTCGATCGGGCGAATGGGGGTGCTTGATTCATGACCTTCCCCTCTTGTACCTAAGTTCTCGAGCCAAGACAATCTTGGTGATGACGGACATGCGACCTTTGGCACGAGTCATGGATTTCCTAAATTTTTCCAAAATAAAATATTTAGGTAGCGACTCTGTATTTGGCAAAGCAATCCAATTTTAGCTTTTTTGATTCAAAATCAATTTTTCAAACGATTTGCCGGATTTGGACTCTTTAGTGTTTATCAATTTCACATTGCACTTGTGAGATTAGATTTAGAACCGCGAGAGTCTGAACTGTAGGGCTTCTTTCGAGCTTCCGAAAGGGGGCGCGAAAAAGTCGAGCTACAGAAGTGGAATCTATTAATCACATACTTCTACACTGTCCTTTGGTATTGAGGTTGTGGTATGAAATTCTGGAATGGTGGAATTTGTCTTGGGCTATACCTGGGTCTATTGGAGGCCATTTGGAGTGGCGGTCTTGTGACGCCCCAAAATTTGAGGATATCATAATAAGGTTTAAAACTTAAAATCAATTTTCTTAATTAAGAATGCTCATCAATGTTGCCACCAAATTTACCATCATCCATTAATTTATAACACGGAAACTAAAAATTCTTAAATTACAACTCCAATCAAAATTTAAACTTTGTCTTAGTACACCAATATAAAAAGAACTAAAGAAAAACTAGAAAACTCAAAAAAATGGTTCGTGGAGTTTTGGCACTCTTCAAGCTAACCAGGGTTGAATGTTGCCTTCCAACACCTCGGTGTTTCCTTCGGTTTCTTCGGTACCTGACATGAAACGCCAGGGCAATGGGAATGCCAATGAGCGACGAGCTCAATAAGATACTACAACCCGAAAATACCCACCCCGATAATAATACTCACAAATAATAAATATTGTGTAATAACAGAATAATAAGCAACATTTAATAAGCATAACATAAATGCCAACAGTTAAAATAATAACAATAGATAAATAAATAAAATGGAAAACGGAAATAGTGATTTATCATAAGGAAATTGCACACTTTTCTTTTTAAAGTCACATAGATTTAGTTTAACAGGTAAGTTTAAGTAACTCCCCGCGGAGCACTATTTCCACTCAACCGCTAAACAATGGCCACGGGCAATTCTGACTCCCCCTTGGTCAAATATTCAAATGTTACTTACTGTAACTACCAATGATACCCACGCACCAGGGTTACGTACCCGAGTCGTGACATCACGGTCTGCCCCAAGGGAACGGTCTATGTTGTGACACCCGCACCACCAACCTTATATCGCCTACACCGATAGAAGCCGAAATACCTTCCCGTGCCATGTTAGGGTTCGCAACTCATCGCGCAAGATTCTAAACCGGGCTCACCCCATCACTTTTAAATTTCTAATGTATCATTCGTTCAATTCTGTGTTTCTTTACTTCGTTCAATTCACATTTTTATGCATGTGTGAGTTTTAGTTCGAGAATCACAGTGATATAATGTTTATATAGCACAACACAATCATATATGGCAACCAAAATAAATGTGATAGAGTTTCTTAAGAGTCATCACAAAATTTCTTAATAATTCACATACTTCTCCTTTCAGCACTATTTAGTCAAACAAAAAAAAAATGAAACCCATACCAAACGATGTTCAACCATTATAATATTTTAACTGATGCTAGTTCATCAAGTTAGGAAAATATTTCGAGAAGAATACCAGGGCTAAAAACGATTTTAAAATGGAGGAATAATTTTTGGAAGAAAACTGGTTTGCTGGGACAGTGAGTTACATTCACCTCCAGCACAGGTGATCTGGGTTTGAAAAATAAAAAGGGGCTTCAAACGATGTCAAAAATAAGCATGGTCAGAACATTCTGCTAAATTTTTGAGTTTAGAACATATTTCCAGAAGAGTGTGAGGGCTGAAAACCAACCGAAGATGGTCAAATGATTTTTATAAGAATACTGGACAGACTCTGTCACCTTTTGGAAAAGTTAGTGTTTCTCTCTCAATACTTAGAAAAAAATTATGAAACCAGTGGCGTTTGAAAGGCAACTTAAAAATATAACTTTTTCAATTTGAATCACTTGAAAATTCATTCTGTGGAATAAACGGTGACCTGGTAAAGTCAGCATTGCTGCTGCCTCCAAACAGCAATGAAGTTAAAAATATATTCAGGCCATGAAAACGTCAGCACAGATGTTCTGTGTTCGGAAAATAAAAAGAGTCCTCAAACGGTGTCGAAAAGAGGCATGGTCAGAACCATTTGCTAAATTATTGAGTTTAGAATATATTTCCAGAAGAGTATGAAGACTGAAAACCAGTCGAAGGAGGTCAAATAATTTTTATAAGAAAACTGGACAGATTCTGTCACCTTTTGGAAAATTTGGCGTTTCTCTCTCAATACTTAATAAAAAATTATGAAACCAGCGGCGTTTGAAAGGCAACTTAAAAATCTTACTTTCCAAGTGGTCGTGCAGAAAAGTACCATTTGTAGAGAAAATGGGACCTGTTTGAAGCTACTGCTTCTGCTGTGTTGTAAGTGACACTTAGGGAAAATATTTGTTTCGGTAAGAAAATGGTGTCCAATGATTTTATAAAAATTTTACACTGTGTATAACACCTATATATACTTCCAGTATACACAGATTTTTAACATCAATTATTTTCAATTTATTAGAGCCCTCTTTTCATCCGATAAGTCTGAAACAGTGAGGAAGAGTCTAAGTTTCAGGTAAAGGGAAGCCATTCTCATCTCATTTTACTCTTTTGCAAGATTATATCAACAATGGAGAATATTGAACACATAAAAACAGTAGCTAAACCATATATTTATATTAAGAAGGAATATGAAATTATGACATAATGAAACCATCATCCTATTCAAAATTTTAAGCATGCATGGTTACTATTTTGCTATATATGACTTAACCATGCTTAGTCTTGTATATAATTTATATAACTTCAGTTAGAGGTATCTAAGGGAGGATAGAGGTGATGTATTCTTACCTCAAGAGTTTTTGCAAACACTTCTCAAACTAAGTTGAAATTGGTATTCACCAAGTACCCTCTCCATTTTTTTTTTCCCTTTCTTTCTCTTCTCTTTTCTACTCTCTTTTTCCTCTCCACTCTTTCTTTTCTCTCACAGCCGGAGAAGTAGAATGGCTGGGCTGGAATGGTGTTCTATTTGTAGGAATTTGGAGGCTTATTTTTATTTTATTTTTTTCCTCTTGCCTTAGGAAATATTACCTACAAGGTAGGCCACCTAGAGTGTGTAGATGTATGCATGCCTTAGCATGCATTGGCATGCCTCCAACAGTCCCACAGCAGCTTTCTTGGAAAGATGGGGCTGACTTTCCCTGCCCAATAAATTCTGATTTTTTTTTTTTTTTTTAGTTATAAAAATCAATGTATATATATAATATAGTCACTAGATGTTTTGCTTCCTACTATCCTCTAGCTATCTTAATTATTATTTGTTTAAATCATTTAGTTTCCACAACTGTATTTAGATACAAAAATTTAATAACAAAAATAAATTTATTTAAAAGAATTTAATATTGGTATTAATTATGATGCTATTAACATTATAATTTAATAATTTAATAATCACTATTAATTGACTTAATATTATAATATTATTATATGTAACTAAAAGACTTGAGATTGAACCAATTAATATCCCTAGGTTAATTTTCTTGTCCACAAATTATTAATGCAAAACTTTATATAGAACGATTATACAGAATAATATATATTAAGAATCAGATTTGTGTAGTCATAAAAGTGATGATGACAACAACAACAATAATAATAATACTATGAAAATAAAAATTGCACTAATTAAATAATGAAAAGTTAATTATAGAATTTCGTCACAAAATATTGTTATAGAATTGGATTATAGATGTTGATTACAAAATTTAAGTAGCTAAATATAATTACCAAAATAATTTAATATGTAAAAATACGGGTTCTCACAGGTCTGGTATGAGTTTTAACCTATTTGAAAGGTGGATTTGGAAGTCTATTCTTTTTACTTTCATGTAGACTGTGTAGAAGATCATAAATGAGTGTTTGTAAAAAGGAGTTCATCCAGATTTCAGGGTCTTGGGAAGATTATTAAAATTAGAATTGCTTTATGGTTGAAATATAACACAGTAGGGTCGCGGTTTTCTGTCAATGATGTTTCAATTTGCAACAGTTGAGATTTTGTTCAAGATAACTGAGATGTTGCTGAGGTCTGGGATGAATTCTGTTTGTTGTTTGGTTTTGGTTTGGTTTTGTTGGTTTCTCACCAACATCTTGTCTTGAGCTTACATTTGATCAGGTGTCCCTCTTGGTGCCAACCTAGTTGGGATTAGGATGGAATGCTTGGTTATTCTTGCTCTTGTTTTCTCTTTATTGATGTTTGCTCATATGTAATGTATGTTTGTTATCATCAATAAAGTTTTTTTCTTTGCCGATCAAAAAAAATATATATATATATTATCTCAATAGGTTGTAAGTATTGTTATAATAAGTGACAAGTAATGTCACAATTGGCTTTAAAGTAAATTAAAATGTCCACTTAGTACTCTATTAAACTTGAATTATTACTTGGAAAATGTTTGGGACCCCTTTTGGGGATGACCCCCACACCTCCAAAATGATTCTGGCCCTCCATATATGTGTAGAGTCCACATCATGAGTGGTCCAGATTTATGGGGGTCTTGTGAGATGAGAGTCTCAATCATTACTCTTATTACTTAATACGATTTCACTTACTATTGAGTAGTGAGTAGAATGAATAGTAAGTCTCAATGAGTGGTAAGTACAATGAGAATAAATGGTAAGTATTATGCTTATAAATAGTAAGTATTATCTCAATAAGTTGTAAGTATATTGTCATAATAAATGGTAAGTAATGTTACAATTGGTTTTAACGTTTTAAAAAAAAATAAAAATAAAAATCCACTAACTGCTCAATTAAACATGACTTATTAATCTATCATACTAGATTTACTACTCATTTAAACTATACTTGCCACTTCATCAGACTCTACTTATTATTCCATCATATTTTATTTTTCTTACGACTTAGTAAAACCTCATAATTTTTCTTTAATTAGATGAAATGTTATAATAACAAAACCTTAAAATTGAATTAAAAACATCATAGAAGGTTAAAATAAAATAGAGGTATCTGATTGTGCACAGTAAATTCATAAAAAATTGTGAAATAATTAAAACTTCAAAAAAAATTGATATGAAATTCATATAAATTATATAAAGTATACAAAATTTATAAGTAATAAAATAAAATTATGGATCTCAAATTATTGAAGAAAAATGTAAAATTTTATATTTATTATATATATATTTTTACATTAATTCTACTTTATAAATTTCATATTTATATTAGAAGTTTTCAAAATTTATTATAATTTAATACTATTAGTTTACTAGCTACCTAAAATGTTAGTTAGGTGAATTTTGCTAATACATGAGTGAATTTTGTGGAATAGTGTATAATCATATAAGTGATAAGTTTGCTTAATTATTGTGGTAAGTTGAAAAATCATATTTTTGTTTCAAAACTAGTGAATATTACGGTGCCGTTTGGTAACACTTACGTTTTCTGTTTTCTGTTTATATTTACAAAAATTTTAAAAACTCAAATAAAAACTTGTTTGGTAAAATTTTTAATTTATAAATCAGTGGTCTCAGTTTATAAATTTGGCCAAAAAATGGAAACACAAAAAATGTGTTTCCGTTTTGAGTTTTGAGTTTTTTTTTTTTTACCACCCAACACTTGCCACCACCCGCTACCATTTTCCACCACCGTCTTCCGCCACCACCACCCACCCCCCACCACTACCTGCCACCAACACTCACTACCCACCTGCCACCACCCGCCACCACCACCCACCCCTCGCCGCTACCACCACCACCACCACCACCAACCACCCACCTGCCATCCACCCACCACCACCACCCGCCACCTACTTGCCACCACCACTCACCACCTACCTGCCGCTACCACCACCATCACCCACCACCCACCCGTCTACCACCACCACCCACTCGCTACCACCTACCACCCGCCACCGTCACTTACCCACCCACCCACCACCACCACCACCACCACCCGTCATCCGCCACCTACCTGCCACCACCACCTACCACCAGCCACCGCCACCGCCACCACCACCCACTTGCTATCACCCGCCACCGTCACCCATCCACCCACCCACTATCACCACCCACCCGCCACCACCCACCACCACCCATCATCCGCCACCCACCTACCACCACCACCCATCACCCGCCACCACCACTACCACCACCACCCACTCGCTACCACCCACCACCGTCACCCACCCACCCACCCACCCACCGCCACCACCACCACCACCCACCCGCCATCCACTACCCACCTGCCACCACCACCCACTACCCGCCACCACTACCACCACTACCCACTCGCTACCACTCGCCACCGTCACCCACCCACCCACCACCACCACCACCACCCACCACCTACCCGCAACCTGCTACCACCCACCTGCCACCACCCACCACCACCCGCCATCCGCCACTCACCTGCCACCACCACCCACCACCTCGCCACCACCACCACCACCAACTCACTACCACCCGCCACCGTCACCCACCCACCACCACCACTCACCACCACCCGCCATCCGCCACCCACTTACAACCACCACCCGCCACCACCACCCACTCGCTACCACCCACCATCCGCCACCGCCACCCACCCACCCACCACCACCACCCATCTGCCACCACCCACCACCACCAGCTACCCACCACCTACTGTCACCACTTTCCACCACCGTCTTCCGCCGCCACTTGCCATTTCTCACTCTTTTTTATATTTTTAAAATTTTTTAAACATTTTGTCAATTACCAAACGCGTTTGTAGTTTATGTTTTTCTAAAAATAAACAAAAAATAAACAAAAACCAGTTTATAAATTTTTTGTAAATATAAACTGAAAACGTAAACGTTGCCAAACACACATATTTAAGTAGATTTACTAACTATTTTTATAAAATTTTAATAAAATTAAATTTATTTATACGTTTTTTTATTTATTATGCTTATTCTTCACAATTAATATTTATAGAAGTTGTTGAATTTGTAAATTAATTGATATTCACACTCCATATAATATTCCTAAATTTATTAAAATATAATAGAACTAATATATTTTTCAAAACTATTACTGTTTATTTGTTCAGCCATTTTGTTATTTGAATATGACTTTATCTTTTTCAATGGTAATTTAAGTTTTATTAAGAGCTCGTTCGGCATAAAAAAGTCGAAGGTTTTCTTTGGCTAAAATAGTCATAAAAATAAAAATACAAAATAAGTTAAAAAGTTTAATAAAATAAAATGTCATATTCAGATCATAATAATTTCATTTTTCTTTCACAAAAGCCAAAAACACATATCTCAAATAAGGCTTTTTAGTCCTAGACTAAAATAATCAAAAAATCAAAAAGCCAACTCACATTCCAAACGAAGCTAAGTAGTAAATATTGCTATATTGAATGGTAAGTACAATAGAATCTACTGATAAGTTAAACTCATTTTGTTTCTCTGAAAGCCACCTCGTTTTTCACCAAATTACCTTATTTTCTGAATTTTATTTTAATTACACTAATGCTTTAGGCCTCGAGAGTTTCAAGTGCGAATGGCGCGAATTTGTAGTCACTGGTCGACTAGCCAAACCACCACCCGGACGACCGGGTGAAGCACTAGTCTACTGCAGTTGTCATCTTATCGACCGTGGCTGTCAGCTTCTTTGTCGGACGATCGGCCAGATGACCAGTCGGACGACTGGTTAAACAAATTCGAGGCAAATTCGCGCCGCAATATTCGAAACCTGTAGCACGACTCTTTTAATTATTACCAATGGATGGTCTAAATTTCTGCTGACTTGAATCTGATGGCTAAAATTAATTTATGTATGATACATGAAAATCATTTTGGTGTACCATAGAAAATTTCCAGTTACATCACTACAATATTTATACTCATTTTGCTTTCCTCTAATTTGTCTAACAAACTATCTAACAAGCTAAAGGCATCCACAATGGGATGGCTAAAAAAGTATATTAAGGTGTGTTATATAACAAAAAGTAATAGAAGTGGGGCCCAAAAATATTTGTTAAGATGTGTTAAGAGTTTGTTAATTTTAGAGAGTGAGTGATGGTGCAATAGATGTGTTAAGAGGTGTGTTAATATGTGTGTTAAATATATATATATATATAAATATATATGTGTGTACATAATAAATAAAATAAATAAATAATTTAGTTTAATCAAAAATTTCAAGTCCAAAAAATAATCCCAACAAGTAAAAAAAAAAAAAAAAAAAAAAAAAGAAAAATTTTGCTGTTGACCGGTCAACCGACCGATCAACAGGTCAGTCAACTCGTAAGAACACAAACACACTCCCCTCCGCTAGCTAAAACCATCGCTACAAATAACAAACAAGTTAATACACACCATTAACCGATCTACTGCAACACCAAATAACAAACCTTGCTAGTTAAAACTTATCAACTGATACTAACACTCTCCTTAGCAGCTCCACTGCGGATACTCTAATAACTTTTCTGTTACTAATCTTGCTGAGCTGTGTGACACCACATGTCAAGTGCAGCGCGACCTAGCCTGCACAACAGTGTGCTTGACTTGATGTTGACAAGTTAAACTGACTTGTATCTAGCTTTCCAATCTTCAACTTATTTGACTGATGATGCACATGCTCTGCCACTTGCTCTGTCTCAATTTTGGACTAGAATAATCGGGGTTGAGATTTTCACTTTGAACTCTCTCCTTACTTCCTTATATGTAACGGTGAAGATACACTTTGAGTTAATTTAACGATTCAGATTTAAACAAAAAAAATAAATTAAATTTTTTTTTTTATTTTTTTATTTTTAAATAGTCAAATCTAAACTATTCAATCAACTCAAAATATATACCTACCCTTACAAATAGACAAACAAAAAAAAGTTCAAAAAAAAAATCTCAACTGGAATAATCGCCCCATAATCATAAAAATTCCAGTCGTCAAAGGCTATCACAAGCAAAGTTTGCTTACTCATCTATCTATCTCTCTCCATAAAAGACAAGAAAAAAATTGAGTGGTTATATTTATAATGTACCAAAAATATTTTGTCTGTGGCTATTTTCACAAAATTTTGCAAATCAAGAAAATCCTTAGGCTGAAAAGTATGTGAATACTGAAGACCCATTCAAAAGAATTGTATGTGAAGATCCTTAGCTGGTGTAGTGGAGTTTGGCCCTATTATTTTTGCACAAAAAATATTTAATTTTTTCATAAAATAGATTGTGAAAACGAAATGAAAACAGAATGGACACATTTACCAATTTTTATAATAAAACCAATTACATAAAATAAATTTAAAAAATATTTAAAACTCTTAAAAAAACTCTTACGATTTTACTAATATTGACATTTATTAATTTTTTATTTATTACACATTCAACTATTCAACTATTCAGATTCAATTCTCTTTATCATATCATTAAATAAATTTGAAATTATAAACTATAAATCTTAATATTTCTCTCGCGTTATCTTCACTAGTCGCCCCATAATCATAAACATTCCAGTCTTCTAAGGCTATCACAAGCAAAGTACTCATCCGCAATATTTATTGCCCTCTCTCTCTCTCTCTCTCTCTCTCTCAAGAACTTGACAAGAAAAAAATTAATTAGTTATGCTTAGCTTGGCATTTCATATAATTATTACGTTCACAATATTATATGATATTATTTATATAGTACTTTTAATTAAGAATGTAGAAGAAATTTTATAAGTAGAACAATAATAATCAATTTTTATTATGTAATTAGGATATAAATGATAACTCACTTAGGCTCCGGTTATTTTTAAGTAAAATGTTTTTATCAAAAATATTTTATTTATTTTTTGTTGTTTGGTTGAACAAAAAAATAAGTAAAATATTTTTTAAAGAAAATATTTTTGCATTATTTTCTAAATAATGACTTACCTTTAAAATTTTCGTAAGTCAATTTTTACAAAGTTGACTTTCACTTACTACCTTTTCAACACATTTGGCATTTTTAAATAAGTATCTTAAAGCATCTCCAACGGTATGCTTAAAGGGTTGCTAAAAGCAAAATATAGTAGGTGTGGGAAAATATGGTGCTACAACGGTCTGCAAGCTGCTAAAAATAACAATTTCTATCTCGTGTCAAATTGGGCACAAATTTTACCTATAGGTAAAGTTGCCAGCACAACAATATTATCCAAAAATATTATTCATCTTCTTCCCAATAAGCTAATTGTCCGGCCAATCATCCCATTAATGATTATACAATAGATACATTGGTTGTCCGATCGGTCATCCAGGGAGATGTTCTGGAGATAACCTCAATGGTTTAGAATGGTTGACCTAGAGATGTCCTCATCTTGTATGAAATTCTGTACTTAAAGCATTAAAACATCAAATAATTAATAGTGGTTTAGAAGAGAGGTGATTGAATTTTATTTATTTATTTATTTAGATTTAAAGAGGAGGATGAATTGAATAAGGGTGGTTGGAAATGGGTAGTCGAATTGAATCAATTAATTAATGGACGGAAAGGTTAAAAATAGCAATTTGATCATTGGAAAAACATTGCTATCCTATAGTTAATTTAAACTATTCATTGTTAAATTATAACTTTGGCTATTCATTTAGCTATGAACCATTGAAGATGATCTTAACTCATTAAAAAGTCATAAATGACACTTTATTAAATCAAAAAAAAAATTTAGATAATAAAATATTTTTGTTTCAAGTGCCAATCAAATGTCAAAAAATAAAAACAAAAATATTTTTTGTATAAAATATTTTACGTCGAAACAAACGAAACGTTATTGTGTTTTGCAATTTCTCATTTATTAAAAATATCATATAAATAATATCACATAATATTATAACGCTACCTAATAAATTGAGTCCAATATCCCTCCAGTTGGGAGAGAATATTGGGTTATTTAGTTCGTCCTGTGGATCCATTATTGGATCCACTTCCATGATCCGATTCGTTTATTTCCGAAACTCTTATGAATAGATTATTTATAAATAAAATAAAAAAATCAAACTAATTCAGTAATCGATTGTAACCATAAGATTTCATCACATTTGTTTTCAAATATAAGAAAGACAAATATGATTTTCAAAATAAACGTCGATTTTTTGAAGACAAATTTAGTAAAATTATGTAACTGCAATTATTAGATTAGTCTGATTATTTTTTATGAATAATTTACATAAATAGTCGGATCAAATTATCAAAATAAATCTTCTAAAAAAATTTTGATAAATAAGCAAACTTTATTGAAGAAACATCAAGACGATGCAAATAATACAAAAATCAAGCCAAATAAACGGGCAATTATGCACTAATCAACTCATCAACAAAATCTACAAAGGCCAAAACATTTGGGTCTACCGAAACCATAGTCGAATTAAGAAGCACAATAAATAAACGCCTTCTAACCACGAAATTGACTGAGACACGCCTTAGAAAGTTCGCCTATTTTGCTCCAACCAAATCAAACACATTAAACACTGCTTAGCAAGCAACACCTTCCGACACATCTTCACAACCCTTTCCAACCAAACTTTGCAACACCTCTACCACCAACCCTGATTGTACCCAAACCAAACCAAAAGTTGCAACAAGAAACATCCAAAGTTGAGAAGCAACCGGATAATGAATAAACAAATGATCCACCATCTCTGCCTTCCAACCACACATACAACTAGGGCTGTGCAAAATACCTCACCGATCCGTATCAATCTGTACCAACATATTCGTTAACCGTGGATTAAATTTTAAAATTTATAATCCGCCTTTGAAACCACTCTATTTTGCTATAATTAATACATATATATTTTTTAACCTTTAATGAAATATCAAAGTAAAAATGAGTGTGAGAGCGATTTAAGATGTGAAATTTGTTACAAATTAATAGTTATATATATTAAACATATTATGTAAAATTAGTTTGTGTTATATATATAAAAAATATTATGTAAATTAGTGTTATATATTATGTAAATACTTGATAATTGGTTAGAATATTTTTCAATCCGGCAATCTATCCAAAATTGCCCAAACTGCGATTTATCAATCTGCCAAATCGCCATTCGATATATAATTTTACTCTCAAACCACCCGAACCGCACCGTACACACCCCTATATACTGTTGGAAATGGTTATAAATTCTGGGTAAAACCAGAATTTTATCCTAAGTTTGGTCTAATTTTTAGGTGGGCCCCGTGCGTCGTTTTACACGGGTCAAAGTGGTGACGCGTTCTATGCCGCGTTGTGATTCACGTGGTATATTTGGTTGCTTAAAACCATTACCGAGTGAATAGGAAATTGAAGCCAAAGTGTGCTCCATGGAAATGGAGTTTTGGTGAAAATTCCTTATTGCTTGAATAAGGCTTGTCCCACATTGATTTGGTGGGAGGTTTTGAAAGGGTTTATAAGGCTTGGGTTTGGTACTTGGGGTGTGTCCCAAGGGGTACCCAAGTGTTTTAGAGGGAGAGGTTATGGGCAAAATGGGCTAGACCCATTGGACTCAAAAATCACCACACGCGCGCGGTCAGGCGGGCTGGGCTGGGCCTGGGCTTGGTCGCTGGTGTGTGGTTGGGTTGGGCTTGTTCGGCCCAATACTAATCTTTTTGGGCCAAAAACATTTGAATTTAATCTAGAATTCAAATTAAACTGGGTTTGGAATTTCTGTTCATCCAAATAAGGCCCTTCCCGTTTTCAAACAGAATTAAACTGGTTTGGCATTTTGGTTCATCCAAACAGGGCCCTTCCCGTTTTTATCTGTTTGAATAGTTAACTAACAGATTCAAATCTGTTGAAATTCAAACCCAACAGGTTTCATACCTGTTCAATTCAAATCCTACAGCCACCTTAACATCTATAAATAGACCAGCCTCCCATTTGGATTTACACACTAATTTTCGTATTCCATCTCTGCTTTAAATCTCTGCCATATTGCTGCATTTTATTTCTGAAAGAAAGAGTGTAAACACTTAGTGTGTTCGACGAACAATTAAATTGTAGTGCTGCATTTAATTGTTGATAAGATCATTTCATCCTGGGAGATAGACGTCCAAGTTCTGAAAGCACCGTGGAGAGGACGAATCTGTCTTAAGGACACAGTGTTAAACACTGGACTTGATCAGAAAGTTATTCGAAGAATTTAACCAAGTAAGTTGATTAAATTATATTCTGTTTTTAATTTGTTTATTAAAATCAGATTTTAATTTTGTTTTTTGTAACAAAATAAAATCTGTTTTTATTTGTTTTATTTATTTTTTTTTATTTATTTTGAGTTTGATTTTTGTAATCAAACAAATTCTCTCCTTTTCTTTATTTCTTTAAATTCTAATTGTTGTTTTGTACACAATAGAATTAAATTCTAATTGTTGTTTTGTACACAATAGAATTAAATCATTTAAATATAGTGAAGATTGTCCAACAATCTTAAGACAGATTCCTTTTTGGTATCTTCATTATATTTAATTTTCTGGTTTTCAAAATAATATTCTGATTGGAAAAACAAATAGTGATTTATGCTATTTGACAGATAGTAGTAATATACTGTCTCTTTTCTTTGACAATATACTAGTAGTAATATACTGGTGTCATTAACAATTTCAGAATATTATTTGGGGTTACAGAAAATTATTTTGGTATTTTATTTTTCTAGTTTTAGTAACAAGGAAAAAAAAATTTATTTTATGTTATAATTTATTTTCTGGTTTTAGTAACTAGAAAATTAATTTGTGTTTTAATTTTTTCTGATTTTTGTAATCAGAGATTATGGCTACTACAACTGAAACTGCATCTGGCAGTGGTACTCCTGTTGTTACACCAACATCGGTCCCTATTCAGAACCATGTTCATGTACAAATCAATCATGGAGAAAAACCGAAAAAATTTAATGGTACCGAGTTTAAGAGATGGCAGCAGAAGATGCTGTTCTATCTTACAACTCTTAATTTAGCCCGGTTTCTCCATGAAGAGGCTCCAGCACTTAAAGAGGGTGAAAGTGATCGGCAAGTTGTTGCCGCTGTAGATGCTTGGAAACATTCAGATTTCCTGTGCAGAAACTACATCCTCAATGGCCTTGACAACATGCTGTATAATGTATACAGTCCTCTGAAGTCAGCAAAAGAATTGTGGGATTCTTTGGAGAAGAAATACAAGACAGAGGATGCCGGCACAAAGAAATTTGTCGTCGGTAAATTTCTAGACTTCGTTATGGTTGACTCCCAAACGGTAATATCTCAAGTTCAAAGTTTTCAGATAATTTTGCATGATATTCATTCAGAAGGTATGTCTCTTAGCGAGTCTTTTCAAGTCGCTGCTTTGGTGGAAAAGTTACCACCGGCTTGGAAAGATTTCAAAAATTATTTAAAACATAAACGCAAAGAGATGACTATGGATGAACTTATAGTAAGACTGAGAATTGAGGAAGATAACCGTAAGGCTGAAAAGAGAAATGGGAAAAATCCCATTGAGTCCAAGGCTAATGTGGTTGAACAAGTTCATAAACCACATAATAAAAAGAGGAAGTTTACTGGAGATGGTCCTAAACAAAGCGACAGCAACAAGAAGTTCAAAGGGAAATGCTATAACTGTGGCAAGACTGGACATCGAGCTTCTGACTGTCGCCGCCCTAAGAAGGTTCATGGAAGTACAAGTAAGAAGACCACCAATCAAGCCAATGTAACAGAATTGGATTACATCTCTGATGGAGTGAATGACATCAACCTCTCTGCTGTGGTGTCTGAGGTTAACTTGGTTGGAAATCCCAAAGAGTGGTGGGTTGACACTGGAGCAACTCGTCACATATGTGCGGACAAGAAGATGTTCACTACCTACAATGAGGCTGCAAATGGTGAGCAACTTTTTATGGGAAATTCTTCTACTTCTACTGTGGCTGGACAAGGGAAAGTGATCTTGAAGATGACATCAGGAAAAGAACTGACCCTCAACAACGTACTGCATGTACCTGACATCCGGAAGAATTTAGTTTCTGGTTCTTTGTTAAGTAAAAATGGTTTTAGGCTTGTTTTTGAGTCTGATAAGTTTGTATTAACAAAGAGTGGTATGTATGTTGGTAAGGGATACATGAGTGATGGTCTCTTTAAACTTAATGTAATGACAGTTGTACCAAAAGTTGCTATGAATGAGAATAACACATCTTTTGCTTATATTCTTGAGTCGAATTTATGGCATGGTAGATTAGGTCATGTAAATTATGATGCTTTGCATAGATTATTTGGTTTGGATTATATACCAAAGTTTGAAATTAATCCTAATCATAAATGTGAAGTTTGTGTAGAAGCAAAACTAACTAAGGCTCCATTTAAATCAGTTGAAAGGAAAACTGAACCTCTAGAATTAATTCATACTGATGTATGTGATCTAAAATTTATTCAAACTAGAGGAGGCAAAAAGTATTTCATAAATTTATCGATGATTGCACAAGGTATTGTTATGTTTATTTACTTAGAAGTAAAGATGAAGCCTTAGAAATGTTTAAACTCTACAAAACAGAAGTTGAAAATCAACTTGGTAAAACCATTAAAATGGTTAGAAGTGATAGGGGTGGTGAATATGATGCACCATTAAATGAATTTTGTGCACAATATGGCATTATTCACCAAACTACAGCCCCTTATTCTCCACAGCAAAATGGAATTGCTGAAAGGAAAAATAGAACCCTAAAAGAAATGATGAATGCCATGTTACTAAGTTCAGGCTTACCACAGAACTTGTAGGGGGAAGCAATATTGTCTGCTAATTATGTTCTTAATAGAATACCCCACAAGAAAACCAAAAGCATTCCTTATGAATTATGGAAAGGTCGACCACCTTCCTACAAATACTTAAAAGTGTGGGGGTGTTTAGCAAAAGTTGAAGTTCCTGTTCCTGTTCCTAAAAAGACTAAGATTGGACCAAAAACAGTAGATTGTGTGTTTATTGGTTATGCTCGGAATAGTAGTGCATATCGGTTTCTGACTTATAAATCAGAAATACCAGATATAAATGTGAACACTATTATAGAGTCAAGGAATGCTGTGTTTTTTGAATATGTCTTTCCTTACAAGAAAGGACAAGAATTAAGTTCACAGAAAAGAACTTATGATTGTACACAAAGTCAAGAGACTAATGACAATCAAACACAAGAGACTAGTAATGGTCTCAACCAACAGGATTTAACTGATGATGAACCAAGAAGAAGTAAGAGAGCGAGAACATCAAAATCCTTTGGTCCAGATTTTCTGACATACTTGTTAGAAAATGAACCTCAAAGCTTTAAGGCAGCAATGACAGGTCCTGAAGCACCTTTGTGGAAAGAGGCTGTTAATAATGAAATTGAATCCATTATGCAAAATCATACTTGGGAATTGGTGGATCTTCCACCAGGTTCTAAACCTCTTGGATATAAATGGATATTCAAGAGAAAAATGAAAGCAGATGGTTCAATTGACAAGTATAAAGCAAGACTTGTAGTTAAAGGTTACAGACAAAAGGAAGGTCTGGACTATTTTGACACATATTCCCCTGTGACAAGAATAACATCCATTCGCATGCTTATTTCTATAGCAGCGTTGTTTAATTTAGAAATACATCAAATGGATGTTAAGACAGCTTTCTTAAACGGTGATCTAAATGAAGAGATCTATATGGAACAACCCGAAGGGTTTGTTGTATCAGGACAAGAAAAGAAAGTTTGTCGACTTGTAAAATCCCTTTATGGATTAAAACAAGCACCTAAGCAATGGCATGAAAAATTTGATCATGCAATGCTTACTAATGGGTTTAAGATAAACGAATGTGACAAATGTGTCTATGTTAAAAACACTGACCAAGGCTATGTCATAGTTTGTCTTTATGTGGATGACATGCTTATCATTGGAAGCAGTCAAAACATGATCAAATCAACTAAGCAAATGCTTAACAAAAGATTTGATATGAAAGATATGGGGGTCGCAGATGTTATATTAGGAATGAAAATAACTAAAACATCTGACGGATATGCATTATCTCAATCTCATTATATTGAGAAAATTCTTGATAAATTTATCAAGGATGATTTGAATTTAGCTAGAACACCTGTAGACATCAGTCTTTATTTATCGAAAAATAAAGGTGATGCAGTGTCTCAGTTAAAATACTCCCAAATCATTGGAAGTCTAATGTACCTAATGAATTGTACTCGTCCTGATATAGCTTATGCTATCAGTAAATTGAGTAGGTACACTAGTAACCCTGGAAAAGACCATTGGAAAGCGATCATTCGAGTTCTTAGATATCTAAGATTCACTCGTGATCATGGTTTGAACTTTACTCGATATCCAGCAGTACTCGAAGGTTATTGTGATGCCAATTGGATATCGGATACTAAAGATTCAAAATCCACTAGTGGATATGTCTTTACTCTAGGAGGCGCTGCTGTTTCTTGGAAGTCCACGAAACAAACTTGCATCGCACGATCCACAATGGAATCTGAGTTCATTGCTTTAGACAAAGCAGGTGAAGAAGCAGAATGGCTTCGTTACTTCTTAGAAGATATTCCAATGTGGCCAAAACCTGTGCCAGCTATTTGCATTCATTGTGATAGTCAATCTGTAATAGGTAGGGCACAGAATCATATGTATAACGGTAAGTCACGACATATTCGTCGTCGACATAATACCGTAAGGCAATTGTTGTCAAACGGAATAATCTCAATAGATTATATAAAATCTAAAGAGAATATTGCGGATCCGTTAACAAAAGGTTTGACAAAAGAGCTAGTGTATAGTTCATCGAAGGGGATGGGATTAAAGCCTATTACATAAGAGTCGTCATAATGGTAACCCTACTTATATGACTGGAGATCCCAAGAACTAAGTTCAAAGGGACAACTAAGTTATGTATGGCTCGCCAGAAATCACCAAGGGATTCAAATTCCCTACCCATTCCTATGGTGAGAGTGATATCTGCAACATATGTTGTATGCAGGGGCATAAGGATAAGCTTTGCTTTTAATGATTACTTATATCTTGATTAAGGCATAAAATCAAGATGAGTATAAGAAGATACTCACAATAAGAATCACCTATATAAGTGTTGAACTGGGGCCGGTTCTATGAGAATGAAAGAGGCTACATTCTCTAGAAACACTTATGAAAACCAGGTGCGTTCAAGGCCAAAATGAACACAAAAGTGAGAACCACGATGTGTTAGAAAATATTTTGTGTGAAATCTATTGTCTTGGCTTACACAAACGGCTGAACAATTCAAGGCATCGCGTCCATTGGTTAGCCAGTAAGTCCGATAGGTTATCACTAGGGAAGGTTCAAGGCCGAAAACTACCTATCCTGATGCAAGATATTTTCGACTTATACTCTTTCGATAAATCTGCATTTTGTTGCATTTCCGTTGTCATCAAATTCCATTCATGTGGGGGATTGTTGGAAATGGTTATAAATTCTGGGTAAAACCAGAATTTTATCCTAAGTTTGGTCTAATTTTTAGGTGGGCCCCGTGCGTCATTTTACACGGGTCAAAGTGGTAACGCGTTCTATGCCGCGTTGTGATTCACGTGGTATATTTGGTTGCTTAAAACCATTACCGAGTGAATAGGAAATTGAAGCCAAAGTGTGCTCCATGGAAATGGAGTTTTGGTGAAAATTCCTTATTGCTTGAATAAGGCTTGTCCCACATTGATTTGGTGGGAGGTTTTGAAAGGGTTTATAAGGCTTGGGTTTGGTACTTGGGGTGTGCCCCAAGGGGTACCCAAGTGTTTTAGAGGGAGAGGTTATGGGCAAAATGGGCTAGACCCATTGGACTCACAAATCACCACACGCGTGCGCGCCGCCGCCGCCGTCCGTCCGTCCGGTCGGGCGGGCTGGACTGGGCCTGGGCTTGGGCGTTGGTGTGTGGTTGGGTTGGGCTTGTTCGGCCCAATACTAATCTTTTTGGGCCAAAAACATTTGAATTTAATCCAGAATTCAAATTAAACTGGGTTTGGAATTTCTGTTCATCCAAACAAGGCCATTCCTGTTTTCAAACAGAATTAAACTGGTTTGGCATTTTGGTTCATCCAAACAGGGCCCTTTCCGTTTTTATCTGTTTGAATAGTTAACCAACAGATTCAAATCTGTTGAAATTCAAACCCAACAGGTTTCACACCTGTTCAATTCAAATCCTACAGCCACCTTAACATCTATAAATAGACCAGCCTCCCATTTGGATTTACACACTAATTTTCGTATTCCATCTCTGCTTTAAATCTCTGCCATATTGCTGCATTTTATTTCTGAAAGAAAGAGTGTAAACACTTAGTGTGTTCGACGAACAATTAAATTGTAGTGCTGCATTTAATTGTTGATAAGATCATTTCATCCTGGGAGATAGACGTCCAAGTTCTGAAAGCACCGTGGAGAGGACGAATCTGTCTTAAGGACACAGTGTTAAACACTGGACTTGATCAGAAAGTTATTCGAAGAATTTAACCAAGTAAGTTGATTAAATTATATTCTGTTTTTAATTTGTTTATTAAAATCAGATTTTAATTTTGTTTTTTGTAACAAAATAAAATCTGTTTTTATTTGTTTTTTTTATTTTTATTTATTTATTTTGAGTTTGATTTTTGTAATCAAACAAATTCTCTCATTTTCTTTATTTCTTTAAATTCTAATTGTTGTTTTGTACACAATAGAATTAAATTCTAATTGTTGTTTTGTACACAATAGAATTAAATCATTTAAATATAGTGAAGATTGTCCAACATATACAACACCAATTAATTAAAATAGAGCAACTAGGACTGTACAAAATACTGTTCAATTCGTTAAAACTGCACTGATCCGCATCAATCTGTACCGTTACCAGTGGCAGAGTCAGGAAATTAAAGCAGAGGGGGCACTTATTAATTATAATATTAAATTTTTTTATAAAAATATTTAACATAAATTTTTACCATTAACTTCAGGAAAGTTAAAAAAAAAATTAATCAGTGTGTTTGGTTTTAATTTTCTGAATTTAGTTTTTTGAAAACTAAGTTTTTTTATTTTTCGTATTTTTTTGGTTTTAGTGAATATTTTTTAAATTTTAAACAATTTTTTACTTTTTTAGATGCACATTACTTAGATATGTATCCAAATAGTAAAATATTTGTGAAAAAATATTTTTAAAAAAAATTAATAAATACACAAAAATACGAAAAATGTACTGAATTTTCATATTATTTTTAAATTTTTTGGTATTTAGTGTATTTTTTAAAGATTTTTTTCCACAAATATTATACTTTTTAGGTATATTTATGTTAGGTGTGTCTAAAAATTTTAAAAATTTGCTTAAAATATTAAATAAATTATTGAAAACATTAAAATACAGAAAATAAAAATATATAATTTTTTGAAAATTGTTTTCTGAAAACTAGAACTAAATAAGCTAAATATTATTTGTAATTAGTGTATCGTTGACAATATTAAAAAAAGTCATGGATATTTAAAATAATTTTTTTATAATTTTTTTTATTTAAAATATTTTCTTTATGTTTGCTTTAAAAAAAAAAAATGCAAAACCCGGGGGGGGGGGCACGTGACCCCCCTGGCCCCATAATAGCTCCGCCCCTGACCGTTACATCCATTAATCGCGGTTTAAACTTTAAAATTTATAATCCGTCTTTAAAACCGTTCTGCTCCGCTATAGTTAAGATATATATATTTTTTAACCGATAATGAAATATCAAAATAAAAATGAGTGTGAGAGATATTTACGATATGAAATTTATTGCAAATTAGTAGTTATATATATGAAAAATATTATGTAAATTAGTGTTATATATTATGCAAAAGCTTGATAATTAGTTAGAATATTTTTTAATCGGCCCAAAACAACTCAAACCGCAACATGCAAATCCATTAATCCGCTATTTAATTTATAATTTTATTCTCAAACCATCCAAACCATACCGCAAACACCACTAATGACGATGACAAATCAAATTATCAATAATCAAAATATATTCTAAAACCGCCATCCATACAAAGAAAGTTACTTTGAACAAACTCCCTAACACCCAAACACATCCTAAAGTCGCCGTTCATACAAAGAAAGCTATTCTGGACGGACTCCTAACACCCAAACATATCGCGAAGGAAACGAAATGATCATACTAATTTTCTCACCCAACCGGAGAGCACAGGATGGGTTGTGCAAATTCAGTGTCTCTTTACTGCCACGTGTCTATCACCAAACATTCATTTAACCCCGTTATCTCCGTAAGCAAAGTGCACTTTCGGCGACTAAAAATTTAATCGTCAAAAGTAAAAATTCTTGTACTGAACTCCCTGTAAGAAAACCCACAGCACCATTGTCAATTTCCTCTGTTCCTCTTCCCGCTTCCCTCTTTTCTTTCTTCTTCTATTTTCGTCTCCTTTACTCCCAGCCAAACCTCTTTTTCTTTCCTCCGTTTTCTCTTGCCACAGTGATCTCCTCTTCTACTTTGTCCTATGCCGCTTCCTCTTGTTTTTCTTCTCTTTTGCATTCCCCTCTTTTCTTTCTTTCCCTTTTGATATAAACCCAAATCAAACCAAACATGTAAAATAAATGTAAGTTTGAAATAATGTACTAAAAAAATTGAATATATAATTAAAAAAATAAATAAATTGAATATAAAAATAATTTTGACTAAATTTAATATTCTTAACTGAATATAATTTTTTTTAAAATGGAATATATAAATAATTAAACACAAATTCAAAGACTAAACATTCTTTTCTCTTCTATGCTATTAAAACCCAAATCAAACCAAAATCAATCCAAATTGAGTCCCAATTTTGAATTTGTTGATTCCGTTTGTCGTCCATGGGTTCCAGTTACATCCAAGTCACGGGGTCAAGAATTGGTGGAGAGAAAGAGATTAAAAATACAAATTAAGGAAAGTTGCTCCTAAATATGGTGTACCGGATTTTGAAGATTCTTTGTGTAGGTTTCCGGAGAGAAGCTGTAGTAAAAACAATTCCATAGTCAGAGCATTAACTCAGGTTGACAAACCGCGCCATACTCGACAAGGCCTAATCTTTTCCGTGGAAACTTTTTTTCTTGACCAAGTAAACAACGGTTGCATGTTTGATTTATAAATTTAGAAAAATATTTGAAAAAAAAAATGAAAAAATTGTAGGTAAAGTGTAAGTGAAATGTAATTCAGTGTTTGGTTTCAATTTTTTAAAAATCGAGTTTTTTATTTTTTATATTTTTAATAAATATTTTTAAATTTTTAAGTAATTTTTTTACTTTTTTATACGCATCTTATTTAGATATATCTAAATATAAAATATTTATGTAAAAATATTTTATTAATATTTTATCTATTATTTTCATTTTCCTCTCTAAATTCTTACCAAAATCCTTGAACCAAACACTAAGGCAACTCCAACAAATTGTGCCTCTTGCAACCCATCTATCTACTTGTTTATATATATGAGAAAGTGCAACAACCTCAATCATCATCTAATCTTTCAAACGCCCATCTCCAATATCTCTCATCTTCTTTCACTGTGTCTCCATGATCACCTTTCTCTTCTTTCTTGTATTACTATTTTTTTATGCAAATGCAACTCCATTGTCATTCAACCTCCCAACTATTCAACACAATGATTCCCTCGTAAACTACACAGGAGATGCTTACATCTCATCCCAAGGCATCCAAGTCACCCGAGACCCTGATCTGTACGACGTGCCGTCGTTGCAGTGGAGGACTGGTCGTGCCACTTGTACCCAACCGATGCATCTTTGGGACACGGCCACAGGGAACCTCACAGACTTCAGTACCAATTTTCTCATTTATCATCAGAGGAAATAACTATGGCGAGGGGCTTGCATTCTTTCTCGCTCCCAATGGTTCCAATATCCCTCCAAACTCGACTGGCGGTGGCCTAGGCCTCATAAATGAAAACCAGACAACAGCTTCAACTGGCGTGAACCGGTTTGTCGCTGTGGAGTTTGATACTTACAGGAATAATCCTTGGCAAGAAGGCTTGCCTATCAATCATGTCGGTATCAATGTCAACTCTAGGAGTAGTTCTGTTGTTTCTCCGGATTGGCAGAGTGGTATTTCAAATGGTAGAACAAATGAGGCTCGGATTAAGTATAATTCTAGCACCCAAAACCTTAGTGTTTCCTTCTTTGGTTTTGAACATGATACCCAATCCACACAGGGCCTTTCTCTCATAGTTGATTTGAGACAGCACTTGCCAGAGTGGGTGACCTTTGGCTTCTCAGCTTCAACCGGAGATTCATATGAAAAAAAACACTATCATGTCATGGGAGTTCACTGCGAGTTTTCAAAGTGATGACCGCGTAGAAGAGGTGGCAAAAAGGAAGAACAAAATAGGACTAGTGGTGGGATTGAGTGCAGGTTTGGCTGCGGTTGTTGGTGGGATTGCTTTGGCTTGGCTTGTCCTGTGTAGGAAAGGTAGAGGGAGAAAAAAAGCCGAGCCAGTGCACGTTTGATCCATGGATGATAAATTCAAAGAGGGCACCCCTACAATTTGTAGAGTTTATTGAGTACTCAATCACACTAAATAATTACGTTGATTGAATATCAATAATTACTTAATAAGATTAAATTCGTGTTAACAGTTTTTTTTAAATGACTAAAAGTAAATAATGAATACAAAATATTTAGATAAATTACAAACACATTCTTGAGATTTATTTATTATATGAATTGTTTTACGTAATTTTAAAAATTACAAATGCGATAAAAAAAATTGAAAGGACGGATTGTAATTTTTAGAACCATAATAGTCAATTTATATTTTAAGTAAATATCAAAAATGTATTTATAATTTACTCAAAATATTTTGTCTGAGTGGTTGTTTTCACAAAACTTTGCAAATCAAGAAAATCCTTAGGGTAGAAAAGTATGTGAATAGTGAAGAGTCTTTCAAAAAAAATTGTATGCGAAGATCCTTAGCTGGTGTGGTGGAGTTTGGCCCTATTATTTTTGCACAAAAAAAATTAGTTTTTCATAAAATAGATTGTGAAAACAAAACGAAATGGACACATTTACCAACTTTTATAATAAAACCAATTACATAAAATAAATTAGAAAAATATTTAAAATTCTTAAAAACTCTTTCCATCTTATCCATAATGATATTAGTTTAGCATGACTTAAATAATACAAAAAGTCAAAAATATCCTATTTAAGTCACATCATCTTATTTAAATCACATCACCTCTCTAACACATCACATCAAACCCAACCCATATAAGCCAATAAGTCAAAAAGTGCATTTTTTTAGAACATTCCAAACCAACCCATTTATTATACACTAAACAATTCAATATTCAATTCTCTTTATTATATCATTAAATAAACAGTAATGCTAGGGGGGCCCGAAAACGGGCGCCCCGAATGGCCCTAATTTTTTTTTTTTTTTTTTTTTCTTTTCAGCAGAAGATAGGAGGAAGACGAAGGACGAAGGAGGGGGAGGGGAGGGGAGGGGAGGGGGAAGAGGAGGAGGAGGGGGAGGAAGGACTGGAGGGGGCCTAAAAAACGGAGGAGGAGGACGCGATCGGAGTAGGAGGACGCGATCGGCGGAGGCCGACGCGATCCACGGCGATCGACGCAGGCGATCGACGGCACACGCGATCGACGGCGATCGGCGATCGACGCAGGCAACCTCTCTCTCTCCCTCTTCCTCTCCCTCTCTTTCTCTCCCTCTTCCTCTTCCTCTGCAACTCAAAGTTGCAGAGGTCAACAATGGCGGAAAAAAGAAAAAAAAAAAACGGAATGCCCAAAACGACGTCGTTTTGGGCATTCGGGGCATTCGAGCCAACAGTATTTCAGGCCCTCAAACATTTTCCTTAAATAAATTATAAATTATAAATCTTTAACATCTATTCAATATCTAACTCAGTTACATCAGGTCAGACTACAGTGCATGAAAGTGATTTTTATATACCATACTCAAAAGTGAAATACTACTCTAACAACTTGAATCACCGGTAGTAACCAATTGTGTAGGTGACGTTATTTTGTTTGGTTCTAATTTCCGGAAAATAATTCTTAGAAAATTTTACTTTTTTATTTTTCTTATTTTGATGTTTTCAATGAATTTTTTTAATATTTTAAGCTAATTTTTTTAATTTTTAGACACACCTAACATAAATAAACTTAAAAAGTATAATATTTGTGAAAAAAAATCTTTAAAAAATACACTAAATACCAAAAAAATACAAAAAAAAATATAAAAATTCAGTATATTTTTCGTATTTTTGTGTATTTATTAATTTTTAAAAATATTTTTTCACAAATATTTTATTATTTAGATACATCGAAATAATGCGGATCTAAAAAAGTTTTTTTTTAAAAATTGCTTAAAATTTCAAAAATATTCACCAAAAATATAAAAAAAAAGACATGAAAAACAAAAAACGTGATTTTCAAAAAACTGAAAGCAAATTATTTAAAAGTATTTAAATTTTGTTTTCAAAAGTATTTATATATTTATAAAAAAACTTATGACTTTCATAATTAAATTTTGTTAATTTTCTCATGAATTTGAAATTTTTTCAACTATATGCTGCTTGTTTATTTCCCCTATTAAAAAAAAGATACAGTAATCTTTTTTAGAATTTAAAAAATATGAATATCATAAAATTGACATAATTATGTTAGATAAAAATGAATTTATTTCTTTAATATTAAAATATATATTTTATTGTTATTTTTACTTGTGTTTACTGGAAAATTTTATAATACACGCTTTTTTTTGTCTGTACAGTATACCCAGTTATGACCTTTTTAATATTTAGTTATAATTCATTTGGGTGTTGATTATGACTTGATTATGACACATTGTGGTGTTAGTTATGACCTAATTATAATCTGTTATGGTTTTTAATTATAACATCTTTTAATTTTTATTTTGATTATAACTGAAAAGGTTTTTGGTTATGTCTGTAGTGGTATTTAATTATTACATTTGGTCATGACTCATTGTAATATTAGATATGATATATTGTGATTATTATTTTAATTATAACCAAAAAGGTCTTTCGTTATACCATAAGTGTTGTTTAATTATGACCCATTATATTTTGTTTTTAGTTATAACTAAAAGTGATTATGTCAGAACTTGTATATAGTACACATTCTAAAAATAAATAGTAAGTTGATTGCTAACCAATTGTAAGTATTTAAAATTTGTAAAAATGGTAAAATACTAAGTGACAAGTGTTGAAAATAAGTTTGATAGGCAGCCATGGTAGGTAGCCAACCATCCACCATATTTGACAGCCTCCATTGTTGAAGAAAGATTGGCAGGAAGTAAACAATGGCTGTAGGCTTTCACATTATGATTATATGTTTTTAAACTGTCTAGGCTATCTATAAATAGCTATTGTATTATGAGAGTTAAATGTGTGGGAGAGAAGTAGAAGAAGAGTGCTCTCTGTATTTGTTTCAGAATTGTTCTAATAAATTGAATTTCTGTTTGGTTCAATTTTAAGCCTCTTCTAGTGAATTACCAACAGTGGTTTACACCCCACTCCCACCAACAGTGGTATCAGAGTCCGAAGGTAGCTTGAATTTGCAAAAATTCTGCAAAATTGCAAGAACAGAGTGTGTTTTTCGAAAATTGCCCAGAAATCAAAGTGGTCGAAATCCATTTTTGATTACATCAAATTGAAGCCCTCGACGAGACAAGCACAACCGTGAAAACCGTATCAAAAACGCAGATCGGACGGACCTGCACGCTCCCTACGTGCTTCCGACGCCGTTCTCACGCTCCCCCACTCTCCCACGCGCCGCCACGCGCCTTGAGAGGAAGAAGACGCGTCATTCAACGCGCGACACGAGCTTCCAGAGGAAGACGGCGCGTGATCCCACGCGCAGCATGCGCCACACGCGCACGTTCTAGAGTGACGTCATCCTATGACGTCATCGAGCCATGCCGGCGTTGACCAAGCCGTTGACTCGAGCCGTCAAGCCGTTGACCGAGCGAAGCCGCGTTGACTAAGCCGTTGACTGAGCCGCTGACATCAGTGCACGGAAAAATAATCCGGTGTGCCGCGGCTAAGTTGCAGCTACAGATCTGAGCTGTTCAACTTGTTTTAGCTTGATCTGACTCATTCAGAGTCTGTTTCGGGTGATCCAATAGTGCTTTCCAACTATTTGGAGTGTTCCAAACACATCTGTACGGTCAGAATTTGCAAATTCCATTCTGAAAATTTGCAGATTGTTAAAGACAACCAATGGCCAACACAAACAATTTCTTTCAGTCCCAGTTTCCAAAACTCAGCAAGGAGAACTATGAAAATTGGAGTATTCAAATGCAAGTCCTACTAGCCTCACAAGATTTGTGGGAGTTAGTAGATCGAGGATATGACGAACCAGCTAGTCTCGAAGATGAAGGAAATTTTAATGATACTCAAAAGACGGCGTTAAAAGATTCAAGGAGGAGAGATAAAAAGGCCTTGTATCTACTCTATCAAGGCATTGATGAATCAAGTTTTGAGAAGATTTCAGTAGCAACAACCTCTAAAGAGGCATGGAGTATTCTTCGAAATTCATATCGTGGAATTAAGAAGACGATCAGAGTTCGACTACAGGTGTTACGTGGCGAATTCAAGATGCTGCACATGAATGAGAATGAGTCAATTTCTGAGTACTTCAACAGAATATTGACCATTGTTAATCAGATGAGAAGATATGGAGAGAAGATGGAATCTCTTCAAGTGATAGAGAAGATTCTCCGATCACTCAGTTCCAAGTTCGAGCATGTGGTTGTAGCAATAGAAGAGTCCAAAGATCTCAGTGCCATGACCACCGATGAGTTGATGGGCACACTTGAGATTCATGAACAAAGGATCAACAAGAAGACTTCCTCAAGTTCTCTAGAGCAAGCTCTTCAATCAAACCTATCTTTCAGAGATGACAAAAACGAGCAAGGGGGGATATCACAAAGAAGCCGAGGAAGAGGTCGTGGTTACAATAACCGAAGTTCTGGTTTTCGAGGAAGAGGCGGAAGAAGTCCAGCCAGAGGAGGAAGAAGTCAACCACACTTTGCTCCAAGAGGAAGAGCAAGCGGTAGAGGAGGTGGTTACAACAACCGACCAGATTTTGACAAAAGTAATGTTCAGTGTTACCAGTGCCACAAGTTCGGGCATTACAACAATGAATGCCGAAGTAGAGCAACAACAGAAGCCGGCAAACAAGCAAATTTTGCCGAGCAGGAAACAAACAAAGTTGGACCTACAGTCCTGTTTGTTCACCATGGAGACACTGAAAACCGAAACAATGTTTGGTATCTAGATTCGGGAGCCAGTAATCACATGTGTGGTAAAAGAGAGCTGTTCATTGAGCTTGACGAGACTGTACAAGCACAAGTCTCATTTGGTGATTCTTCAAAAACTCCAGTGAAAGGAAGAGGTAATATTTTGATCAAGCTCAAAAATGGAGATCATGATTACATCTCCAATGTTTATTATGTTCCTGCCATGAAGAACAACATTTTGAGTATGGGACAACTCCTAGAGAAAGGATACGACATCAGCATGAAAGATTGTCATCTTCCCATCAAAGACAATCCTGGTAATTTGATTGCTCGGGTGAGAATGTCCAAGAATCGGATGTTTGCATTGAACATCCAACATGATGCTGCGAAGTGTTTAAATGCCATCATCAAAGACAAAGATTGGCTATGGCATTTGAGGTTTGGACATCTCAACTTTGGAAGCTTGAAGCTGTTGTCAAGCAAGAATATGGTGAAAGGGCTCCCTCATATTGCTCATACTAATGAAGTCTATGAAAGCTGCATTCTTGGTAAGCATCACAGAACTAGCTTTGCCAAAGAAGTGAAGTGGAGAGTAACAAAGCCGCTGGAGCTAGTGCACACTGATGTGTGTGGTCCATTGAAGCCAATGTCCAATGGACAGAATAGATATTTTCTCACCTTCATTGATGATTCTAGCCGGAAGACATGGGTGTACTTTCTTAAAAGAAAGTCGGAGGTGTTCAGCATCTTCAAAGAATTCAAAGCTTTTGTAGAAAAGCAAAGCGGATACTACATCAAGACATTGCGATCAGATCAAGGTGGAGAATATACATCAGATGCTTTTGAGAAGTATTGCAAAGAGCAGGGAATCAAGCATCAAACAACACCATCCTATACGCCACAGCTGAATGGTGTTGCTGAAAGGAAGAATCGCACAATCTTAGATATGGCAAGAAGCATGTTGAAAGGAAAGGGAATGCCCAAGCAATTTTGGGCTGAAGCCGTATCATGTGCTGTGTATCTACTAAATAGATGCCCAACCAAGAGTCTTCATTCTATGACTCCAGAAGAAGCTTGGAGTTCACATAAGCCAAGTGTCAATCATCTCATAATATTTGGGTGTGTTGCGTACACCAAGATTCCAGAAGCAAGAAGAACCAAGCTCGATGATAAGGGAGAAAAATGTATCCTTGTCGGATATGGAGATAGAACAATGGGATACAAGTTGTATAATCCCATTACCAAAAAGGTGATCATGAGTCGAGATGTGATATTTGAAGAAGAAGAAGCTTGGAACTGGAATCAAGATGAAGTTGTCAAAGATGCAGAACTCATTCTTGAAGATGAAACATCAAAAGCTCCTGTTGAAATCACAAGAGAAGTTCAAGATGAGCCACAAACTCCACCACATAGAATTCCTGCACCTAGATCGCCAGCTTCTCACAGAAGTGCTGCATCATCATCATCATCAGCATCATCAGATGATAGTTTTTTCAAACAACCAAGACCAATGAGAAATTTGCAGGAAATATATGAAGCTACAGAAGAAGCAGATCTGAATTTGTTCTACCTACTCGCAGATAGTGATCCACTTACCTTCTCAGAAGCCATCCAAGAAGATAAATGGAAGAAAGCAATGGATGAAGAAATTCATGCCATTGAGAAAAATGACACATGGAAGCTTACCAGTCTACCAGAGGGGCACAAACCCATTGGAGTGAAATGGGTATACAAGACAAAGAGGAATGCACAAGGCGAAGTGCAACGCTATAAGGCAAGGTTAGTAGCAAAAGGTTACAAGCAGAGAGCTGAAATTGACTATGGAGAGGTGTTTGCTCCAGTTGCCCGATTGGAGACTATCAGGCTAATGATTTCTTTGGCTGCTTAGCACAAGTGGCAGATTTATCAACTTGATGTGAAATCTGCATTTCTTAATGGTTTCCTTGAAGAAGAAATCTATATTGAACAACCTTCGGGGTATGTTCAGAATAGGCATGAAGACAAAGTATACAAATTGAAGAAAGCACTTTATGGCTTGAAGCAAGCTCCGCGTGCATGGAATACTAGAATTGATCAGTATTTTCATGACAATGGTTTTGAAAAATGTCCATATAAACACGCACTATATTTGAAGAAGGAAGCTGATGGAAGCATGTTGCTTGCTTGTCTTTATGTTGATGATCTAATCTTCACCGGAAACAATCCAGCCATGATCAAAGACTTTAAAAGAAGCATGGTCCAAGAATTTGAAATGACAGATATTGGATTGATGGCTCATTTTCTCGGCATTGAAGTAGCACAAAGAAAAGATGAAATTTTTATTTCCCAAAGTGGTTATGCCAAGGAAATTCTCAAGAGATATGGAATGGAAAATTGCAATCCAGTGAACACTCCTGTAGACAGTGGAGTGGAGCTCAGAAAAGGTACGAAGGCAGGTGATATGGATCCAACTTATTTCAAGAGCCTAGTTGGAAGTCTTCGATAACTTACTTGTACCAGGCCAGACATACTCTATGGAGTAGGACTGATTAGCAGATATATGGAAACACCAGATCAGTCACACTTTTATGCAGCAAAGAGGATTCTTCGTTACATCAAAGGTACAGTCGATGATGGTTTATTCAATAAACCAACTGATAATTTCAGTCTTGTTGGCTACTCAGATAGCGACTGGGGACGTGACTTAGATGAACGAAAAAGTACTACGGGGTTTACTTTCTTTATGGGAGATACAGCCTTCACATGGTCATCCAAGAAGCAAGCCATTGTGACATTATCGACTTGCGAAGCTGAGTATGTTGCAGCTAACTCAGCTGTGTGTCATGCAATATGGTTACGGAACATACTGAAGCATTTGGGATTTCCACAAGAAAAACCCACTGAGATCTATGTTGATAATCGCTTAGCAATTGCATTGGCAAAGAACCCAGTTTATCATGAAAGAAGTAAGCATATTGACACCCGCTATCATTTCATCCGAGAGCATGTGAAAAATAAACATGTGGAATTATTGCCTTGCAAATCCCAAGATCAGTTTGCAAATATTTTCACAAAGCCATTGAAAAATGATCTATTCAACAGAATGAAGATAATGCTTGGAATGAAGCAGCATGGAGAATCAAGCTTAAGGGGGGATGTTGAAAATAAGCTTGATAGGAAGCCATGGTAGGTAGCCAACCATCCACCATATTTGACAGCCTCCATTGTTGAAGAAAGATTGGCAGGAAGTAAACAATGGCTGCAGGCTTTCACATTATGATTATATGTTTTTAAACTGTCTAGGCTATCTATAAATAGCTATTGTATTATGAGAGTTAAATGTGTGGGAGAGAAGTAGAAAAAGAGTGCTCTCTGTATTTATTTCAGAATTGTTCTAATAAATTGAATTTCTGTTTGGTTCAATTTTAAGCCTCTTCTAGTGAATCACCAACAGTGGTTTACACCCCACTCCCACCAACAACAAGTAGAGTAAATAGAATCAAAACTAATGGTAAGTATTGTGTTTATAAATGCTAACTATTTAATGATATTTTACTATTAATCATACATCAGTTACTAATTAATGATACTTTACTTACTATTCAATCAGACTTCATTTACTACTTCATCAGACTTGATTTATTATTCAATCAAACTCACTTGCTACTCAATAAAACTCCCATTACTATTGATTGGTAAGTAGAATCATAACAAATAGTAAATATTATATTTATAAATGATAAGTATGATTTCAACATTGAGTTCTACAATCCATCTTGATGGCGATAATGATTAAATATGAGCCCACTTATTACTTAATAACATCCCACTTATTACTATATCAAATTATTAAATATTTTTTTGGATATGTTAGGTATTTTTAAAAAGATTTGAATTTATAAAAATTACTAAAAGGTTTTTATTTACCCTACTCAATGATAATTGATTTATTACTTCATTAAGTTGACTTATTATTCAATCAAACCTCACTTATTACTCAATCAAATTTGACTTACTACTTAATTAAACGACATTTACTACTCAATAAGACTCCACTTATTACTTTATCAAACTTGACTTACTACTTATTTAGTTATCATTTTATTTTACTCCGCTGTGTTATTAATCTGTTAATTTAAGAAATGGCCTTTGGTACCCTCAGTTATCAATTAGTTGTGACGTCTAACCTCTAGGTATTGGGGTCGGGTCGGGTCGGGTCGGGTCGTGACAAGAACGAATGGTAAGTAGAATCACAATGGGTGGTTAATGCAATTAAATGAATGGTAAATATTGTATTTATGAATAATAAGTATTATGGTTATGTTTGGCATTGGCTTTTTTGCTTATTTTAGTCACAAAAAAATAAAATAAATTAAAAAGCCAATAAGACAAAATATCGCATCCAAATCATAATCATTTCATCTTTTCTGTTACAAAAATAAAAAAAGCCAAAAAGTCCATTCCAAATGAAGCTTTTTAGTCCCTGGCTAAAATAACCAAAAAACCAAAAAGTCAACCCACGTCCCGCTATAATAAGTGGTAAATAATGTCATAATTAGTTGTAAGTAATCAAAATGTCCTCTTACTATTTTATTAGACTTGACTTACTGCTTAGAGCGTCCACAATGGGATGGCTAAAATTGTTTGTTAAAGTATGTGTTATATGACAAAAAGTGATAAAAGTGAGGCCCAAAAATGTGTGTTAAGTTGTGTTAAAAGTTTGTTAATTTTAGAAAGTGAGTGGTAGTGCAATGGATGTGTTAAAGTATGTATTAAGGGGTGTGTTAAAGAATATATATATATATAGGTTGCAGAAGTTGGCCTGGAAGTGAGCCAGACGTTCGCCCTGTCAAGGGAAATTTTTTTTTTTTTAAGGGAGGAATGATCGGCCGGACAATCCCACAACACTTCCCCACGTCCCCCTCTCTCTCTCTCTCTCTCTCTCTCTCTCTTTTTCTAGCTAAAACGCTAGCCATAGTTAACAAAGAAGTTAACAACTAACACTAACACACTACTTAACACTTCCATTGTGAACCCAAAAGTTACTGTGTCTCCCCTAAATTTTGGCCACTTACACTAACACATCATTTAACTAGTCCACTGTGAATGCCCTTAATGAGATTTCACTTATTATTGAGTGATAAGTAGAATGAATGGTAAGTAGAGTCACAATGAGTGGTAAGTACAATGAGAACAAATAACCTACTAGACTCTGTTCATGTGAATGGGGTCAAAATTGAAGATCTAATTGCAATCAAACATGAAGTATGTAGGTATTTTTCCAAGTTGTTTTCTGAAACTTGGGTGAACAGACCTAAACTCTCAGGGACTTCAAAACTATCAGGAGGGTTAAGGCTGAAGAGGTGTTAGAAGATGAGTTTTCTAAGGATGAAATTTGGTTAGCTGTAAAGGAGTGTGGAGGAAACAAAGTGCCTGGACCAGATGGTTTCAATATGGCATGCATCCAAAAATGTTGGAAATTCATGAAGAAAGATTTTGTTAAATTCTTAAAGGAGTTTCATTTGAATGGAAAATTGGTTAAAGGCATTAATAATTCCTTCATTGCTCTGATTCCTAAAAAAGATAACCCATTTGATTTAACAGACTATAGGTCTATTAGCATTATCAGTTCAACTTACAAGGTGCTGCAAAAGTGCTTGCAAGAAAGTTGAAGATGGTACTCCCCGAGATTGTAGGTGAGGTTCAAACTACCTTTTTAGATGGCAGAAATATTCTAGATAGAGTCTTAATAGTTAATGAGGTAGTGAATGGATTGAGAAAATCTGAGAAGAAAGGCCTAATTCTGAAACTTGACTTTCAAAAAGCCTTCGACCCAGTCAATTGGGAATTTCTACTGTCTATGATGGCTAATTTTCGATTTGGTGGGAAGTGGTTGAATTGGATTAAAACTTGTATCTCAGCAACAAGATTATCTGTGTCAGTGAATGGATTACCTACAGAGGAGTTTTCAACTGAGAAAGGGCTTAGGCAAAGGGATCCTCTTTCGCCATTTCTCTTCACCATTGTAGCAAAGGGTCTCAACTTGCTGTTCGATTAAAGGGGCTTTGGTGGGCAGCCAAGAGGTTAATATTTCTCACATTCAATTTGTTGATGGTACTATAATTCTTTGTAAGGCTGATGAAGAGGAGATTCTTTCAATTAAAAGGATTTTAAGATGTTTTGAAATATTGTCAGGTTTAAAAATTAATTTTCGTAAGAGTGTTGTTTGTGGGATTGGGGTAGAGGATGAGATTGTTCAGTATTATGCCTCATTACTCAATTGTGGTTGGCAAAAACTTCCATTAAAATATTTGGGGTTACCTTTGGGGGCAATCCAAGAAGGAAGAAGACATGACAGCCTATTGTGGATAAGGTGAAGATGAAACTATCATCATGGAAAAGAAAGCTATTATCTTTTGCTGGTAGATTAACACTCATCAAATCTATTTTATCAAACTCGTCTATCTATTATTTATCTATTTTCAGAATGCCAAAGGGAGTGGTAAAGAATATTGAGAGGTTGCAAGCTACTTTTCTATAGGGGGATTCAGAGTTGAACGGAAAGGTTCATCTAGTTAAATGGATAGAAGTGACCAAGACCAAAGAGCAAAGAGGTCTGGGTTTAGGCAAAATCAAGCATTTAAATGAGAGTTTGTTACTAAAATGGTGTTGGAGATATGGTTCTGAGAATGGTTCAGTATGGAAGAGTGTTGTGTGCAGTAAATATGGTCATGAAGGTGGTGGCTGGAGTCTATATATGGTGATCTCTAGTTCGATGTCCATAGTTTGGCAAGATATATTATTCTCTGTGCTGGAAAATTCTAATCTGTATTCATTTTTTGTTAATAATTCAAAAATTGTTATAGGTAATGGAAAGAGGATCCTTTTTTGGTGGGATACATGGTTGAGGAATGAAAAGTTGAAGGATGTCTTCCCTAGGCTTTTCAGTTTATCTAAGTCTAAAGATGGTTCCCTAAAGCTTTTGGTTCAAAACAAAAAAGCAGCAGGGGAGTGGAATTTCTCATTCAGAAGACCTTTAAGAGCTTGGGAAGAGGAGGATGTCAGAAGACTTTTTGAGGTGTTGAATGGTGTTCCCAATTTAAGGGTCAATGTAGATGATCATGTTAGGTGGATTGCTGATTTGTCTGGATCTTTTTCAGTTTCATCTGCTAGGCGAAGGTGTGAGTTTAATCATGGCCCATCTATCAGTATTACGAAACTGTTGTTGGGTAATGGTGCTCCACCAAAGGTTAAGTTTTTTGGTTGGTTGGCTTGGAAAAGAAAAGTGAAAACAACAGCATACCTTCAAAAAATAGGAGTTCTGGATTCCCATGTAAGCAATCTTTGTTCATTTTGTAGAGAGGAAGTAGAATCTATTAATCACATACTTCTACACTGTTCTTTGGTATGGAGGCTGTGGTCTGAAATTCTGGAATGGTGGAATGTCTTGGGCTATACCTGGGTCTATTGGAGGCCTTTTGGAGTGGTGGTCTGGTATGAGTTTTAACCGATTTGAAAGGCGGATTTGGAAGTCTATTCCTTTTACTTTCATGTGGACTATGGGGAAGATTAGAAATGAGTGTTTGTTCCAGGGAGTTCATCCGAATTTCAAGGGTCTTGGGGAGATTATTAAAATTAGAATTGCTTTATGGTTGAAATATAACACAGTAAGGTCATAGTTTTCTGTCAATGATGTGGTCTTCAATTTGCAGCAATTGAGATTTTGTTCAAGATAACTGAGATGTTGATGAGGTTTGGGATGAATTCAGTGGGAGTTTTGTTTGTTTGGTCGGGTGCTTTTGTTCTGTTTGTTGTTTGGTTTTGGTTTGGTTTTGTTAATTTCTCACCAACATCTTGTCTTGAGTTTACATTTGATCGGGTGTCCCTCTTGGTGCCAACCTATTTAGGATTAGGATGGGATGCTTGGTTATTGTTGCTCTTGTCTTCCCTTTATTGATGTTTGCTCATATTTAATGTATGTTTATTATCATCAATAAAGTTTTTTTCTTTGCCAATCAAAAAAAAAAAAAAAAAAGAGTATTATCTCCATAGGTTGTAAGTGTTGTTATAATAAGTGATAAGTAATGTCACAATTGGCTTTAAAGTAAATTAAAATGTCCACTTACTACTCTATTAAACTTGAATTATTATTGGAAAATGTTTGGGACCACCTTTGGGGATAACCCCCACACCCCTAAAGTGATCCTAGCCCTCCATGTATGTGTGGGCCCACTCATGTATGTGTGAAGTCCACATCATAAGTGGTCCAAATTTATAAGGGTCTTTTGAGGTGGGAGTCTCAATCATTACTCTTATTACTTAATACGATTTCACTTACTATTGAGTAGTAAGTAGAATGAATAGTAAGTCTCAATGAGTGGTAAGTACAATGAGAATAAATGATAAGTATTGTGTTTATAAATAGTAAGTATTATCTCAATAAGTTGTCAGTATTGTTATAATAAATGGTAAGTAATGTTACAATTGGTTTTAACATTTTAAAAAAAATAAAAATAAAAAATCCACTAACTGCTCAATTAAACATGACTTATTAATCTATCATTCTAGATTTACTACTCATTTAAACAATACTTACCGCTTCATCAGGCTCTGCTTATTATTCCATCATATTTTATTTTTCGTATGACTTAGTAAAACCTCATAATTTTTCTTTAATTAGATGAAATGTTATTATAACAAAACCTTAAAATTGAATTAAAAACATCATAGAAGGTTAAAATAAAATAGAGATATCTGATTGTGCACAATAAATTCATAAAAAATTGTGAAATAATTAAAACTTCAAAAAAAATCGATATGAAATTCATATAAATTATATAAAGTATAAAAAATTTATAAGTAATAAAATAAATTATGGATCTCAAATTATTAAAGAAAAACGTAAAATTTTATATTTATTATATATATATATTTTTACATTCTACTTTATAAATTTCATATTTATATTAGAAGTTTTCAAAATTTATTATAATTTAATACTATTATTTTACTAGCTACCTAAAAAGTTACTTAGGTGAATTTTGCTAATACATGAGTGAATTTTGCTAAGTATAATCATATAAGTGATAAGTTTGCTTAATTATTGTTGTAAGTTGAAAAATCATATTTTTGTTTCAAAGCTAGTGAATACTACATATTTAACTAGTTTTACTAACTAATTTATTTTTATAAATTTTCAATAAAATTAAATTTATTTATACATTTTTTTATTTTTTATGCTTATTGTTCACAATTAATATTTATAGAAGTTGTTGAATTTGTAAATTAATTGATATTCACACTCTATATAATATTCCTAAATTTATTAAAATATAATAGAACTAATATATTTTTCAAAACTATTGCCGTATATTTGATCAGCCATGTTGTTATTTGAATATGACTTTGTATCGTTTTGGCAACACACACACACACACACACACACACACACACAAAGTTGCGTTTTGTGTGCAGCTCAAAAACGCCAAACCATCCCAAAACGATGAAAATCCCATTTGGGAAGACCCAAAAAGGCAACACCCAAATTTACCAAACTATCCTCTAGAATATATTAATCAATTGATTCAAAAATCAAAAAGTACGGATATTTTGGTCATTTTAGAGTGATGTGACGCTTTAAAAAAATATTAAATCAAAAATCAAAAAATCTAGCTTTTTACCAACTTCCTAAATCACTTCTAAAAAAGCCAAAAAACTTGGTAAAAAGTCAAAAGTCAGTTTTTTACCAACTTCCCAAAACACCGCTTTATCTTTTTCAATGGTATGTTAAGTTTTATTAAGAGTTCGTTTGGCATAAAAAAGCTAAAGGCTTTTTGGTCAAAATAGTCACAAAAATAAAAAAATAAACTAAAAAGTCAATAAGGCAAAATGTTACATCCAAACTATAATCATTTCATTTTTTCTCTCAAAAAAGTCAAAAAAAACATATCCCAAACAAGACTTTTTAGCCCCAAATTAAAATAGTCAAAAAATTAAAAAGCCAACTCATATCCCAAACGAACCTAAGTAGTAAATATTGCTATATTGAATGGGTAAGAACGATAGAATGTGCTAATAAATTAAACTCATTTTGTTTCTCTAAAAGCCACCTCATTTTTCACCAAATTACCTTATTTTTTGAATTTTATTTTAATTATTACCAATGAATGGTCTGAATTTCTGCTGACTTGAATCTAATGACTAAGGGTTCGTTTGGCATTGACTAATATAGCCAATTTTTTAATGTTAAAACTTTTTTAGCACGACTTTTTTAATCTCATTTGGTTTTGTTTTGGAACTTTTTTTTACTTTTGTAAGAGAAAAGGTGTAATAATTATAGATGAAAAGTAATATTTTATCTTCTTAACTTATATAGTCTATTTTATCTTTTTATATTTTTTTAACTTCAATAATAAATCAAAACGGAGGGTTAAAATTAATTTATGTATGACCCATGAAAATCATTTTTGTGTACCATAGAAAATTCCCAGTTACATCACTACAATATTTATACTCATTTTTCTTTCCTCTAATTTGTCTAACAAACTATCTAACAAGCTAATAACTTTTTTGTTACTAATCTTGCTGAGCTGTGTGACGCCACATGTCAAGTGCAGCGCAACCTAATCTGCACAACAGTGTGCTTGACTTGATGTTGACAAGTTAAACTGACCTGTATCTAGCTTTCCAATCTTCAACTTATTTGACTGAGCCACCGTTTGAAAAGTTGGTTTTGAGGCTTCATATTTTATTTTACTTTTAAAATTAAAGTAGCTATAAAAAATAAAATAAATTCTTTAATTTAATGAGACAAAATATCATATGTAACTCATAATTATTATATTGTTTCTTTTGCAAAAAAACTAAAAAAAGTCAAAAACCTTTCTTGAACTAAATTTTTTAATCCCAAATTAAAATAAAAAATAAAAAAAAACTAAAAAGTAAAAAATCTAACAAACTTTCCAAACGAAGGCTGATGATGCACATGCTCTGCCACTTGCTCTGTCTCAATTTTGGACCAAAATAATCGCCCCATAATCATAAAGAGAAAAGATAGGGATCATAAAAATTTTTTTATGAAAATGATCATGAAAAAATTATGACCCTTGAATTACCTTGATTAATGTGTGGTGCTTTATTTTAAGTATAATCCAAAGGTCATAAATCTTTCATGATCATTTTCATGAAACATTTTTCATGATACCTAGTATTGCTCAATCATAAAAATTCCAGTCTTGAAAGGCTATCCCAAGCAAAGTTTGCTTGCTCATCTATCCATCTATCTATCTCTCTCTATAGAAGACAAGAAAAAAATTGAGTGGTTATATTTATAATGTACCAAAAATATTTTGTCTGGGGTTATTTTCACAAAATTTTGCAAATCAAGAAAATCCTTAGGCTTAAAAGTATGTGAATACTGAAGACCCATTCAAAAAAATTGTATGCGAAGATCCTTAGCAGGTGTAGTGGAGTTTGGCCTTATTATTTTTGCATAAAAAATATTTAAGTTTTTCATAAAATAGATTGTGAAAACGTAATGTAAACAGAATGGACACATTTACCAACTTTTATCATAAAATCAATTACATAAAATAAATTAAAAAAATATTTAAAACTCTTAAAAAAACTCTTACGATTTTACTAACAATGACAGTTATTAATTTTTGATTTAATACATACTCAAGCCTCGTTTGGGAAGTGTCCCTTTTAGTCAAAAAGTTAAAGGTTGCGTTTGTTGTGTTTTGTAATTATGATTTGAGAGTATGAGTTGTATTTTGAGTTTGTGAGGTTTGGAAATATGATTTGAGTGTAGAAAATTTGTTTGGTAAAGAGTTTTGAAAAGAGTTTTGAAAAGAGTTTTGATTTGAGTGCGGAATTGTTGATGTGACATTTCATATTTGATACAAAAATTTACAACTCATACAACTCAAAATTATTTTAAAACACATAAAAAATTTTAAAAATTTCAGAAAATATTTTTTTCGATTATATATCAACTGCAAAAAAAAAAAAAAATCACTATTCCGATCAACCGGCCGGACGACTAGCCTGACGTCCCGTCCGCCAAAATTTGCAAAAAAAAAATACTGAAACGTGCGCCTGTCTCAGAATTCTCTGCAGAGTTTTGGAACTGTATTTCCAAAACTCGTTCCAAACGTCATGCTCAAGTATAGGTGTAGAGTCACATTTCTACAACACAACCAAACAAAGCCAAAAAGTTACTAAAAAAATCAAAAAGCCAACAACCCATACCAAAAAGTCAAAATTCCTTTTTCTCTCTACTTTTTGCACATATTTTCGTAAAAAGCCAAAAAGTCATCTCAAACATACTAGTTTTTTTTCATCATATTTTAACCAAAAAATTAAAAAATTACTTAAAAAACCTGTTCCCAAACGGGGCCTCAACTATTCAACCATTCAGATTCAATTCTCTTTATCCTATCATTAAATAAATTTGAAATTATAAACTATAAATCTTTAATATTTCTCTCGCGTGATCTTCACTAGGCGCCCCATAATCATAAAAATTCCAGTGCTATCACAAGCTTGAAGCTCCGTTTTGGAACTTTTTTTTACTTTTGTAAGAGAAAATGTGTAATAATTATAGATAAAAAGTAATATTTTGTCTTATTAACTTATATAATCTATTTTACCTTTTTATATTTTTTTAACTTCAATAATAAATCAAACAACAATGATTCATCCCCCCTTTTTAGGACCCCCTTTGGACCCACTCTCTCTCTCATTGGTCACCTTTTCTTTTTCTTTTTCTTTTTTTTCCTGCTCCTCCAATCACCTCTTGCCACGTGGCAAAGGGGGTAAAGGGGGTGACCCCCAAAGGGGGTCCCAACCTTTATTCTAAATCAAAACGAGGGTTAAAATTAATTTATGTATGACACATGAAAATCATTTTTGTGTACCCTAGAAAATTCCCAGTTACATCACTACAATATTTATACTCATTTTTCTTTCCTCTAATTTGTCTAACAAACTATCTAACAATCTAACAACTTTTCTGTTACTAATCTTGCTGAGCTGTGTGACGCCACATGTCAAGTGCAGCGCGACCTAATCTGCACAACAGTGTGCTTGACTTGATGTGGGTGTTTGGTAGAAATTAATTTCAACTTAAATCAACTTTTAGTTTAAATTAAGCTATATTCGTGCGTTTGGTATAGATTATGGGCATAGCTTATGGCTTAATTTAAGCCAAATTTCAGCTTAAATTCAAAGTTGCTCTGAAGATGCTTTTTAAAACGACTTATGCGCGCAGCTGTTTGGGGAGGGGCAAAATGACTGAAATGCCCCTCCTAATCTCCATTATTTACGAAAATGCCATTATATAATCCCATCTGAAAACACTGTTCACTCTCTCTCTCTCGATTGAGGCGATTTCCGGCGAGTGTGGAGGCGATTTCCGGCAGGCTCCGTCATTGCGATCTCAAGGCACAACATCGTCATCTCGACACAGCACAGCACAACATCCATCGTCATCGCGACCTATCTTCTCTCTCTCTATCTCTCTCTCTCTCTCGATCGTCATCTCGATCTTCCCCGTCCGAGGAAACCCTAGCGCCGTCGTCATCTCTCGAAGCTGTAGAAGCTCTCGCGCGATCTCGAAGCTGTAGAAGCTCTCGAAACCAGAGGAAACCCTAGATCTGATCTGCAATCTCAGTCGATCTCGTCTGTCTCTTCTCTGTTGCAGACCACCGGCGACGGGGAAGATCGAGGCTAGGGTTGCGGCGTACGGAAGCTCAGGAAGGAAGACGAAGGAAAAAAAAAATTTAAATAAATTAAACAAAAATAATAATTAAAAACAAAATAATAAAAATAATATTGAATAGAATAAATTGAAATAAAAATAAAAAAAATAAAATAATAAAAATAATTTATTAAATTAAAAAGAATAATAAATTAAAAAAAGAATTATATTAACATTATAATAATTATATTAATATTAAAAGAATTAAATAAATTACACAATTTAATTGTAATGAAAAAGAATAATAAATTAAAAAAAGAATTCTATTTATATATTAATATTAAAAGAATTATATTAACATTATAACAATTTAATTGTAATTAGTATTAAAAAGAATTATATTAAAAAATAATAATAATTAGTATCAAATAATATTAATATTATTTGATATTAATTACATTTTATCAAGTGCAATAATTTTTATATTAGTTGATACTAATTAATACTAATTATATTAACTTTTATTAATGAAATAATATTTTTAAATTAAAATTTAAAAAATGACAAAATTATCATTTTTATATCATATAAGGGCAAAAAAGTAAATTATACAGAAAAAAGCTATTTTACAACTTATTTACCAAACACTTTCTGCAACTTAAATCTATAATCCCACAGCTACACCAAACAGGTTACCAGCTTATGCTCACAGCTCTAAGTTATAATCTGTTAAGTTATAATCTATAATCACTTTCTCACAGCTCTACCAAACAGGGCTGATGTTGACAAGTTAAACTGACCTGTATCTAGCTTTCCAATCTTCAACTTATTTGACTGAGCCACCGTTTGAAAAGTTGGTTTTGAGGCTTCATATTTTATTTTATTTTTAATTTTTCTTTCCTCTAATTTGTCTAACAAACTACCTAAGACCATCTTCAATGGTTCATCAAAACTCATATCAAATTTAAATTTTGATGAAAAGGCTACTGTTCACAGCTCCAACGGTTCACCAAACGTGATATCAGATTGAGTTTTCAGCAAATTTTTCATCAGATTGAGGACGAAATAATGAATTCATCAAAACACTGTTCCGGACCGTTGGAGAGGATGACCCGGTCGACCAACCGGTTGCCCGGCCGGTTGACCAACCGGTCAACCAGTAAAAGGTTCAAACAGTTCAGGAAAAAATTCGAAAAATTAAAAAAAAAAAAAAAAAAAAAATTTTGCCTAACCGATCGACCGGCCGGTTGACCACCCGGTCGTCCCAAAAAAGTTCAAAAAGTTCAAAAAAAAGGTTCAAAAAATTCAAAAAAAAAAAAAAAAAAAATTTTTGCTCAAACCGGTCAACCGGCCGGTCGACCGGTTGTCCCGGGACAAGTTTGAGAATTTGGTGAATCGTTAGAGCATCTGTTATCAAATTTAATGAAATGGATACTTTTTGACTCAGATTTGATTATAAATTTGAGTAAGCGTTGGAGATGCTCTACCAAACTAATAACTTTTCTGTTACTAATCTTGCTGAGCTGTGTGACGCCACATGTCAAGTGCAGCGCGACCTAATCTGCACAACAGTGTGCTTGACTTGATATTGACAAGTTAAACTGACCTGTATCTAGCTTTCCAATCTTCAACTTATTTGACTGAGCCACCATTTGAAAAGTTGGTTTTGACGCTTCATATTTTATTTTACTTTTAAAATTAAAGTAGGTATGAAAAATAAAATAAGTTCTTTAATTTAATGAGACAAAATATCACATTTAATTCATAATTATTATATTTTTTCTTTTACAAAAAAACTAAAAAAAGTCAAAAACCTTTCCTGAACTAAATTTTTTAATCCCAAATTAAAATAAAATAAAATAAAAAACTAAAAAGTCAAAAATCCAACAAACTTTCCAAACGAAGGCTGATGATGCACATGCTCTGCCACTTGCTCTGTCTCAATTTTGGACCAAAATAATCGCCCCATAATCATAAAAATTCCAGTCTTGAAAGGCTATCACAAGCAAAGTTTGCTTGCTCATCTATCCATCTATCTATCTCTCTCTATAGATGACAAGAAAAAAATTGAGTGGTTATATTTATAATGTACCAAAAATATTTTGTCTGGGGTTATTTTCACAAAATTTTGCAAATCAAGAAAATCCTTAGGCTTAAAAGTATGTGAATACTGAAGACCCATTCAAAAAAATTGTATGCGAAGATCCTTAGCTGGTGTAGTGGAGTTTGGCCTTATTATTTTTGCATAAAAAATATTTAAGTTTTTCATAAAATAGATTGTGAAAACGTAATGAAAACAGAATGGACACATTTACCAACTTTTATAATAAAATCAATTACATAAAATAAATTAAAAAAATATTTAAAACTCTTAAAAAAACTCTTACGATTTTATTAACAATGACATTTATTAATTTTTGATTTAATACATACTCAAGCCTCGTTTGGGAAGTGTCCTTTTTAGCCAAAAAGTCAAAGGTTGCGTTTGTTGTGTTTTGTAATTATGATTTGAGAGTATGAGTTGTATTTTGAGTTTGTGGGGTTTGGAATTATGATTTGAGTGTAGAAAATTTGTTTGGTAAAGAGTTTTGATTTGAGTGCGGAATTGTTGATGTGACATTTCATATTTGATACAAAAATTTATAACTCATACAACTCAAAATTATTTTAAAGCACATAAAAAATTTTAAAAATTTCAGAAAATATTTTTTTCGATTATATATCAATTGCAAAAAAAAAAAAAGAAAAAGAAATCACTATTCCGATCAACCGGCCGGATGTCCCGTCCGCCAAAATTTGCAAAAAAAAAATTCTGAAACGCGCGTCTGTCTCAGAGTTCTCTGTAGAGTTTTGGAACTGTATTTCCAAAACGCGTTCCAAACGTCATGCTCAAGTGTTGTAGATGTAGAATCACATTTCTACCACACAACCAAACAGAGCCAAAAAGTTACTAAAAAAATCAAAAAGCCAACAACCCATGCCAAAAAGTCAAAATTCCTTTTTCTCTCTACTTTTTGCACATCTTTTCGTAAAAAGCTAAAAAGTCATCCCAAACATACTAGTTTTTTTTCATCATATTTTAGCCAAAAAGTCAAAAAATTACTAAAAAAACCTGTTCCCGAATGAGGCCTCAACTTTTCAACCATTCAGATTCAATTCTCTTTATCCTATCATTAAATAAATTTGAAATTATAAACTATCACTACTAAAAAAAATACTTTTTGCGACCGCCACATGCCGTCGCAAATAATAAAAATACAGTCGCAAAAGACTTTTTGCGACGGCCTATGCGACCGCATATGGGGGACGCAAATGTGGGGGTGGCAAATACTTTTTGCGACCGCAGAACAACGGTCGCAAATAATTTGCGACCGCCTAAACTACTTTTTGCGACAGTTATTTTGCCGTCGCAAAAAAAATTAAAAAATTAAAAGCACTTTTAGCGACCATTGTTTTACGGTCGCAAATAATTATTTATTAAAAAAAAATCATATATGAGTTTGCTACAACAAAAAAATCAATTACAACCACCAAACAATTTTTTGTAAATGAAAAATAACAATTCAAGATATATATTGACTTCGGATAAAAAAACACAATTGATAATTTTGGGCATCAGCAATTTAATTATTCTAGATTATGCACCAGCAAAGTTTAAGCATGGAAAGATAAAAAAAATTAAATCAAATTTGTAAAAGTTACACGAACATGATGGTTCCGTATGAATCATCAATTACAAATTAGCCCCTACCCCCACCATCACCCCTTCTACTCTAACATCACTAAAAGATTCCAGACAATTCTTTCTACACCACAGAGAGACAATTTTTTCATTTTTCAAAAGTAGATCCTTAATGCTATATGGAATCATAAACCAAACCAAGATTAATGATCTAAGAGTATCCAATGATCATATGCTCTTCACTCTCAAAGAGGAGGGGGAACGGGTACTAGAGGCTCTCAAAGAGAACACAAGCTTCAAAGAAACAATGCAAAACCTAAAGACAAAAACAAAACTAAAAAGAAAATAGAAAAAGGACACATGTAACAAAACAGAAAAGGAGCATCCATGAAGGCAGATCACTCCAGATTACCTGTAGCGGACAAACTCAGACACTGCTGCAGCTGTAGTTTCCCTTTAATTCCAAGTAAATAAATCCAATTATAGCCACAGCAATAACAGGAAATGTATAGACAGCCAAATCAAGCCCTGCAAAGGAGCCGTTGTGAGATCAGTGTTCCAAAAAACAACATTCATATTTGTAACTTTTTTTTTTTTTTAAATGATTATTCTTGATTCAATGCAAATTACTTACAACTAACAAAACCAAATCATTGAAAGAATATATATTTATATATGAAAAGGGGATTTTTGGTAGCATGTTGACTCGTGTAGATAATTTTTTAATGAAATAAGTTCGTACCATTGTAGCCGAAGACAGTATTTGATGCATTATCTTCAGCTCCTTTCCATTTGGTTGCCCATAAATCTGTGGGCTTGAGAAGCCAAAGTGAAATCCAACCAGCAAATAATAAGATCATCAGCAGTTTAAGAATGATGAATATTTTATCAAGCATAACATGTGATTTGGATTAATTGTATATCTACAAACATTCAATTCACTCTCTCTTGAACATTTTATCAAGCATAACATGTGCAATATTGGTATACCCAGTACAAATTCACTCACTCTCTCTTTTGAATCGATTTTAATTGTAATTATACTAATTATTTTTTAGCTTTTACAGAATGCCTATGGGGGGAAAAAGAAGAAAAAATCACATTGGATTTGGAATTTTCTTTTCCTTTGTTCATTTTCTTAGCAACCAAACACAACAGTGAAAGCAAATTAACTAACATGAACGAGAAAATCTAGGGCAAGAGGCCGAGAACAGACCTATAATTAGGAGGAAAGTGAGGGCAGCGATAGGGATTCCGGCGAGAAAGAGGTGAGGTATGATGATCGAAGTAATTTGTCTATTCCAACACTGTATCATTGGATGAAACCAACATACGGCTTCCACAGCCTTCAGAAGCAAACGAAGTGGAATCGCAAGAGTACCTGATCTTCTCAGCCATTGAACATTTTAGAAATCTGAATTTGCAGTGAGATTAGTGGATAAGCAAGTTGAATCGATCATTACACACAACTTGATTTCTCGGATCATTACAGAGAAAGTTGAATCGATGAAGATGTGTTTAGGCTTACCGATTATGAAATCTTCAACAGTTGTGGACTTGAGAAAGTTGAATCAATCGACAGATTCAAGCGAGAGAGGCAGATTTTGAGAGGGAGAGACAGATTCGAGCGAGAGAGACAGATTTTGAGAGGGAGAGGGAGAGAAAGAGAGCTCAGATTTGGGAAAAAAGGGGGCGGATTGAGAGGGAGATAGAGAGAGTCAAGTTTTATAAGATTTTGATGGTAAAAAAAGATTATGATGTACAAAAATGATTTGGTCAGAAAAATGAGATGATAAAATAAGATTTTGGTGTCTAAAAATAATTTTTTGCGACCGTTTAATAATCAGTCGCAAAAATATAGACGCAAAAAGTCATATTTCTAGTAGTGTATAAATCTTTAATATTTCTCTCGTGTGATCTTCCCTAGGCGCCCCATAATCATAAAAATTCTAGTGCTATCACAAGTTTGAAGCTCCGTTTGGGAAGAGTTAAACCAAGTTTTTTTGATTATTTTAGCCACAAAAGACAAAATAGGCTATTTTAACCACAAAAAAAGACATCACATCTAACCTATAATCATTACACTTTTCTCTCACAAAAAAAGTCAAAAAAATCAAAAAGCCCTTCCCAAACCATGCTTTTTAGCCCAGGCTAAAATAGCCAAAAAAGGTAAAAAGTCAAAAAGCCAACCCATTTCCCAAACGACACCAAGTATGCTTACTCATTTGCAATATTTATTGCCCTCTCTCTCTCTCTCTCTCTCAAGAACTTGACAAGAAAAAAATTAATTAGTTATGCTTAGCTTGGCATTTCATATAATTATTACGTTCAAAATATTATATGATATTATTTATATAGTACTTTTAATTAAGAATGTAGAAGAAATTTTATAAGTAGAACAATAATAATCTATTTTTATTATGTAATTTGGATATAAATGATAACTCACTTAGGCTCCGGTTATTTTGAAGTAAAATGTTTTTATCAAAAATATTTTATTTATTTTTTGTTGTTTGGTTGAACAAAAAAATAAGTAAAATATTTGTTAGGAAAAATATTTTTGCATCATTTTCTAAATAATGACTTACCTTTAAAATTTTCGTAAGTCAATTTTTACAAACTTGACTCTCTCTCACTATCTTTTCTACACATTTGGCATTTTTAAATAAGTATCTTAAAGCATCTCCAACGGTATGCTTAAAGGGTTGCTAAAAGCAAAATATAGCAGATGTGGGAAAATATGGTGCTATAACGGTCTGCAAGTTGCTAGAAGTAGCAATTTGTATCTCTTATGTCAAATTTGGCACAAATTTTACCAATAGGTAAAGTTGCCAACACAACAATATTATCCAAAAATATTATTCATTTTCTTCCCAATAGACCGATTGTCCGGCCGATCGTCCCATTGATGATCATACAATAGATACATTGGTTGCCCGATCGGTCGTCCAGGGAGATGTCCCGGGATAACCTCAATGGTTTAGAATGGTTGACCTAGAGATGTCCTCATCTTGTATGAAATTCGGTACTTAAGGCATCAAATAATTAGAAAAATGCGTGAGAGCTCGAATGCCCTGAATGCCAAACGACGTTGTTTTGGCAATGTTTTTTTTTTTTTTTTTTCTCGTTTATATCTGAATACACAGGGGGGAGGGCAAGAGAGAGAGAGAGGGAGAAAGAGAGAGGAGGAGAGAAGAGAGATGGAAACAGAGAGAGAGGGGCGACGGTGATGACGGGCGGGGCGGGGCGGGGCGGGGCGACGGTGATGGAGGGTGCGATTTCAGAACTTTTTTTTTTTTTTTTTCTAGCTCTGAAGATGAAGATGATGTGTTGATGATGGTGATGTTGATGAAGATGTTGTTGTCAATGATGATGTGTTGATGAAGATTTTGTTGATTTTTTTTTTTTTTTTAGTAGATCCAGATCTGAAGGTGAAGGGGAAAAAAATATATATATTGGCTGATGATTATGTGATGAAGAAGATGATGTTGATGATGATCTGTTTTCTTCTTCTTCTCCTCTCCTCTCATCATCTTCTTCTTCTTCTTCTTCTTCAGACAAACAAGAAGGAAAAAAAAAAAAAAAAAAAAAAAAAAAAAAAATCCCAAAACGACGTCGTTTTGGGATTTTGAGCCATTCGAGCCGTTGATAATTCGAGTTATGTAGCATAGTTGAAATAATTAATAGTGGTTAGAAGAGAGGTGATTGAATTTTATTTATTTATTTATTTAGATTTAAAGAGGTGGTTGAATTGAATAAGGGTGGTTGGAAATGGGTAGTCAAATTGAATCAATAAATTAGTGGAGGGAAAGGTTAAAAATAGTAATTTGATCATTGGAAAAACATTGCTATCTTATAGTTAATTTAAACTATTCATTGCTAAATTATAACTATAATTATTCATTTTAGCTATGTGCCTGTTTGGTGCAGCTTAAAAGCTGCTTATTTCAGCTTTCAGCTTAATTTAAGCTATTTTGATATGTTTGGTTTAGCTTATAGCTTATAACTTATAGTTTTTTGGAAGTCAGAAATCAACTTATTCTTTGAGTGAGGCAGGAGATGCTTAATTTATAAGTCAGAAATCAGTTTATGTTCATAGTTATAAGCTATAAGCTGTTTAGGCATAAACTATAAGTACTTTCCCACAGCTCTACCAAACAGGGCCATGAACCATTGAAGATGGTCTTAACTCATTGAAAATTCATAAATGACACTTTATAAATATTTTTGTTTCAAGTGCCAATCAAATGTCAAAAAATAAAAACAAAAATATTTTTTTGTATTAAATATTTTACATCGAAACAAATGAAACGTTATTGTGTTTTGCAATTTCTCATTTATTAAAAATATCATATAAATAATATTACATAATATTATAACGCTACCTAACAAATTGCGTCCAATTTCCCTCCAGTTGGGAGAGAATATTGGGTTATTTAGTTCGGTCCTATGGATCCATTATTGGATCCACTTCCATGATCTGATTCATTTATTTCCAAAACTCTTATGTAGAGTATTTATAAATAAAATAAAAAAATCAAATTAATTCAGTAATTGGTTGTAATCATAAGATTTCATCACATTTGTTTTCAAATATAAGAAAGACAAATATGATTTTCAAAATAAACCTCAATTTTTTTGAAGACAAATTTAGTAAAATTATCTAACTGCAATTATTAGATTAGTCTGATTATTTTTTATGAATAATTTACATAAATAGTCGGATCAAATTATCAAAATAAATCTTATAAAAAAAAATTAGATAACTAAGCAAACTTTATTGAAGAAACATCAAGATGATGCAAATAATACAAAAATCAAGTCAAATAAAAGGGCAATTATGCACTAATCAACTCATCTATAAAATCTACAAAGGCCAAAACATCCGGATCTACTAAAACCATAACCTAATTAAGAAGCACAATAAATAAATGCCTTCTAACCACGAAATTGACTAAGACACGCCTTAGAAAGTTCGCCTATTATTCTCCAACCAAATCAAACACATTAAACACTGCTTAGCAAGCAACCACGCCTTCCGACATATTTTCACAACCCTTTCCAACCGAACTCTGCAACACCTCTACCACCAACCCTGACTGTACCCAAACCAAACCAAAAGTTGCAACAAGAAACATTCAAAGTCGAGAAGCAACCGGACAATAAATAAACAAATGATCCACAATCTCTGCCTTCCAACCACACATACAACTAGGGCTGTGCAAAATACCTCACTAATCCGCGTCAATCTGCACCAATATATTCGTTAACTGCGGATTAAATTTTAAAATTTATAATCTGCTTTCGAAACCACTCTGCTCCGCTATAATTAATACATATATATTTTTTTAACCTTTAATGAAATATCAAAGTAAAAATGAGTGTAAGAGTAATTTAAGATGTGAAATTTGTTACAAATTAATAGTTATATATTAAACATATTATGTAAAATTAGTTTGTGTTATATATATAAAAAATATTATGCAAATTAGTGTTATATATTATGTAAATACTTGGGTGCCGTTTGATAACACTTACGTTTTCAGTTTTCTGTTTATATTTACAAAAATTTAAAAAACTCAAATAAAAACTTGTTTGGTAAATTTTTGATTTATAAATCAGTAGTCGCAGTTTATAAATTTGGCCAAAAAATGTAAACTCAAAAAATGTGTTTCCGTTTTGAGTTTTGAGTTTTTTTTTTTTTTACCACCCAACACTAGCCACCACCCGCCACCATTTTCCACTACCGTCTTCTGCCACCACCACCACCCACCACCAGCCACTACCATCCACCGCCCGCCAACACCACTCACCACCCATTACTACCACCATCCACCACCCGCCACCACCACCACCACCCACCACCCGCCACCACCACTCACCACCCACTGCCACCACCATTCACCACCCGCCATCACCAGCCACCCACCACTACCAACCACCAGCCACCTGCCACCAACCCGCCACCACCACCCACCACCCACCACCACCACCACCACCACCACCACCACCACCACCACCTACTCGTTACCACCCACCACTGTCACCCATTACCATCACCACCCGCCACCTACCCGCCACCACCCACCATCACCCGCCATCCGCCACCCACCTGCCACCACCACCCACCACCCGCCGCCACCACCACCACCACCACCACCCACTCGCTACCACCACCTGCCACCGTTACCATCCACCCACCACCACCACCACCCGTTACCTACCCGCCGCCACCACCACCCGCCATCCGCCACCCACTTGCCGCCACCACCACCACCACCACCACCACCACCACCACCCACCCACCCACTCACCCACCCACCCACCCACCACCACCACCGCTCACTACCTAGCCGCTGCCGCCACCACCACCCGTCATCCGTCACCCACCTGCCACCACCACGCACCACCTGCCGCCGCCACCACCGCCGCCACCGCCACCCCCACCCACTCGCTACCACCCACCACCCGCCACCGTCACCTACCTACCCACCACCACCACCACCCACCCGCCACCGTCACCCACCCATCCACCACCACCACCCACCCGCCACCACCTACCATTACCACCAGCTACCCACCACCCACCGTCACCACTTTCCACCACCGTCTTCCGCCGCCACTTGCCACCACTTGCCATTTCTCACTCTTTTTTATATTTTTAAAATTTTTTAAACATTTTGTCAATTACCAAACGTGTTTGTAGTTTATATTTTTCGAAAAATAAACAAAAAATAAACAAAAAGCAGTTTATAAAATTTTTGTAAATATAAACTGAAAACGTAAACGTTACCAAACAGACCCTTGATAATTGGTTAGAATATTTTTCAATCCGGCAATCTATCCAAAACTGCCCAAACTGCGATTTATCAATATGCCAAATCGCCATTCGATATATAATTTTACTTTCAAACCACCCGAACTGCACCGTACACACCCATACATACAACACCAATTAACTAAAATATAGCGACTAGGGCTGTGCAAAATATTGCCCAATTCGTTAAAACTGCACTGATCCGCATCAATCTGTACCGCTTTATCCGCTAATCGCGGTTTAAACTTTAAAATTTTATAATCCGTCTTTAAAACCGCTCCGCTTCGCTCCACTATAGTTAATACATATATATTTTTTAACCGATAATGAAATATCAAAGTAAAAATGAGTGTGAGAGATATTGAAGATGTGAAATTTATTACAAATTAGTAGTTATATATATGAAAAATATTATGTAAAATTAGTTTGTGTTATATATATGAAAAATATTATGCAAATTAGTGTTATATATTATGCAAAAGCTTGATAATTACTTAGAATATTTTTTAATCGGCCCAAAATTGCTCAAACCGCAACTTGCCATCCACTAATCCGCTATTCAATTTATAATTTTACTCTCAAACCATCTAAACCAAACCACACCGCGCACACCACTAATGACGATGACAAATCAAATTATCAATAGTCAAAATATTTTCTAAAGCCACCATCCATACAAAGAAAGTTACTTTGAACAGACTCCCTAACACCCCAACACATCCTAAAGTCACCGTCATACAAAGAAAGCTATTTTGGACGGACTCCCTAACACCCAAACACATTGCGAAGGAAACAAAATAATCATTCTAATTTTCTCACCCAACCAGAGAGCACGGGATCGACTGTGCCAATTCAGTGTCACTTTACTACCACATGTCCATCACCAAACATTCATTTAACTCCGTTAACTCTCCGTAAGAAAACCCACAGCACCATTGTCAATTTTCTCTGCTCCTCTTCCCTCTTTTCTTTCTGCTTCTATTTTCGTCTCCTTTACTCCCAGCCAAACCTCTTTTTCTTTCCTCCGTTTTCTCTTGCCACAGTGATCTCCTCTTCTACTTTGTCCTATGCCGCTTCCTCTTGTTTTTCTTCTCTTTTGCATTCCCCTCTTTTCTTTCTTTCCCTTTTGATATAAACCCAAATCAAACCAAACATGTAAAATAAATGTAAGTTTGAAATAATGTACTAAAAAAATTGAATATATAAATTAAAAATAAATAAATTGAATACAAAAATAATTTTGACTAAATTTAATATTCTTAACTGAATATAATTTCTTTTTAAATGGAATATATAAATAATTAAACACAAATTCAAAGACTAAACATTCATTTCTCTTCTATGCTATTAAAACCCAAATCAATCCAATAATTTGTTGATTCCGTTTGTCGTCCATGGTTCCAGTTACATCCAAGGGGGTCAGGAATTGGTAGAGAGAGAGATTAAAAATAATACAGAGGAAAAGTTGCTCCTAATTATGGCGGTGTACTGGATTTTGAAGATTCTTTGTGTAGTGTTGCCGAGAGAACCTGTGGTAAAAATAATTCCATAGTCAGAGCATCAACTCACGTTGACAAATCGCCACACTCGACAAGGCCTAATCTTTTCCGTGGAAACTTTCTTTCTTGACCAAGTAAACAACGGTTGCGTGTTTGATTTATAAATTTAAAAAAAAATTTGTAAAAAAAAACAAAAAAAATTATGTGTGAAATATAAGTAAAGTGTAATTTAATGTGTTTAATTTTAATTTTTTGAAAATTAAATTTTTTATTTTTCATATTTTTAGTAAATATTTTTAAATAATTTTTCTGCTTTTTTAAGTTATCTTATTTAAATATATCTAAATATAAAATATTCATGAAAAAATATTTCATCACATTTTATCTATTCTTTTGATTTTCCTTTTCAAATTCCTACCAAAATGCTTGAACCAAACACGCAAGGCAACTCCAAGAAATTGTGCCTCCTGCAACCGCGTTAAGATCCTCTAGAGTGTAAATCCTAGAGTGATCTCTTGGAGTGATTCATCCGAGGGCTAAGATTAAGGCCTCGTTTGGGAACAGGCTAATTTAGTAATTTTTTGGCTATTTGGCTAAAATATGAGTTAAAAAAAACTAGTATGTTTGGGATGACTTTTTGGCTTTTTACGAAAAGATGTGCAAAAAGTAGAGAGAAAAGAGAATCTTTGACTTTTTGGTATGTGTTGTTGGCTTTTTGGCTAATTTAGTAACTTTTTGACTTTTTGACTAAAAATGAAGGTTCCCAAACGAGGCCTAAGCCTCACCAAAATGATGTCGTTTTGGTGGGTAATTTGAAGAAAGTTAAAAAAAAAACAAATTGAAGCTCAGTCAGTCTGATAACACATACATACACAGTGAGTGAGAGAGAGAGAGTCTCAGATTGAAGCTGTGGCTGAGATTGTGAAACCATATTGCATTATCACCAAGTAGAAGAATCATATACACAGATTCAAATGGATATTCCATTCCGATTCGGAAGCTTTTTAACACCTCACAATTTATGGTCTACTTTTTCAAGGATTCAAAATCCTCTCATCAAACCCTGTTGTTCTTCAAGGAGGGACTCCCAACAAAACGACGACGACAACAACAACAGACGTGGGTCTTCTTCCCCCTCATCAATTTTGCAATCTAGTCAGTTTTTATATTTTTTTGGAGTAGTTTTTATTCTTGAATCTGTATAGATTTTGAAGAAAACCCAGATGGGTTGTGGCTGAAATTCCAACAGAACCACAATGTCTTGACAAAGGAAAGCAAACATTGCATTCAAAGTGATAGAGAAAATATTCCGAGGGTGGAGATTATGAACTCACCAGCTTCACCAAGATTTTCTTGATCGATTCAGCATCTCTCTCTCTCTCTCTCTCTCTCTCTCTCTCTCTCCTTCTCTATTTCTTGATCGATTCAGATTTGATTTTTTTTTTTTTTTTTTGATTTTCAAACTACTCACTAAAACGACGCCGTTTTGGCGAGATTTAATCTCAACCGTTGGATTGATCACTCTACTAGATCACTCTAGAGGATCTACACTCTAGAGGATCTTAACGCCCTGCAACCCATCTATCTACTTATTTATATGGGAAAAGTTAAGGATCATGAAAATTTTGTCATGAAAATGATCATGAAAAATTTATGATCCTTGGATTACCTTGATTAGTATGTGGTGCTTTATTCTAAGTGTAATTTAAGGGTCACAAAGCTTTCATGATTATTTTCATGAAAAAATTTTCATGATACCTATCATTGCTGTATTTATATATATGAGAAAGTGCAACAACCTCAATCATCATCTAATCTTTCAAACACCCATCTCCAATATCTCTCATCTTCTTTCACTGTGTCTCCATGATCACCTTTCTCTTCTTTCTTGTATTACTATTTTTTTATGCAAATGCAACTCCATTGTCATTTAACCTCCCAAATATTCAACACAATGATTCCCTCATAAACTGCACAGGAGATGCTTATATCTCATCCCAAGGTATCCAAGTCACCCGAGACCCCTATGTGTACAACGTGCCGTCGTTGCAGTGGAGGACTGGTCGTGCCACTTGTACCCAACCGATGCATCTTTGGGACACTGCCACAGGGAACCTCACAGACTTCAGTACCAATTTCTCATTTATCATCAGCGGAGAAAACTATGGTGAGGGGCTTGCATTCTTTCTCGCTCCCAATGGTTCCAATATCCCTCCAAACTCGACAGGCGGTGGCCTAGGCCTCATAAATGAAAATCAGACAACAACTTCAACTGGCGTGAACCGGTTTGTCGCTGTGGAGTTTGATACTTACAGGAATAATCCTTGGCAAGAAGGCTTGCCTATCAATCATGTCGGTATCAATGTCAACTCTAGGAGGAGTTCTGTTGATCCGATATATTGGACGAGTGGTATTTCAAATGGTAGAACAAATGAGGCTCGGATTAAGTATAATTCTAGCACCCAAAACCTTAGTGTTTCCTTCTTTGGTTTTGAACATGATACCCAATCCACACAGGGCCTTTCTCTCATAGTTGATTTGAGACAGCACTTGCCAGAGTGGGTGACCTTTGGCTTCTCAGCTTCAACCGGAGATTCATATGAAAAAAACACTATCAAGTCATGGAGGTTCACTGCGAGTTTTCCAAGTGATGAGCGCGTAGAAGAGCCGGCAAAACGAAAGAACAAGATAGGACTAGTGGTGGGATTGAGTGCTGGTTTGGGTGTGGTGGTTGGTGGGATTGCATTGGTTTGGTTTGTCCTGTGTAGGAAAGGTAGAGGGAGAAAAAAAGACGAGCCAGTGCACGTTCGATCCATGGATAATGAATTCAAAGAGGGCACCGGACCGAGGAAGTTCTCTTATAATGAACTGGCTCTTGCAACAAACAACTTTGCTAGGGAGGAGAAGCTTGGAGAGGGAGGTTTTGGAGGGGTTTACAAAGGTTTTTTGAAGGAATTGAACTCATTTGTAGCTGTTAAGAGAGTGTCAAGAGAGTCGAAGCAAGGGCAAAAGGAGTACGCATCAGAAGTGAAAATCATTAGCCAGTTGAGGCATCGGAATTTAGTCCGACTAACTGGTTGGTGCCACGAGAAAAACGAGCTCCTACTTGTTTATGAGCTCATGCCGAATGGCAGCCTAGACTCGCACCTTTTCAAGGCAAAAAGCTTGTTAACTTGGGAGGTGAGGTACAAAATCGCACTAGGCCTAGCCTCAGCACTGTTCTATCTACACGAAGAATGGGAACAGTGCGTGGTGCACAGGGACATAAAATCAAGCAATGTGATGTTAGATTCGAACTTCAATGCCAAACTCGGAGATTTTGGGTTAGCCAGACTTGTTGACCGTGAGCAGGGGTTTCAAACAACGGTTGTAGCAGGGACGATGGGATACTTGGCACCTGAATGTCTTGTTACATTCAAAGCTAGTAAGGAATCAGATGTATACAGCTTTGGAGTCGTGGCACTAGAAATAGCATGTGGAAGGAGGCCGATTGAACCTCAAGCCGAACAAAGTCAGGTGAAAATGGTGGAGTGGGTTTGGGAACTGTATGGAACCGGAAAGCTTCTCGAAGCAGCTGACTTGAAATTGTGTGCTGAATTTGATGAGCAACAGATGGAGCGTTTGATGATTGTTGGGCTTTGGTGTGCTCACCCAGATTACATCCATCGACCATCCATTAGGCAAGCGATTCTTGTACTTAATTTTGAAGCTCCACTGCCTATACTTCCAGCTAAAATGCCTGTGCCGACATCTTATGCTCCTCCAACGTTTTCGCCCACATCCTCAATTGGTTCATCGTTCTATGGCACCGGTGACAGGAGCAACCAAGCACAATCTTCAAGCTACAGTGACAACAACAACAACTCCTCAAAGTTACCCGCATCTTCTGCAGCTTCTTCCAATGTATCACTTGCACACACAAAATAAGTTATATTTAGAGAATATCTAGTATAAGATTGTAAGCAACTCGGGTTACCCAATTGGGTAAAACTCATGCACTTCATTAGGAAGTTGAAGGTTAGCCCTTCCCTATTTTCGTTTTATCGATTGTAAAACAAAAACAAGAGGCATATGGTGTTAGATATCATACTACCTTGAACATCTCCTTGTTGAGTCTTTTCCTTATATTTCAACCAAAACATCTAATAGGAAGAAAATTTACAAGATATCCAAACAGGTCAGAGGTCAATTATATTAAAGTGATCAAAAGTTTCCTAATTTAACTTATGATATTGGTTTATCCAATGTAAACAAGAGTAACCAAATTCACACAAATTTTTATTTTATACTTTATACTATTTCACTTTATTCTGAATCTTGCTTAAGTCTTTTTAATTGTGACAGATAATTTTTTGGACTTCGGATCAAGTGGCAATGGCATCTTCTATATAGTAAAACAGTTGAAGTTTCAGGGATTTAAGTGTACGAATATTAGGAGCTGAGACCCTTATCTGCAAATATAAAAAATACCAAAATTCTACAGCTTCGGTGGAAGATCACGTGGACACGGGATTTTAAGGTGGGCTGATCGGCATCTGCTACATGTGCTATACAATCTTCATTTGAAAGTTGGTCAACCTGTCTACTATGTACAGTGAAAATAATGGGTAATTATTCAGTAATTTCGGAACATACACACGTAGTATTCCATAATATTATGATTGGTGAAGAAGGTGGTTAGGTGGGGTATTTGTGTTGGGTGATTGAGAAACATAAGAGATATATGAAATTATGATTGATAAAAAAGTACAGACACATGACATTCCGGAATATTCAATAATTTTTCGAAAATAATAGCTTCTCTATGTTGACAAAAGACAGTTTTAAACGTGACCACCAGGGGTGGTGGCCTGGTGGAAAAAGCACCTGGTCGTTGCAGGTTGACCCAGGGTCGAATCCTGGGGGGAGTGTGGAAGTGTACCCTTGGGGACCCCCCCTCTGTACTCCGGTTCGAACCCTCGGCGGCTTGCAGCGCGTAGGTGAGCTCCACACAGTGCCCTGGTGGTGGGTCCCCCACATGGTGGGGGTTAAACCTGGCTCTCAACCGGCTACCCCGGGGTCAGGGCCCACTGGGGCCGTGATGACACCTCAGAGCCCCTTTTTTATAGTTCAAAAAAAAAAAAAAAAAAAAAAAAACGTGAGTGAAATAAAACATTTGCAATTACATTAAGAAAATTATTATGTTGTGTTTGGATTATGTATTTAGAAAAAAATTGGTCGATGCAATAATTTTAACATTTTTATTTTATTACGTTTGTTTTTGAAAAAATGGACGATAATTATGTTTTCAAAAATAGACAATTCATTTTTTTTAAATAAACACAATAAAATGAAAATATTATGATTATTAGATCAACTTAATTTTTTATGGATGATATACACCGAGGACCCTACAAAATAAACGGTTCAGATTATCGAAATAAAGCAATATCGTTTTTGATTTAAATAAAAAATAAAAGCACAAATACCCTTGAGAAGTATTTTCATTTTAAAAATTGGCAACCACTTTCAATCATTTTTAAATTTAAAGAATGAAAAATTAAGTATTTTCATTAATTTTCAAAAACAAAAATATTATTCCCTCCTCTTTGTCTGGCATCTTTCCACAAAATGGGACACAAATGTGAGATAAATGGTGAATTTTGCATTTTTGTCTCACTTTTATGTCCTATTATGCGGAAATCTCATGTATTCCTAGCATAGCTAAACAAGCATGGCCTTAAGGGTCCTAGGGCAGTTGCTTTTCCTCTGTGGTGGTGTGTCCTTGAGACCCATTAGTTACCTGTTATGGCCATTACACTTGGAGATGTGCTTTTCAGCTTTGCTATAGGGCTTTGCTTTTTTGTGCTGAAGCCAATGCTGCCTCTATCCTGTTGCCAATTGCCACACATGTGAAACTCATGATCAAGTCAACATAACTTGTCTGTTACTTTAACTTCTTTGGTACCCGACTTGATTTCATTATAATTTTTAAAAAAATAAATAAAAAATAATACTAATGGATCATACCTTGTAGTGGTTGCTGTAATATTAGTATTCAATACAAGTGCTATATAAAGCCTGCAAATGTATGTTGTCTAATACTGTATTTAGTTGGTGATCTTGGATAGGCCAAGTTTATCTGCAGAGATACCAGAATCCGAAATAAGCAGATAAGGAGCAAGAGTCCTAAAACAGGGGAGAATCTCAGTCGAGATAAAGATAAAACTCTTGAGAATCTCAGTCGGGATAAAGATAAAACTCTTGAGGAGTTTATCTATATCTAGCTGATTTGATGAGGGATTTGGAAATGGAAAGAAAAAAAATGTGTGAAACTAAGTGAAATATACATATATTTTATTCTTATTTCACTTACATTTTCTCTTTCCCTTTTCAAATCTCTTCCTAAATCTCTCAATCAAATACAGCGTAAGCACTACAGGAAAAATGGGATATGGTGGCGTTTTTTTAACGACGTTTTTTTGAACGTCACTTTTATTAATATTTAACGGCGTTTTATAAACGCCATCTATTCTTTTAAATAAAACGACACCGTGTTATAGTAGGAGTCACTTTTAAACGCCTCCAAATCCATTAGCCTCACGCGCCTCCTCTCTCCCTCTTTGTTGAAACCCTTATTTTGAATCTGAGATGTTATATGCACACATCTCTCTCTCTTTTTCTCTCAACCCTCTCATTCTCACGCCTTCGAATCTCGCCTCTCTCTTGCTCACCCCCAATTGCTTCTAAACCCTCGAGAGCGATTTCGATTCAGAGTGATTTTCTTTGAGATTCAAATTCATACAGGTTCATCTTGAGATTCAGAGCGATTTCGATTTTGAAGATCTCTCTCTCGATTTCGAAGCTCCACTGTCTCTCTCTCTCTAGATCTGGCCGGCAATCATAGTTTTAGGAGAGAAGAGGGGGGCAGGGACTGGGAGCTTGCGAAGAGAGAGGCTGTTTTTGATTTCTCAGAGATTCAGATCGGTCTCAGAGATTTCATCTCAGAGCGATTTCGATTTTGAAGTTCTCTCTCTCGATTTTGAGGCTTGTTAGGACTTTTTGTTGTCAAATTCCATGGATCAAAACCAAGGTTGTAACAAGAGTTCTTTAAGAAGTTGGTTTCCTTCAAAAACAGGATTACTTTGGAGTTCTGCAAGAAGTTGGTTTTCTTTCCCAACTAGGATTGTTTTGGTTTTCTATAAATAGTTGGGTTTCTCCCAAATCTAGGCTATTCATTGATTCATTCATTGAATCTCTCCAGATCTTCTTTTTGGTTCTTAAGGGTTATATCTGGAGATATTTTGTTAAGTTTTCTTTGATGTTTTTATTGAGTATTCAACTCATGGTTTAAAGAGAGTACATCAAAGGTTTGTTTGTTATACACAAAAGAGAGAGTTGTTCTTCAGTTGTGGATTCTGAAGAATTCGAGCCTGAAGCTTTGGTGGAATCCGGAGTGGCTCATCAGAAAGACAATTCCGTGGTGAAGATGGGGTTGGAAGAGGCACATAGAGATTGGTTCAATTAGGCGTTGTGGATTCGCTAGATAATTGAGAGTATACCTGTGTAATTCCTTTAATTCTTCTTAGTGGATTGTCTTGTGGCAGTTGCCCGTGGTTTTTTGATCACAGTTGGAGGTGTCCAATTGTGATTTTTCCACGTAAAAATCATTGTGTCTCTTTCTCTTGATTGTTTGATTGGGATTGTTATATTCTGTTTAAAATTGTTACATAATCACAAATCAACATCTAGAGGGTTTCTAGGTTTTTCAATTGGTATCAGAGCGGGTCGTTCTATTTTTTTTTTAAAAAAAAAATTCTTTTGGATCGCTTTATTATTTTTTTTTTTTAAAAATTTCTTTTAGAACGAGATCTTGTTTGATTTGTGATAATGGATTCAATTCATGATGATGATGAAGAGCTTGAGCAAGCTTATAAAAAGTTGTATAAGGAGTCTCTTAAGTTATTTAAATTGAATGACAAACTCACAAAGAAACTCAAGGCATGTGAATGTGAGAATGTCAAACTTAAGGAGGAGATTTCCAAGGCTAGAATCAATGCCATCAAGATAGCTGATGATCAACAAGTTCTTTGTGCAAAACTGCTGACTTGTGAAACAGAGAGGAATGAGCTACAGGAAACCCATGCCATGTTTGAAGAAAAGATTAAATCTCTTGAGATGTCTCAAGTTGCTTTGAAAGAACTAATGATCAAGAAAGAGGAAGAGCTCAAGTGTGCCATGGTCACCATTGGTCTTTGGAACAAAGGATCAAAAACTTTGGAGGATATCATTGGATCTCAACAAATCTGTTCAGACAAGAGTGGCATTGGCTTTGGAGATAAGAGAGAGAAAAAATAGAGTGCTTCCACATCTCATGATACAAGAACTCAAGGAAAGGGAGGACAAAAGATTCAACAAGAGGAAAGACTTCTCAAACTCCCTAGAGTTGGTAAGGTAAAAGAAAAGAAGGTACACCCTGTTTTTATTTGTCATCATTGTGGTATGCATGGTCATATTCGCCCTTATTGTTATAAGTTGCATGGGAGAGTGTCTCAAAAGGGTAGAAATTCGAATACTTTTTGGGTTAGTAGACAACCTTACATGTCCAAGCGGAATACCAAGATTCATGAGGGTGTTCACAACACCACAACATTTACCAAGACCGCTAGACCTAATTTTGTTAAGACCAAAAAGGTTTGGGTGAGAAAACTTGACTTGTGTTAATGTGTTTACTCTGTTTAGTTTTTTGGGTCTCTGTGTGTTTTTTTTAATGAAAAAAAAAAAAAAAATAATCCAAAAAGATTTTCTTAGTATGGTTTTGCAAGCTTGAATTTTTTTCAGATGTCCTTGGTGCATATTGGATTTGATGAGAATAACCATTACATGTCAATATATGTGTGCTTTCTGTAGTCATTACTCATTTTGGAGTGTGTGTTCTTTGATTAGTATGTCTCATTCTGTACACACTCTTGGATTAGCAAATATTAGAGTCTTCCGCCTTAGTGATTATTTTTTCTTATGGACTTCTGGCATTGTATCTTTTGCTTTTCTAGAAGAATTGACCTATACTAGCATATCATGGGTGATGTTGAGTCTCTTAACCACCTTCCATCTTTTTGCATCTCCATGGCTTTCCCCTCTGTTCTTTGTAGTCCAGCCATGAGGAAAAGGCTACCTCAGAGTCACCAACCAGGCCATCCTTATTATATCCATGCTTCTCTGGTTCGGTTTCCATACTCTTGAGCGTGTCAACCGCCAATGAATGTGCAAAAGAAAGAAAAAAGTGCAAAAGAAAGAAAAAAAAAATGTGCAAAAGAAAGAAAAGAAAAAAAAATGTGAAAATTAAAAAAAAAAGGATTCATTGATTGAGGGGGAGCCTCCGCTTTTACTCAACAAATACCCCTTGATTTCTAGTGGTTTGACTTTCCTTAGTTGTGCTTAGATTCTTTTGTCAGAGGTCCAGCTTTCATATCACTACTAGGATTTGAATCTTGTGTTTGTCGAACTCCAAGAGTCACACACACACTTTTCTCATGGGATCTATGCTTTTCACATAATGCATCACTTTCTTTCATGAGGAATCTTCTACAGACTGTGCACATTGTGTTTTCAAGTAATTGTGCTTCTTGGATAGTCTTGTGTGTTTTATGGTACAAATCTGAAATTCCTTGCTTGCTCCACCATATTATTTGTTCACTGTTTTCAGTGTTTGTGGTTATTTTTAATGAGGGAGAGTTTGGTTCATCATTACCAGTGTTTGATGTATATTGATGGTACAGTAGTTTGGTTGATGGTACAGTGTTTTTACTTCTGCTTATATCCTTCTTTGGTACAGTTGGATTGTTAGTATTTTGTTTATGGATTGATTTATATTTTGTTATTTAATCCAGTTCCACATATTTTGGTTGGCTTGTGTGTGGTTATTTTATTTCAGGATAATTGTTCAAGAGCATGGATTTGAGTGTTGGTTCATAGTTGGTGGTGCTGCTTGAGAGATTTTGTTAGGAAATTTGTTTTAGATTGGTTTTATCCAGGATTTGACAAAGGGGGAGATTGTTAGGAATTTTTGTTGTCAAATTCCATGGATCAAAACCAAGGTTGTAACAAGAGTTCTTTAAGAAGTTGGTTTCCTTCAAAAACAGGATTACTTTGGAGTTCTGCAAGAAGTTGGTTTTCTTTCCCAACTAGGATTGTTTTGGTTTTCTATAAATAGTTGGGTTTCTCCCAAATCTAGGCTATTCATTGATTCATTCATTGAATCTCTCCAGATCTTCTTTTTGGTTCTTAAGGGTTATATCTGGAGATATTTTGTTAAGTTTTCTTTGATGTTTTTATTGAGTATTCAACTCATGGTTTAAAGAGAGTACATCAAAGGTTTGTTTGTTATACACAAAAGAGAGAGTTGTTCTTCAGTTGTGGATTCTGAAGAATTCGAGCCTGAAGCTTTGGTGGAATCCGGAGTGGCTCATCAGAAAGACAATTCCGTGGTGAAGATGGGGTTGGAAGAGGCACATAGAGATTGGTTCAATTAGGCGTTGTGGATTCGCTAGATAATTGAGAGTATACCTGTGTAATTCCTTTAATTCTTCTTAGTGGATTGTCTTGTGGCAGTTGCCCGTGGTTTTTTGATCACAGTTGGAGGTGTCCAATTGTGATTTTTCCACGTAAAAATCATTGTGTCTCTTTCTCTTGATTGTTTGATTGGGATTGTTATATTTTGTTTAAAATTGTTACATAATCACAAATCAACATCTAGAGGGTTTCTAGGTTTTTCAAGGCTCCACTGCGACCACCATCTGCACCGTCACCACTATCTGCACCAGCTAGATATTGATTTCTGTCTCTCTCTCTCTCTCTCTCTCTCTCTCTCATGCTCTCCCTTCTCGTCTCTCTCGATTTGGTTATTGAAATTGTAAACAAGAAACTACAAGTTTAATCAGGATTTGCTGGCCTTGTGTGAAAGTGACCGGAAGAAGGAGCTTTTGCTACTACTACAGATCATTGACATAAAGATTATTTCTCTAGGTCATCTACCAAATATTTTCAGATCCTTGGGGAGGCTTTTATTGGAGTCTTTTGAGAAGAAATTTATTTTGGAATTAAAAAGCTGTGGAATGTCCATGATTCTTTCACTTTTATGATTTATAAATATAGCAAAGATCGAGTGCTGATTTTCTCTTGAGCTTCATATTTTATGCTTACTGTAATTTGGTTATCTTGTCAGGTGCAGATATTGGGGCAGAAAATACCTCAAACTTCATCTATAATTATGCAATTAGCATGCCAAATTTAGCGGTGAGGAACCATTCATTAATGCTATTGGTAATGTTCTTGAGGCCTCAATTTTATGAGGCACTTTTGCTCTAAAAGCAGCTTGCTCCTTCCATTTTTAAGTATACAAGTCACCTGTATTTCTTGTAGTGTAAGGAAAAAAAAATCTAGACAACTTTCTCAACCAAATTAAAATTGGGTTGTTCTGAACATATTTATGAGTAGGACAGGACATGGCGCAGCAGTATGGTTGCACTATTGTGACTTGGGCATTATGGGTTATTCTTTGATGTGGTTTGATGTCACTTGTGGAAGATTGTGAGATTTGATTGGAGAATGGTTGGTTCCTTCACGATGACAGAGTAACTATTTTGCCGATTGCTCTGTTAGCTTTCATGATATGATAATTAGAGTTTGCTATTATATTCTTAGCCTAATTACCATTAAACGTAATGTTATATTTTCTTTTACAATATAGTATATTGTAATATGCATCTGATTGTCATATTCTATATTCTATATTTTTTCTCAACTAGACAATGCTCCAAATATTTAGTTGTGGCCCCCTACTGAACAATGTTCCCATTCATTTTTGAGGAGCTGACAGCAGTTTTTTTTATGCGGTGTTTGGATTACCTGGACTAAAAAGAAGGTTTTGTGTTTGACCATGTAAAATATAGTTTTTTTTAATATTTTATATTGTATAAAATTTAAAAGCATACTCAGCCAAAGGGATTTGTTTAGGCATAAATGAAACTGCTGCCTATAGGTAAATGTTACAGTTACTGTTCTCTGTAGACTAGGAATTATTTACTTTTAGGTGGTTGATCTACTTTTATTGGTGTGATTGGGAATTATTTTGTGGTCTTATTAGATAATTTCTACTGGAAACTTCCTGTGATTGTTATTGTTTATGTGGTTGCAGAGCAAGAAACATCCTAATGAGTTTGCAGAGGAACTTGTGAAGGATGTTGATCAGTATAATGGGTTTAACCTGATAATAGCCGATTTGTTCTAAGACCATGAATGCTAGGTGTCCAGAGCATGACCTTCAGATCATGCTACAATCTAGTTGCTCCTATCTATCTAGGTAATTATTCTACTGTCCTTTTCTTTTCTTCTCTTTCTTCCTTCCCCAAAACCCCTCTGCAGGTGTGTGGGAGAGAAGAAATAAAATTTACTTTTTGAAAGCTAAAATCTTGTTAAAACAGGTGTTTAATTGTGTTTTTTGCTTGTATTTCATAGGTATTAAGTCTGCATGAAACCAATGTTTCAATTTGTGTTCTGATAATTGACTTTCTCATTCATTTTGTTTGTTAATCTTTGTAATCTATCAAACCAATGTTTCAATTTGTGTATATGTATATAGATCCCTGTGTTCTTTTTAGATTTCTCTCTCTCTGTTTTGGGTTTGTCTGTTGTGTAGAATTAATGAACTCGATTAGGATGAATTGATAAAGACTAACTAGTTACTTCATGGAATCCTATTGTACTTTCAGTTGTGCCTGAGTCCCTTATTGTTATCATGGCATCCACCAGGCAGTCTTCCTACCACATCACGTAGTGGTAGTACATCACATGGCTCAGTTTCAGCTGGTACGTATAAGCTTTTGACTTTTTAGTAGTATTTGTAGAGTAGACTTCAATTGAAATCAATGGACATGACTATCACAGTTTATTTGTTTATTTGTTTGATCAATTATAAAGAAAATTTTATTGTCGGCCTCAGTTTACAATGATTAATCATTAAATATGATTTTATATTATTTCTGGTGATTGATCTCCTTATGCCATTGTGCAATGTGTTCATTGTTTTGTTCAATTACGAAGGAATCTTATCATGACAGATTGACAGCTTGTCTCAAACCACCCCCACCTCCTCTCTTACTTTTGCAACTGCTTGTCTCTTACTTTATTTTTTTTAATTCAGACTTATTTTTCCAATAATGCTTTTTCTAAGATTGTTTGTAATATTTAAATTTTGAAAGTGAGTGTTTTGTATAGTTTGTGCTTGTAATTATGCTGAAAAAACTTATTATTTAGAAACTATGGAAAATGTGTTTTAAATTTCTACTTTTTGATTATTAAAATTTTAGTTTAAGAAAAGGAATATCAAATTTGCTGCACATTGGCATCCAACTAGACAAATTTGGCTGCAATTGTCTAGACAAGTATAAAAAATAAGCTAACTCTACACAGTCCTGGTCATACTTCCCATTCTTAAAACAAAAACACAAAAACAAACAAGCTTGTCTACAATCATAGAAGAGATTAGATTTTGAAAACACCTTATTGCTTTGAATTCAATTTACTTTAAACTCCTGAATTAGGAATTTGTAAAGAAGAGTTAGGAATTTGTAAAGAAGAGTTTTATGCAGAACTTGTAGTCACATGAATTAGGAAACCAACAAGCTTTCAATATTGGGTGCCTCCCTTAGTTCAAAGTATCAAAGCATAATTTAAGTTATATGACACCAACATTGTATCCTATTCTTGAGTTTAAGTTTTCATGAATAGCTTGTCTGTCGGGCCTTAATAGGTTCCTCCTAGGGTTTTAACTAGAAGGCTAAATGCAGTCTATGGGGCTAAATGCAGTAGCATCTCAAACACCTCTTGAAATATAAACCATGTGCATAGTTTGTGCCATTGGCATTACAAACATGAACCAATAGATCACTCAACACCAATAATGTATTATAACAGATTATTAACATATTATATTTCCTAGAGCTGAATAAAAAAACATCTAGCAGATGATGAGTTGGAGAGTAGAGCATTACAGAGAACTAATTGGCCATGATAGGAGAAGTGTCACATGTACCAGGAATAATTTGCCAATGCCTGAACTCTCCTCTAAAACCTCTTGATATGCTGCCACTCCTATAACATCAGAAGGATTTGACCCCCATCAAATGCATAGAAATATTACAGAAACTAGTGGGGTGGCACTCACTACCTGAGTGCAAGTGCCACAAAGAACCACTAAGTTAGCCAATTTTTGAACAGTAGTGCATAGAGAGAGAGAGAGAGAGAGAGAGAGAGGTGTACTAAGTAGCCTCTTAATTCGGAAGGAGAATTTTTAAAACTAACTAGGAGTTCTAGGCCAGTTGTGGGGAGTTCTTGAGAATAATGTGTTTACTTGAACATTTACCCTTAAATGAATATAGAAGTAAAAGGATTTTAATAATGCATAATTTAATTTTCTTTGGATAGTTTAGGGAAGTGAAAAATATACACAAAATTAGTGTTCTACTTTTATATATTAGCAAAGATGACATGCTTGACAACTGAAGTAAAAATGAAACTAAAGCTATTAAAAGTACACATGATGATAATATATATGCATCAATTATGAAGTGCACAATGCTCCAATGGAGATGCCATTAAAGTTGTTGCATGTTGACATTGCTAATATTGGTGCCAAATTTAGTACAAGTCTTGGCAGATTGTTAGATTTTGGAATTGCTATCAACAGTTAGATGCATTTTCTATTGTTTATGATTGCTGATATCAACCTCTCTCTCTCTCTCTCTCCCCAATTGTATACATGTTTTTAAGTTCAGGGAACAACAGAGATAAATGGAAAAAGTGCATTGGAGACAAAGATGGAGAGGCTGGATCAAAACTCAGATTCCTATTGTAATTGCAGAGACACATGACACTGCATAGAGAGGGGCATCCTATGTTGGTGAACTAGGTTGATATGGTAGGAAAAGGATTTGTGTGAATGTGGTTATTGTGAATGGGAATATGAATATCAAGTTGGCTTAATTGTCCAGATTCGTATTTTGGTGAACTCAGATTCGTATTTTGGTTCAAATAGAGGGGCATCCAATTTTGGTGACTCCTTAATGTTATTCAAATGATTTGTGTGAATGTTTTTTTTTTGCATAATGATTGTGGACTATCATTTGATGAGATTTTACTATGTGAATGGGAGTTATTATTTCATATTAGTGTTATTTTTCAGTTTTATTATAGGTATTTTTTTAAATCAATAACATAAAATTAGCACAATTAAAAAAAAAAAACAAAAAAGAGGGCTATCGTGGCGTTTCTAAAAACATCGTTAAATAGTATCAGAGATACAACGACGTTTTAAAAACGTCGCTAAATAGCATGGTGACGTCATGTTACCGTTGGTAGAACTTTTAACGGTGTTTTTATAAAACGCCGCCTATTGTCATATAGTGGCGTTTCTAAAGCGCCATAGAGTTATAGCGACGGCCGCATCTTCGGCATTTGGTGCTAAACGTCACAAAAGGATTTAACGGCGTTTTTAAGACCTATCGCGGTGTTTTTTAAACGCCTCTAAAACCTCAATTTCCAATAGTGAAGTGTCTATCTTCTAGAATAAACTAAAAAATCTTAAGAAATTGCCCAAGAGAATGTTTTCTATTTCTTTGTGATGAAAAAACACAAACGGCACAGAAATTTATTCAGTTAAACAGTACAACAGACTAATTCAACAGATCACATGACTCTTGAACAATGAATGGTTTATTTACATGTCAATGTCATACCTTGGCAAAGATCATCGGAAAACTTATTTGGTTTCTCTGCCCATGGCTTCAGATTCTATCAATGAAGATTCTCAAAGAAATAGTATCAATCACTATACAATGCTGAGAAGGCTCTTTCACAATCACTAGACAAAAGTCGAGTTTTGTTTTCGGTAGTTGAAAATAGATTAAGTAAAAATCGGTTGGGTTGGCTGTACAATTTGGCATCATTGAAAGTACCCAATTTTCCTCACAACCATGGCTGTCTGCAACTCTTGGAAAATCCTCCAATCACATACCCTGCTTTGTTCTCTATTCATGATCGCAATTATCATCTGTCTTGTAATTCCTCATGCAATTGCATTGAGCTTCAACCTAATCAACATTGGTCCTAAGCATCTTAATGTCAACCTAACTGTTAATATATATATATAATATACATAAGATGTTGTATATGCTGTAAAGGGAACACCACTACACACACTTTCATTATTATGCTTTCAAGCTTTCATTATGATGTTTCTTTCTCCTTTTGGTGCTCTTCTCTATATATGAGAACCATCTCTCTTGTAAACAATATACTGAACATAACAAACTTTGCATTCAGTCTTTCTCTTTCTCTCTCTCTATCTACCAATCTTACATGGTATCAAAGCTGAGTTCTACACTCCTGACATTTTTTGTTTTTGGTACTGTCATGACCCCAACCCACCCCTAGTAGGATGGTGCCATGATGGCCAGTAATCCGAGATTACCGAAGGCCAACTTTCAAGAACCACACACAAACAGAGTATACATAGGGGGCTTACAAATGCGGAAGCAATAACTTAAAGTACAAGAGGTCCATAAGAGCTGTGCATAAATAAAATGAAATGACATACCTCTTAATCACAGTTTTACAACTTGAATACAACATAAGTAAAATACATATTACATCTTGATCAAAAGGTTTCTCAAGCCGACATGCACAAAATACATGAAATACAACTAAGAAGAATAATCTTCAAGATTGCCGACGTAAACACAAAATGCCGACATAGAAGAAACGAGTCAAGCCGACATAAAGAAAATCCAAAACGAGCTTGCAAAAGAAACACATCTAGGCGTCGCCGCCGTCCTGCTCATCACCTACATATATATAGAGAGGGTGAGCTTGAATACTCAGTGAATGGTACAAGTAATAAAGGTTTGCATGAATATTAGCCGAGGTCCTTTCAAAACAAAACATATATCATAGCTTGTCCAAAACATGTACTTGGCATAACTTGTATCAAAACATGGGATGAAGCAAGTTCATCAATCGAAACTTTCAAAGCATTCTTGGATGTTAAAACATCTACATATACTTGGGGTGATGACATTCTTGACAAAACAAACCCACCCGTTTATAGACCGTCGGTGGCAAAACACGAGAGATATCTCAAGCAAGGGTGCTACAAAAGTTTAGAGTCCTCTAGCACAAGGGACTTGTACTGCGAAAGTTTAGAGTCCTCCAGCACAAGGGACTTGTACTGTGAAAGTTTAAAGTCCTCCAGCACAAGGGACTTTCCAAAGATGACATCAAAACGAAGCTTATACTTGATACATCAAAAATAGGGGCAATCATTCATGCTTAACAAATACTTTTCAAAACAAAGCAAAACAAGACTTGTATCAAAACATTGTAACATAGCTTTATTAAAAATACCACTCACATGGCTCTTCGGGTGTAGGCTCAAAGCAAAGATCAAAGACCTACAATCACATGGCAAATACATTCTCAAAACAAGCTTTATAGGTAGGCAAATGATCCGGCACTCCCATCGAATCTAAGTCAATATTAAAGCAAAACATGCTGGGAGTTTAAACACTACTTTTCATCTTAAGAAAACACACTGGGTACCAACCAGGTCTATGCCGAAGTCCCACACCTCCTTGCCGAGGTGTGGTCCCGATGGCCACATTCAAAAGCAAAGTCGGGAAAACCTGGGTTTCCTTTTGAAGAACAGGAAGATGGAGAAGATGGAGAAGATGAAGAACATGCATGCCAAAATAATGACTTGTCATTACAAAATCTGAGATTTCATGCCGTGAATTCGAAAACATGGACCTGGGTACCCATGCAAGATGATTATGTGAAAACAAACACAAAACAAGGCTTTTGTTACAAATTTTCGGATCAAAACAAGACTTTTCATCAAGAATACATGAACACTATTTTTCTCTTTCTAAAACCAACTTTAAATCAATGCATGGCATGCAGGACAGATTCGATCATGCAATGCAGCTAGATGATCAATGAGGACAACAAGAGTAGGTTAAGATTCTAACCTCAAGACACGAATCTAACGGTTCAAGCACCAAGGATCAAGCTTGGAAGTCTACTCTTCTCTCAAGAACTTCTTCTTCCTCGCCCCCTAGAGTTTCTCTCTCTAAAAGGCAAGATTTGAGACAAATGACATGTTTCTAGGTCTGTCGGTTGACTTAACCCTCAGCTCGGACACGTGGCGTTACCGAATTGGGTTACCTCAAAAAGGTGACTGATTGACAAGACAAAACTATGACAAGGTGTGTCTAACAAGCTACACGGCAAGGCACTCCGGCAAGTGATGATCTCGGCTATGGCAAGGCCTCGGCAAGTAGAGGGAACATGACATCGGCTTGGAAGGACGACACTTGACTAAGCTGTGCCACACCTTGGCCTAGATGTGTCACACCTCGGTCTAGGTCATACCTGCCCAGGAACAAAATCACTAGGTGCAAAACATCTCAGCCTAGATGATACACTCCTTGGCCTTGGTGCTGAACACCTCGGCCTAGATAGTGACATCTCGGCTAATATTCCGGGGTGAAGTTGGAGGTCAACCAAGTGGTTCCGAGATAGTTCTAAGTGCAAAGGGTTCAAAAGGTGACTAGGCTTAAGATGACCTCGGCAACATACCAGGCAACGAACAAAACATGCAAGCAACACTCAAGCAAAACAAGACAAGATTTGCAAATTTAACTCAACATAACAAGATCAACCATGGATGTATGCAAGTATGACCAATGTCAAAATGAGGGTTGTTACATCCTACCCCCCTTAAAAAGTTTGGTCCCCAAACTTGAGTTACCTTGTTCCAAGAACAACTCTGGATGTCGAACTTTCATTTCCTCTTCCATTTCCCAAGTAGCATCCTCACCGTAATGCTCTTTCCAGTTGACCTTCACCATTGGCATCGACTTACTTCTCAATTGTTTCACCTGCCTATCGATAATCCGTATTGGCTTCTCTTCGTAGCCTAAATCCCCATTAACTTCAATCCCAGAATAGTCAATCACATGCAGTGGATCCTGAATATACTTCCTCAACATTGCAATATGAAACACATTATGGACTTGGCTTAATTCTGGCGGCAGAGCAAGTCTATAGGCAACGGTGTTAACCTTCTCAAGAATTTCAAATGGCCCAATATAACGGGGTGCTAACTTGCCCTTCTTCCCAAATCTGGAAACTCCTTTCGTCGGAGAAACCTTCAGGAATACATGATCCCCAACTTCAAATTCCAACTCCTTTCTTCTCTGGTCGGCGTAACTCTTTTGTTGACTCTGAGCAGTTTTAATCCTCTGTTGAATAAGTTTAATCTTCTCCGTTGTTACCTGAATTAACTCGGGACCAAGCAGAGCTTTGTCCCCAACCTCGGTCCAACATATCGGCGACCTGCACTTTCTTCCATACAAAGCTTCATACGGCGCCATGCCAATGCTGGCTTGATAACTGTTGTTGTAAGCGAATTCTACTAAGGGTAAATGCACTCCCCAACTTCCTTGGAAGTCCAAAACACATAGTCTAAGCATATCTTCAAGTGTCTGAATTGTCCTCTCTGTTTGCCCATTAGTCTGGGGGTGAAAAGCTGTACTAAATTTCAATTCAACTCCAAAAGCTCTTTGTAGACTCTGCCAAAATCTAGAAATAAACTTCGAATCTCGGTCTGACACAATGGACATCGGCACTCCATGAAGTTTAACAATCTCATTCATATACAACAAAGCAAGTTGTTCGGCGTTGAAGGTGGTCTTAACAGGCAAGAAGTGTGCTGACTTAGTTAGTCTATCCATGATAACCCAAATCGAATCCATACCCTTTTGTGTCCTCGGCAAACCAACCACGAAGTCCATGGAGATGTGTTCCCATTTCCACTCAGGAATCGGCAAAGGCTGTAGGAGTCCTGCTGGCCTCTGATGTTCTGCTTTTACTTGTTGACAATGCAAACACTGGGACACGAACTCGGCTATCTCTCCCTTCATGTTCGGCCACCAAAACGTCCGCTTCACGTCCTGGTACATCTTGGTATTTCCTGGATGAACAGCAAACTTGGAACCATGAGCTTCCTGCAAAATTCTCCTTTTTAACTCTGGGACATCGGCCACACATAGTCTTCCTTCAAATTTAAGCACTTGATTCTCAAAGGTGTATCCTGACTTCGGCTTTGTGATAATCTCTTCGGCTACCTTCTTGAAGAATTTATCTTCCATCTGCCTTGTCTTGACTTCCTCAACAATAGTCGGCTCCACTGAAATCACGGTTAGACATGCCAATTTCCCAGCAATCTTCCTGCTCAAAGCGTCGGCCACGGTGTTAGCTTTACCTGGGTGATATTGAATTTGCATGTCATAGTCTTTCAACAACTCAAGCCATCTTCTCTGCCTCAAATTTAATTCTTTCTGAGTGAACAGGTACTTCAAACTTTTGTGATCTGTGAAAACCTGGCAAGAAGCTCCATACAAGTAGTGACGCCAAATCTTTAAGGCAAACACCACGGCTGCTAGCTCTAGGTCATGGGTAGGATAGTTCTTTTCATGGGGTTTCAACTGACGAGATGCATATGCTATAACCTTGCCTCCTTGCATTAATACACAACCCAAGCCCTTATGTGAAGCATCACTGAAAATCTGGAATTCTCCCTTACCTGATGGAAGTACAAGAACTGGTGCTGTAACTAACCTCATCTTCAATTCCTGGAAGGCTGATTCTCTATCCTCGGTCCATTCGTATGCCACTCCCTTCTGAGTTAGTTGTGTCAATGGTACTGCAATCCTGGAGAAGTCTTTCACAAACTTTCTGTAATAGCCTGCCAAACCCAGAAAACTACGAACCTCGGACACGTTGGTCGGCGTCGGCCAATTTACAACGGCTTCAATCTTGCTGGGATCAACTGAGATACCCTCTTCATTGATCACATGCCCCAAAAATGAAATGCTGGAAAGCCAAAACTCACACTTACTCAACTTAGCATACAACTTCCTGTCTCTCAATGTTTGTAGGGCGAGTCTCAGATGATTCTCGTGCTCGATTGTACTCTTGGAGTAGATCAATATGTCGTCAATGAAAACAACCACAAACTCATCTAGATACGGCTTGAAGACCCTGTTCATCAAATCCATGAAGGCTGCAGGCGCATTAGTCACCCCAAAAGGCATTACTAGAAATTCGTAGTGGCCATATCTTGTCCGAAAAGCAGTCTTCTCAACATCCTCGGCTTTAACCTTGAGCTGGTGGTAGCCAGACCTAAGATCAATCTTAGAAAAGACTCGTGCTCCTTGTAGTTGATCAAGCAAATCATCAATCCTAGGCAATGGTTACTTGTTCTTAATGGTTACCTTGTTAAGTTCTCTGTAATCAATGCAAAGACGAAGGGTACCATTCTTTTTCTTAACAAATAGAACTGGTGCTCCCCAAGGTGAAGTGCTCGGCATAATAAATCCCTTGTCCAATAATTCCTGTAATTGTAGTTTCAGTTCCTTGAGTTCAGCTGGGGCCATTCTATAGGGTGCTTTGGAGATAGGTTGCGTTCCCGACATGACGTCAACGGTAAATTCTATTTCTCTATAGACTAAGTGACCAGGCAAGTCATTTGGAAAGACGTTGGGGAATTCATTAACAACTGGGATGTCGGCTAAATCAACATTTCCGTTCAGATTACATAGTACACTACACAAATAACCTTGACACCCTTTTTGAATCAGTTTATAGGCTTTCACGGATGAAATCAAATAAGGTGGGGATACAACTCCTTTACCCTGAAACGTAACTTCGGCTTTGTTTGGGGATTTCAGGGTGACACTCTTAGAAACACAATCAATGGATGCATGATTTGCTACTAACCAATCCATCCCCAATATAACATCAAAATAAGTTATGTCCAATGGCGTTAAATCAACTACCAATTCAATATTCTTAATCACGACAACACATGCTCTATAAATGGATGCGACAATCATGGATCTCCCAGATGGAGTAGACACAGATAACGTATAATCAAGGGGTTCTAGTTTCTTATTAATCTTCTCGGCAAACTTAGCAGATACAAACGAATGCGTAGAACCCGAATCAATTAATACATAAGCATCTTGAGAACAAATTGGGAGTATACCTGACACCACTGCCTCAGCATTCTGAGTGTCTCCTGGTACTAGTGCAAAAACTCTGCCCTGCCTCATCTGTCCTTTCCCGGCGTTACCCTTCTGTACGGAACCCGAGGTGTTCTCATCTTTCTTGCCTTCAACAACCTTTGTCTTGGGACAGTCTCTCACATAATGACCTATTTCACCGCATTCATAGCAAGCTCCAGACGCCCGACGACAGACCCCGAAATGTGGCTTCCCACAACTTGAACATGTCGGCTTAGTTCCACTCTCCTGCCTTGGGTTGCTTGAACTGCCAACATTCGCTTTCTTCTTGGTGCCAAACTGTGCTCGGCGACTGTCAAAGTTCTGCCTTTTTCTCTGGTTCTCCCCTGAACTTTGGTATCTGTTCAAGTTAGCTTCAGCGAGGATGGCTTTGTCCAACACTCCGGCGTAAGTTGGCATGTTGTGCAGGTTAACCCGGTCTTGTATCGGTCTGCGAAGCCCACTCTCAAACTTCCTAGCCTTCATATATTCATCGCTGACCATGTGAGGTGCATACCTCGCCAATTCAGTAAAAGTGCGGTCATATTCCGCCACTGTTCTGCTGCCTTGCGTCAAAGTCTGGAATTCGGTAGCCTTGCGGTCTCGAACACTTAGGGGAAAGTGTTTGTTGTAAAACAACTCCAAAAATCGGGTCTAGGTCAAGTTTGGATTGCCTTCTCGAACCATCATCCACCATCTGCGAGCGTCGTCATCTAATGTGAACGCTGCCAATGTCACCTTCTGAGTGTCGGTGCTGGGGAAGATTTCGAACAACTTTTCCATTTCCAAAACCCACGCTTCGGCTTTCATCGGCTCTATACCCCCTTGGAATCTCGGTGGCTTCATTTTCTTGAACTCCTTAATCAAAGCTATCGTGCCATCCCCATATAAGGCTGGCTGTGGGAGCACTTGTGGTACCGGAGGTGGTGGAGGTGGAGGCGGAATTACACTTCGGCCGTTTGTCTGCTCGGCCTGAGTCGAAGTAGCACTAGTGTACTGCTGTCTCGTTTGCCTTAATTCGTGGGCCAAACCTTCGACTAACCTTTCCAGTCTGTCAAATCTGTCCTCGGACTGATCTCGGCCAATTGGAGGTCTACCTCTCCTCATGATGCTATGAGTATGCAAAGTGTGACTTTAAAACAAGACGAGTAAATAAACACGTAGGCAAGTAACAAATAGGCATGTCGAGACAATGCACACCTTGTTCAAATAACAAGCAATATGATGCAATCCTAACATCTTCCTAAGGGAAATCCTATGCTCTTTAGGACTCAAAGTGTGTGAATAACGTATACTAAGGAACTTGTGCTCTGATACCATTCTATCACGACCCCAACCCGCCCCTAGTAGGATGGTGCCATGATGGCCAGTAATCCGAGATTACCGAAGGCCAACTTTCAAGAACCACACACAAACAGAGTATACATAGGGGGCTTACAAATGTGGAAGCAATAACTTAAAGTACAAGAGGTCCATAAGAGCTGTGCATAAATCAAATGAAATGACATACCTCTTAATCACAGTTTTACAACTTGAATACAACATAAGTAAAATACATATTACATCTTGATCAAAAGGCTTCTCAAGCCGACATGCACAAAATACATGAAATACAACTAAGAAACATAATCTTCAAGATTGCTGACGTAAACACAAAATGCCGACATAGAAGAAACGAGTCAAGCCGACATAAAGAAAATCCAAAACGAGCTTGCAAAAGAAACACATCTAGGCGTCGCCGCCGTCCTGCTCATCACCTACATATATATAGAGAGGGTGAGCTTGAATACTCAGTGAATGGTACAAGTAATAAAGGTTTGCATGAATATTAGCCGAGGTCCTTTCAAAACAAAACATATATCATAGCTTGTCCAAAACATGTACTTGGCATAACTTGTATCAAAACATGGGATGAAGCAAGTTCATCAATCGAAACTTTCAAAGCATTCTTGGATGTTAAAACATCTACATATACTTGGGGTGATGACATTCTTGACAAAACAAACCCACCCGTTCATAGACCGTCGGTGGCAAAACACGGGAGATATCTCAAGCAAGGGTGCTACAAAAGTTTAGAGTCCTCTAGCACAAGGGACTTGTACTGCGAAAGTTTAGAGTCCTCCAGCACAAGGGACTTGTACTGCGAAAGTTTAGAGTCCTCCAGCACAAGGGACTTTCCAAAGATGACATCAAAACGAAGCTTATACTTGATACATCAAAAATAGGGGCAATCATTCATGCTTAACAAATACTTTTCAAAACAAAGCAAAACAAGACTTGTATCAAAACATTGTAACATAGCTTTATTAAAAATACCACTCACATTGCTCTTCGGGTGTAGGCTCAAAGCAAAGATCAAAGACCTACAATCACATGGCAAATACATTCTCAAAACAAGCTTTATAGGTAGGCAAATGATCCGGCACTCCCATCGAATCTAAGTCAATATTAAAGCAAAACATGCTGGGAGTTTAAACACTGCTTTTCATCTTAAGAAAACACACTGGGTACCAACCAGGTCTATGCCGAAGTCCCACACCTCCTTGCCGAGGTGTGGTCCCGATGGCCACATTCAAAAGCGAAGTCGGGAAAACCTGGGTTTCCTTTTGAAGAACAGGAAGATGGAGAAGATGGAGAAGATGAAGAACATGCATGCCAAAATAATGACTTGTCATTACAAAATCTGAGATTTCATGCCGTGAATTCGAAAACATGGACCTGGGTACCCATGCAAGATGATTATGTGAAAACAAACACAAAACATGGCTTTTGTTACAAATTTTCGGATCAAAACAAGACTTTTCATCAAGAATACATGAACACTATTTTTCTCTTTCTAAAACCAACTTTAAATCAATGCATGGCATGCAGGACATATTCGATCATGCAATGCAGCTAGATGATCAATGAGGACAACAAGAGTAGGTTAAGATTCTAACCTCAAGACACGAATCTAACGGTTCAAGCACCAAGGATCAAGCTTGGAAGTCTACTCTTCTCTCAAGAACTTCTTCTTCCTCTCCCCCTAGAGTTTCTCTCTCTAAAAGGCAAGATTTGAGACAAATGACATGTTTCTAGGTCTGTCGGCTGACTTAACTCTCAGCTCGGACACGTGGCGTTACCGAATTGGGTTACCTCAAAAAGGTGACTGATTGACAAGACAAAACTATGACAAAGTGTGTCTAACAAGCTACACGGCAAGGCACTCCGGCAAGTGATGATCTCGGCTATGGCAAGGCCTCGGCAAGTAGAGGGAACATGACATCGGCTTGGAAGGACGACACTTGACTAAGCTGTGCCACACCTTGGCCTGGATGTGTCACACCTCGGTCTAGGTCATACCTGCCCAGGAACAAAATCACAAGGTGCAAAACATCTCGGCCTAGATGATACACTCCTCGGCCTTGGTGCTGAACACCTCGGCCTAGATAGTGACATCTCGGCTAATATGCCGGGGTGAAGTTGGAGGTCAACCAAGTGGTTCCGAGATAGTTCTAAGTGCAAAGGGTTCAAAAGGTGACTAGGCTTAAGATGACCTCGGCAACATACCAGGCAACGAACAAAACATGCAAGCAACACTCAAGCAAAACAAGACAAGATTTGCAAATGCAACTCAACATAACAAGATCAACCGTGGATGTATGCAAGTATGACCAATGTCAAAATGAGGGTTGTTACAGGTGCTTAGTCCCGTACACAGTGGAACTACACCAAACAGCTCGGAATCACCTCACGATTCCAACGGCACCAAGCCCGTCACCAGAAACGTCCTCACGCGCCTGCACGCGCCACCTTTGTGTTCGACGCGTCTCCGCTTCCGCCACCACTCGCACACGCGCCTTCACGCGCCCTCTGTTGCCTCTCACGTTAGCGTCTGACGTCAGCCCTACTCGTCTGTGTGCTGCGCCTGCTGCTGTGCGCCTAAGGTGCGCCGTTCCGCTATTGTGCACCAGCGTGCGCCAGCGTGCTCCTGTGCCAATCTGCTACAGTGCGCCCCACGCCCTTCCTACTATCGTGCTCCTCACTGCAACCTGCTATCGTGCGCCGCTGACATCATTTTAGCCTCTGCTGATGTCATCACTGCATAGCACACCTTTTCTAGCTATTTTCGACCTTCCGGACTCACTGGTACACTCTGTTTTACCTAATTTTGCTCCTACAGGTCTATTCCTATTTATTTAGCCCTACTCAACTATTATTATGGATCGTCATGATGCCTCCCATCCAATTTTTGTTATTCTCAATGGTTCCAACTATGTTTTGTGGGCCCAAGCCATGTCTTCCTTCCTTAAAGGAAAGAAGCTCTGGCGCATTATCATCGGGGATGTGACCCAACCGGTGAAAGACACTAATGCTACTACTGCTACTGCTACTGCTACTGCTACTGCTACTACTGCTGCTCCATATGAAGACCAACTTGAGTAATGGGACAATAAGAACTACCAGATCATTACCTGGTTTCGTAATACCTCTGTTCCCTCTATCAGTCTTCAGTTTGGGCATTTTTAGCTTGACTCTGTAACCACTCCTGCAAAAGACATCTGGGATTTTTTGAAAGAACGATACCAAACTACTTGTCTTGCCCATCAATATCAACTTCAGAGCCAACTTCACCGCATGCACCAGGAGTCCAGTCAGTCTATTAATGACTTTCTTTCACAAATGTATTCTGTTTGGGACCAGCTTGCTCTCTTAGAACCGGTATGGCCTTACCAAGAAGATATTGCTTTATTTACTACCTATCATAATCAGCAGCGATTAGTTCACTTTCTCATGGCTCTCACCCCCTCTTTTGAGCCCGTGCGTGCCTCTCTTCTTCATCGCCTTCCGTTGCCCACTCTTGAACAAGCTATCTCTGAGCTGCTATCTGATGAGACTCATCTTGGTACTCTCCAAACCCATCATGTGGACTCTGTTCTTGCCACTCCTCAGTACCGGCCATCATTTACCCAGCGGACCACTGTCTGCCTCTATTGTCAGAATCGGGGCCTTCCTTCAACACATCTCCTGGTCAATTGCCCTGTCAGATCTTGCCGATACTGCAACAAACTTGGTCTTGGTCATCTGCAACAGGATTGTTTTCGCAATCCATCCCGATCATCCTCCACTAGCCACTCCTCTCGCGGTGGTTCTTCCCGATGGAGCTCTCATCGTTCCGAGACTCAGTCTCATCGCACTGCTGCTGCTGCCTCTGAGGATTTATCTGAGTCACTTGCTCCGTCTACCTCTCTCTTTTCTCCAACTGATGTAGAGGCCATGTTCAAACAACTTCTCTCCACCTCTGGTACACCTCCTCCTACTGCTTTGTCTGTGATCCCAGGTAACTCTTCTTGATATTTTGACTTCGCCTGTTGTAATCATATGAATTCTAGTTCTACTATATTTTTTTCCATCTCTTCATCTGCTCATATTCCCTCAATTCATACTGCTGATGGTTCTCTCATGTCCGTCCATCATGTTGGTACTATTTCCACATCTTCTTTATCTTTACCTCAAGTTTATCATATCCCTGCTCTCACCTTAAACCTTATTTTTATTGGTCAATTATGTGAGCTTGGTCTAACTGTCACATTTTTTGCTACTGATTGTTTGGTGCAGGACTAGGGCTGCAAACGAGCCGAGCCGAGCCGAGCTTTGCTGGGCTCGAGCTCGGCTCGTTAAGTTATCGAGCTCGTTTATTGAGCTCGAGCTCGGCTCGATAAGGGACTGGGCTCGAGCTCGGCTCGGCTCGTTAATTTTTATCGAACTCGAGCTCGGCTCGGCTCGGCTCGATAAATTTTTTTTAATATTATTTATATTATTTAAATATAAATATTTAAATAAAAAATATTATTTATATTATTTAATATATAAAAAATGCATTTATATTATTATTTATATATATATTTATATATTTTTAATATATAAATAATGTATTTATATATATTTATATATTATTTAATATATAAATAATATATTTATTATATAATTTAATTAAAGATAAACGAGCCGAGCCTACCAAGCCGAACACATGCGAGCTCGAGCTCGGCTCGTTAACGAAACGAGCCCAATAATCGAGCTCGAGCTCGGCTCGTTTACTAAACGAGCCGAGCCGAGCCGAGCCGAGCCCTTACCGAGCCGAGCCGAGCCTGTTCACGAACAGCTCGGTTCATTTGCAGCCCTATGCAGGACCCTCAGACGGGACAAACTATTGGGATTGACCGTAAGCACGGACGTCTCTATGAACTCATTCACCTTTATGTTCCTGACTGCCCTCAGATCGCTGCTCTTGTATCTGCTTCCTTATTATCTTCTTTTCATCTTTGGCACTGTCGCTTAGGGCATATTTCTGTTAGTCGCTTAAAGTCTTTGGTTTCTAGTGGACAATTGGGTCATGGAATTCCGGATACTTTCGATTGTATACCCTGTCAACTTACAAAACAACCTGCTTTATCATTCAATAAAAGTATTTCTGTTTCCTATGCACCTTTTGATCTTATACATTCGGATATTTGGGGCCCATCCCCTACTACTACTATGGGGGGATCTTGTTATTTTGTTGTTTTTATTGATGATTTTTCCCAGTTTACTTAGCTTTTTCTCATGAAAACTCGGTCTGAACTTAAACACCTTTATTATAGATTTGCCAAAATGGTCCACACCCAATTTTCAAAAGCCATCAAACTTTTTCGCTCTGATAATGCTATGGAATATCGAGATTTCGATTTTCTTTCTTTTCTTCAGAGTCATGGTACACTGCCTCATCGTTCCTGTGCTGGCATGTCCCAACAAGATGGTCATGCTGAACGGAAACATCGGCATATTCTTGACACTACTCGCGTTCTCCTTCTCTCTTCTTCCTGCCCTAAAAACTTTTGGGGGGAAGCTGCCCTTATTGCTGTCTACACTATCAATTGTGCTCCTACCCCTGTCATCAATAATCAAACTCCCTTTGAACGTCTGTGTGGAACTCCCCCTTCATACACCAATTTTCGAGTTTTTGGCTCTGCCTGCTTTGTTCTGCTTCAATCCCATGAACACACCAAGCTTGAACCGCGTTCTTGTCTTTGTTGCTTTCTTGGGTATGGAATTGAACATAAAGGCTTTCCTTGTTGGGATCCTCTCTCTAAACGTCTTCGTATCTCCCGACATGTCGTTTTCTGGGAGCACAAAATGTTTTCCTCTTTATCCTCCTTTCACTTACCCGCACTTTCCACTAATGTCATGTTTACTAATCCTTCCATAGATCTCTTCTCTGATGACTTTGATACAGGTTCCTCCTTCATCGAGATGCCCTTGTTGACTCCTGATCCCGTCCAGACTACTCTCCCCGAAGGTCCACCTCTCATTGTGCCACCTCGTTCTTCTCCTCTTTCTATATCGACTCTTCCTCCCACTGATCCTCCTACGGGTCGGCCACACTGGGTAACTCAACCACCTATCCATCTTCGTGATTATATTGTTGGGTCTGCTACCTTTTCTACTCATGAACCTACCTCCTATCGTGAGGCTTGTACTAATCCTCTTTGGCAGCAAGCTGTGACTGATGAACTCCAGGCTTTGGACAAAACTCATACTTGGGATCTTGTTGATCTTCCTCCTGGCAAGACTGCAATTGGCTGTAAATGGGTCTACAAAATGAAGACTCATTTTGATGGTTCTATTGAGCGCTACAAAGCTCATCTTGTTGCTAAGGGTTTCAACTAGGAATATGGCATTGATTATGAGGAGACCTTCTCCCATGTTGCTCGACTTATCTCTATTCACAGTTTGCTTACTGTTGCTGCTGCTCGCCACTAGGAGCTCTTTCAGATGGATGTCAAGAATGCCTTCCTTAATGGTAATCTTCTTGAGGAGGTCTACATGCAACCCCCACCTGGGTCTACTTTTCCACTTCATAAGGTTTGCAAACTGCAGCGTGCCCTCTATGGCCTCAAGCAAGCACCCCGCGCTTGGTTTGCTAAGTTCAGTTTTACCATTCATGACTTCAAGTTCACCTTTAGCTCCTATGACTCTGCTTTATTTATACGGACTACTTCTCATGGTACCACTCTTCTCCTTCTTTATGTGGATGATATGATTATCACTGGAAATGATGCAGCTGGTATTTTTCACCTCAAACGTTTTCTCCACTGTCAGTTTGAGATGAAGGACCTTGGTAATCTTAACTACTTCTTAGGCCTTGAAGTCTCCCATGATTCTACTGGTTCCTATCTGTCCCAGGCCAAATATGCATATGATCTTCTGGCTCGTGCTGGTCTTACCGATTGCAAAACTACCTCTACTCTAGTTGATCATCAGATTCGTCTCACTCCTCTCGATGGGGATCTCCTCTCAGATACTACTCTTTATCGCCAGCTCGTCGGTAGTCTTGTCTATCTCACTGTGACTCGCCCTGACATTGCCTATGTTGTTCACATTGTTAGTCAGTACATGTCGGCTCCTCGCACTCCCCATTATACTGCTCTACTTCGCATTCTTTGCTACCTCAAAGGCACTCTGTTCCATGGACTCCACTACTCTGCTTCTTCCTCTCTTGAACTGTGTGCTTTTTCTGATGCTGATTGGGCTGGGGATTCTACAGATCGACACTCCACCACGGGTTTCTGTTTCTTCTTAGGGGATTCTTTTCTTACTTGGCTTAGTAAGAAATAATCCCTCACTGCCTGCTCTAGTACTGAAGCTGAATACCGAGCTCTTGTTGATACTACTCAAGAACTTCTCTGGCTTCGCTGGCTCCTTGCTGATATGGGTGTTTCTTCTTCTGGCACTACATCTCTCTATTGTGACAATCAGAGTGCCATTCAAATTGCTCACAATGATGTTTTTCATGATCGCACCAAACAGATTGAGATTGATTGTCATTTCATTCGACAGCATGTTACCCTTGGTACTGTTCATCTTCTTCCTATTGCTTCTGCCGATCAACCTGCTGATATTTTCACCAAGGCTCATCCTCCTGGGCGCTTCAATGATCTTGTTTCTAAACTCAACTTGGTGGATGCCTACCTTCCTTGAGTTTGCGGGGGGCTGTTAATATGTATATATATATATAATATACATTAGATGTTGTATATGCTGTAAAGGGAACACCACTACACACACTTTCATTATTATGCTTTCATAGTGCGTAGCTTTCATTATGATGTTTCTTTCTCCTTTCGGTGCTCTTCTCTATATATGAGAACCATCCCTCTTGTAAACAATATACTGAACATAACAAACTTTGCATTCAGTCTCTCTCTTTCTCTCTCTCTCTCTCTACCAATCTTACACTAACAACCTACCAAGATGCTTATATCTCATCCCAAGGCATCCAAGTTACCTCAGATGAGAACAGCAGCAGATTGCAACTGAGACTGAGAGCCGGTAAAGCCACATATATCGAACCTCTTCACCTTTGGGATATCACTTCTGGAAACTTAACGGACTTCAACACCCATTTCACGTTCATGATTGATTCAGAAGGAAGTCCACATTACACAGATGGGCTTGCATTCTTTCTGGCTTCTGCTAGTTCAAATATCTCAATAGGCAGTGGCACTGGTCTTCCAATCAACCTCAAGACATTGAAACCGACCAGTTCATTTGTTGCTGTGGAGTTTGATACCTTTCAGAATATTAAATGGGATCCAGTGAACATCACTCCTGCCACTTATGTAGGTATCAATATCAACTCTATTAAATCTAATGCTACTGCAGTTTGGTATAGCAATATAACTCATGGAATACAAAATGATGCTGGGATTAGCTATGATTCTAATTTGAGAAATTTGAGTGTTGTTTTCACTGGTTCTATAAATAATACCTTAGTCAAACGTGGCCTTCATTTCTTAGTTGATCTGAGATACTACTTGCCTGAATAGGTTATGTTTGGCTTCTCAGCTTCAACAAGGTCAAGTTTCGAGAGAAATAATGTTAAATCATGGCAGTTTAATTCGAGTTTACAAATTGATGAGAATACAGGAATTACTTTAGCTTTAGTGCTAGTGAATCCAGGCCCCAATGAAGTCATCCCTTGATAGAAGACAGGAAAAAACAACTGAAGGAAAATAGAGGTGGGATTGACTATGGGCTCATGTACTTTGGTGGTGGGTTAGCTTTGGTTGGATTTGCATTGTGGAATAAAAGTAAAGCAAAAGAAGAGGATTGGTCTAGATTTGATCTGTCCATGGAAGATGAATTCGAGACAGGTAGTGGGCCAAAGAAGTTCTCGTATGGTCAATTATCTCGTGCAACGAATAACTTCGCAGAGGAATAGAAGCTTGGCAAATGAGGGTTTGGCATAGTTTACAGAGGTTTCTTAAAGGAATTGAACTCCTTTGTTGCTGTCAAGAGGATATCAAAGGGGTCAAAGCAGGGGATAAAGGAGCATGCATCAGAAGTGAAGATCATTAGTCGTTATAGAAATTTGGTACAACTCATCGGTTGGTGCCATGAAAAAAAGAGAACTCTTACTTGTTTATGCTTTCATGGAAAATGGCAACTTATATTCCCTTCTCTTCATAGGAAAAAACTTGTTGACATGGGTAACAAGGTGCAAAATTGCTCAAGGCTTGGCCTTAGCATTGCTCTATCTACACGAAGAATGGGAACAATATGTGGTGCATAGGGATGTAAAATCAAGCAATGTAATGTTGGATTCTAATTTCAATGCCAAATCTGGGGATTCTGGGTTAGCTAGGTTTGTTGATCATGAAAAAGGGTCGCAAACAACAATTTTGGCAAGGACTATGGGCTACTTGGCACCTGAATGCGTAGTTACCAGCAAAGCTAGTAAAGAATCAGATGTCTACAGTTTTGGAGTTGTAGCATTGGAGATAGCTTATGGAAGAAAACCCTTTGATTTGAAGATACAAGAAAAGCGGATAATAATGGTCAAGTGGGTTTGTGATCTCTATGGAACAGGAAAGCTTCTTGAAGTAATGGACCTGAAACTAAGCACCAATTTTGATGAGCGAGGAATGGAACGCTTGATGATTGTTAGGCTCTGGTGTGCTCACCTCGATTACAATCTCTGGCCTTCAATTAAGCAAGCAATTCAGGTGCTAAATTTTGAAGCTCCATTCCCCAATCTCCTAGCAAAACTTCATGTACTGACATTTTTATCTCCTCCGGTGAATACTCATACATCCTCAGTGTCTTTAATCCATGGCGCCCCTATTTCTGAGAGCAGTTAAACCCAGTCAACAAACTCTAGTTACAACACAGATTCCTCAAAGTTCACCTCATCTTCTCCACCTTCTTCTCCATCTGCATCACTTTCGAATACAAAAATAAACTAGATTCAAAAAAATTATATTGTCTGTTCATGCATACCTTCAATTTTTCCTTTTATTAATTTTTTCAAGAAATTATGGGCTTGTTTGGTTTGTGTTTCAGAAACATGTTTCTGAAAAAAAAAGTACGAAAACATGTTTGGTTTGGTTTTTTGGGAAATTTGTTTTGGAAAATTGTTTTGAGAGAGAGTTTTGGAAAAAGTGATTGATTTGATGTGTGTGTGAGAGAGGTTTGTTTGGAAAAGTTGTTTGGTTTGTGTGTTTTGGGAAATTTTTTTGGAAAAATTTGTTTGGTAGAGAAAATTTCTGAAACTTGTTTCTGAAAAAAATTTCTGAAATTTTTTTCCCAAACACAAACCAAACGAGGCCTATATTTTCTAGTTTGCTTCAGAGAGTTGAGACTTATCATGTACTATTTGATATTGATAGCTGCCAATTAGGTGACCAGTGAAATGTACCAAGTTTTCAATTTTATTTGATTGCCACAAATGAATAAGAACAGTCACAACATATAATGCAAGTAACTTTAGTTCATCCCATAATATTGTACTATGAAAAAAGTGAGAAATTCAATTTGCATGTGATTAACCTTAAGTTTCCAGAAGAATAATTGGAACATCACAAAACCAAAGTTGGGCGATTATCATCAGCAAGGATTCCTATAACTGGTTGTCATGAGCTCATATAAATGACAAGTTCTATCACTGGAAAAGGCGGGGGAATCCAAGAAATGCAGATAATGCTATCAAGGTTTTACTTTCAGCTAAATCAACTATTTTTTAAACTTGGTAACTACATATTGTGTCCCTTTAGCACATTATACATTATGTTTGTGTCACAATGTTACAGAATCTTGCCTATTTGGTTGTGTTTTCATCTTTTAATTTCAATTTTAGTCTTTTTGGAAACAAAAATAATGAAAAGTCTAAGAACACCCATCATTTTCATGTCAGTCTACGTTTGTTCGAAAACAACTGTTAGTGTTTGCTAAAAAGTGGGTTGTTTTAGAAAATATACCCAAAACCAATTTTCGAAAACATATCTCCAAACAAATTTGTGAGTTGTCGAAAACATAAAAACAACAAACATAAAACAAAAAACACAACCAAATAAACAGACTCTTTAAGTTTCATTTTTACAGTTGGCTTCTCACCTTAAACTCCGACTATCAATAGCCTTGGTAATTCAGCAACCTAACTTCACAATCAAAACAAATTGTCTCAGTTTTTAAGTGGCATACAAACATTATGCTGAGGAAATTGAGGGGGGGGGGGGGGGTGAAACCATGTCTTGCTTGAGGGGCTAAAGAACTAATTCAGTGTGTCATCCAAATAATGAAAATTCTATTCACACACTGTAAAAAATCTCAGTACACATCATTACTCTTGTTTAGATAAAAATTTTGGAACAAAAGTTATGTCTATATAAACTTCCGAACAAGAATGAATGGTAAAAATTTCATTCAATTATTTATGTCTGAACAATTGTTTCTCAAGCATAAAATGTAGGCAATTTCTCTCAGGCCAAACACCAAAGACGTAATAGGCAGAGCAATAATGTACATAACTGTTTAATATGCATTAGATGGAATGACTAACCTCCATCGCATAAATGTTAACTCTAGTTCTTCCCGAATAGTGCTACTCGCTTTACTATACCAACCAGGGCAAGGGCAGTTTGAACTTGCGAACATGGATTTGCAGGGAGAAGGGTTGGGGTGGGTTTGTAGTGCATGCAACTTAGGCGGGCTCAATTCATTTTAAAATTAATCCGATTTTTTTTAGGATGTCACTACTAGAAAACGGGGCATTTGCCACGGAACTATTTGCAACGGTTAAAGTGCCGTCGCAAAAAACATGTTTTTGCGACGGTATTTAATGACGTCGCGAAATTATTTTTGTTGCGACGGAAAAACTAAGCCCGTGGCAAAAAGTAAGGTTATATGCGACGGCACGTTGAACGTCGCAAAATTTTTCTGGTTTAATTTTTTTTTTTTGTTTTTGTGACGCTCTTTTGGCAGTCTGTCGCAATTTTTCTTTTTTTTTTTCTCATTCACTCGCAACGGGCCTTAATATCGTCGCAAATAGTAATACTAAATTCACGCCAAAATTCTCTCCCACTCCCTCTTTTCCCGAAATCCCCAAATTATTCTGTAATCTGTTGGAATCAAAAAAACATAAAAAACCCTTCCTCTATCTCACTTCTCTCTCCCTTCGATACTCTACCCTAATCTCACCTAATCTCACTATTCTCTCCCTCCCTCCCTCTCACCCTCCCTCTCACCCAGTCGTCACTCTCTCTCTCTTGCAGCGGCAACAGCTTCGTCTAGGTAACCCTCTTCTTTTCTCTCGCCCTTGCTCACGCAGACCCTCCCTCTCACCCAGTCGTCGTTCTGTCTGTCTTGCAGCGGCAACAACAGCGTCTATAGCAGCGGCAACAACAGCGCCACTCTAGTTCTCCCTCCGGCATCCAGGTATAGCCTTTATTTTCTTTCCTCTTCTCTCCTCTGGCCTTCTATCATCTGTTTCTCCCTGCTCATCAATTCATTGAAACTCTTTTCATTAAGAATAGAACAGTTCAAATGTGTGTGTATTTGATTTGTGTGAAAATTGATTTTCTGTTGGTGTGTGTTTGATTTGTGTGAATATTGATTTTGTGTTGGTGTGTGTTTGATTTCGGCTCTGCATTGTGATAAGCCATAGACTTGGTTTTTGGCTTTGCCATAGGAAGTGTTAATATATGCTCGTGATCAATTAATTTTGTGTGTTCATTCGCAACTGAACCTCCTCCATTCACCTTAATTGTTTTTTACTTGGAAGATAGATTTTAGGCATAAACTTTTTCCCCTTTTTTCTCTTGTTGTAATTTCTTTAATGGAAATGGATAGTCACTCAATCATATGCTATGGAAATATAGGCAAAATTGCTGGTTTAATGAGGGCAATGTGCTTCTGGGCTCTTACTTGCTTTTTTCCTATTGTTCTCTTGTATTTCTAGAGTTTTTGTGCAGTTAATTGAATGTCTAAATGAATTCATTTGATACTCTTTCGTGGGAGGTTTGGAACTTGTATTTAGATTTTAATTATTTTATTGAAATCTTATGGTTCACTATTCGATTTGATATATAATTCATGATTAATGCATTTAGATCGATGAGAATCTATTGGTCAATCTGTTTTGGGACGAAATTGATTGTTAATTGTATGATTCAGAATTTGATTTGGGATTCAATTTGTGTTTTACAATCCATTCAATTCTTGAAACTATCGGATCGGACATGTTTTGACCCCTTCTTACTTCTTATTTTTGGATAAAAATGTCAGAATAAAACTTATAGGAGTGCGCAATATGGAAACAACCATACCTATGCATGATTGTCTGTTGTTGGGTGATTAGAGGGTTTAATTAGATTTTGGTGTAATAAACATGATTTAATATGACATGGGCCAGGTCAATAAGACACAATTTTCACAACTTTTTTTTGAATGATACACACACACACACTTCGAAGTGTTTTAGGTTTTAAAATGAAGGGTTTTCATATCTTGTTATGAAGGCAATATCATCCTAATTAGATGTTGTACTCACTTTCATATATCAGACTGTGCCAATTTTTTTATTTTTTAAATTTATTTATTTATTTATTTTTTCATGTATGCGATTGGTTTAACATAATTTCTTATAGTTTGTGCCGAATCTTATGATTCTCGATTTGACAATTATGGATTAATGGATTGTTGATTATGTAGTAAATTAGGCACTTTGATGAAGTGCACGGCATTATTTTGATAAAGGCGTTATTTATTTTTGAATCCCTGCTGTATGTCTGGTTATTATTATTCTATTTTCTTGTTAAGAAAAAAATGCATTTGACAACTAGTTTACAATGAAAAATAATAATGCCTTCTAATTTGTATACAGAACTCCTGAATTTTTCATTACTCGTACATCTATTAGAGCCTACTTGTAAGGACTGAGAATTTTAACTTACTGCTTTCAACTTCTAATATCACTGTAGACAAAAAAAAATAAAATAAAAATAAATCACCATGCTTTATTAGAGTGTGTGTACGTATGCATATTTGTATATACATCTATATAATACTACTTTGTTGGATTTAAAGTTGTTTTAGTGCCAGTGTTCTAACTATCTCAAGGTTTGATCACTCTACTTGGTAATCTTTTAAGCATTGATAACAGATGCCTAATGATTGAGCTAGGACTTGAGCATGTCTAAAATTGAATGGATTAACCCAAAAAAGTAAGGGGAGAGCTTGAAGTCGACCCTTTCTTGATATGTCCACATGAGTACTTTGCTCATCTTGCAGTATTGTGTTAAAAGAAAAGATGGGAGGTGGAGTGGAGGATGCTTCACATAGATATTGAATTAAAAATTTTAGATGATATCTGCAAGTAGATTTAGTTTTCTGGGTTATATTACCAAACACATTGTTCTTTAATGTTTCATAGACTTAAGTGCATCATTGTGTTGCCATCATTTTGCAGACCGATACTGTTGTCCTCTATGTATCACCACAAATTCACATCTTCAAAGAGGTCGTAGATATGATAACACAGTGTAAAGACAATTACAAAAAAGTCATGCCCCACATGCCACAAGTATAAGGAGCTTTAAATGTGCAAAATGACCTCGGACCAGCTGGCCCACGACGCATCATCGGAGTAGACTTTGAGCTAATACCACAATGTGTACATCTGTACAGAGAATTAAACAAGGATTTTAAAAGGTGAAACAGCTGGAAAATACTATTGTTTTCAACATGGATCATTATTGTTAAAAGGAACTTAAAGTAGATCGATGTAGCCTAGCAGTTTGACTCCAACGGCTACAATTCATGTGGACCCAAATAAACTTTCAGACCAAGATAGGAAGTTGCAAAATCTGATTTTGAAACAGATTTTTGTAATTTTCTGCTAAAAGTGGTAAGAGTTCCATGAGCTATGGAGCTAAAACCAAGCCCTGCTATAAAATGACATAGATACTCAATTCTGAATTTTATTCACCAAAATCTTCCCCAGAAATCTCCATTACATGTGTATGTAAATAGTTAAACTTTGTCTCCAAAAAATAATCCCAGGAAACTTTACCTTACTAATAATTACTGCACACCCTTAAGTAATCCTAAGACAGTAATTGTGTTAATAAGAGGTTGTCGCCGGATGCAATGGCAAGTGCTACTTGCCCCAGCATTGTTTCATGTGGACCCAAATAAACTTTCAGACCAAGATAGGAAGTTGCAAAATCTGAGTTTGAAACAGATTTTTGTAATTTTCTGCTAAAAGTGGTAAGAGTACCACGAGCTATGGGGCTAAAACCAAGCCCTGCTATAAAATGACATAGATACTCAATTCTGAATTTTATTCACCAAAATCTTCCTCAGAAATCTCCATTACATGTGTATGTAAATAGTTAAACTTTGTCTCCAAAGAAGAATCCCAGGAAACTTTACCTTACTAATAATTACTGCACACCCTTAAGTAATCCTAAGACAGTAACTGTGTTAATAAGAGGTTGTCGCCGGATGCAATGGCAAGTGCTACTTGCCCCAGCATTGTGGTTCAAGTTCGAGTCATAGAATCAGGAGGAAGATTGTGGAATTTAGACCTAACTATAAGGGTTAATTATGATATCTAGGCCTTAGGCGAGGACGGTAGGGGATAAGGGGCAAGATTGTAATGATATTGAGTCATGCTAAGTGTGTTGAATTCTACATTGAAAGTCTACATGTGAGGTCTTGGGATATAATTGGGGACTATGAACCCAATTGATATCATAGGTTGGCACTTTTATGTGAGAATCAAGGTTGTTGTTATTATTAAACACCACTCTATGCGTGTTTGTGCTTTATGTTTAGTTTAGTTTATGTTTTTGTCTACTTCCCTCTCCACCTGCCAAATGGGAACACATGAGGGAGGGTGTTAGCTTAGTTACATTGTTGGACTCATTCTGAATAGTTTAAGATTTTTGGACAATTGGTTATCTAGCAAAATGTAACCAATCCATATTCCATTGGTAAAGTTTGTAGCATCTTGCAGATAGGTGTCAAAGACTTAACTGTTCAGTGCAAGCCACAATTAAAGCCTGAATTGACGCATTTACATATTATCATTAAAAAGTGGTACAAATATCTCTTACCACGATGAGTTTTACATTTGGTTTTTTAGAATTAAATCCATAGGAGGCTATTCTGATTTATGGAATTTTACTTTCACTCTGCTGTTTGTGCTCATATCGCTAGGTACAATGTTTTGTTATAACTAAAACTTTTCTCCTAGGCACTGCTATCCCCCTTGCTCTGTTTGTTGTCTGGAATGCTGTTATTCTCTGTTCAATCACAAGTTTTGAAATAGGCTCTGATAAGATTATTGATCCCTTACAACAATTGCAATCTGCCAACCGAGTTGTTGGGGTAACTAATTCCATGTACAAGAATTGGAATTTTGGGTGGACAAGTTGACCGGTGGTAAAAAAAATTAAATAATAAATACATTACTTAAAATAATAAATTTTACGTTGTTTATATAGTGTGGAATAAGTCTTATATTAGTTCAGTATAGGGATTTACATTTTTATGGACTATATTTTTATAATTGCATTTTAATCTTAAATTTAAATAGTGTTGCGATTACAATTATATTATAATCCTAACATTATTTACACCGTGCCTTCAGGCACGGGCATACGCTAGTACACAAATATATAAATACTCATACTTGTGTATGTGAGCTTCTTTCTTCATGTGGTGGAGCTTGAGTAGGGAAAAGGAGGAAAGCATGGTGTTTGGTTCTGTTGACATTGATGTGGTTAATGTGGGTGAATGACTGGAAGATAGTTTTTGGGCACCTTTGGCAAACCCAAAATTTTCTCCTTTCAAATGAATAGCCAGTTGAAATAAGTTGCAGATGTCATTTGCCATCGTAGCTTTGTTCCAATTCTCCACATTTTTTTAATTCCCAACCCACCTTCCTGTTTTGTACAACAAACATCGTACCATGGTGCTTTTGTTCCACTGTTTGTCTGTTCAACTCAAGGTTTTAAGTAACAGGGGTGGCTACCATAAGGGTAATGGTGGCGCTGATGTGGTTGCTGTAGCGCAACAGTGAAAACAATCAGGAGCATCCCAATCTTTGACAAGGCCTAAGGTGAAATTTTTATGTGAGACCATTTTCTATATCCCAATAATATGTTTATTATTATTATTTTAAAACATATTTAATGTAAATTTATTTTGTTCTTCTATTCTTGTAATTAGAATTGAGGATTATTCCCAACCTTTATTATTAGGAGTCTTTTTGGACAAGGAGGATTTTTTTTTTTTTTTTTTTTTGTAATTAGAACCAAGAGTTTTTAAGGAAAGTTTCTTTAAGCTTTAGTATTGGGTGTCTTTGGTCAAGAATAGTTTTTTTATGATTTAATATTGAGGGCCTTTGGAAAGAATGGTGTTTACCAGACTTTACTATTAGGGGCCTTTGGGCAAGCTCAAATTTTTTTTTTTTTTTTTTTTCCCCTTGGCCTTTGAGTAAGGTTTTTTTTTTTGTTATTTTTGACAAATATCATCTGCCTGTCTTCTGATGCTGCACTCAGATTCCTTGCACCTTGGCTTCTATTGTTGATTGTAGTAGATCAACTGGACTACAAAATTGTTTACTCAGCCAATTTAGATATTTCAATTTGTTGTCGTTTAAGAATTGCAGAATGCAGGAAAATGATGCTTGATGCTTAATTTGTTGGGTAGAGTGTCTAAATATATTGTAACTGACATAATTTTATCACATTGATGTGAGATGACTTGGTCTGCTTTGGTGCAGAGCATAATGTTTGGCTAGCAAACAAGCATGTGAAGAAAATGAGAAGTGAGCATAGGTTAGGTTATGAAGCATTAGATAGTAAGGTAGTTGTAGTCAGTGCTGTTCGTAGCTAAGTGCATACTTGGTTTTAAGTATACTAGCTATGGGAGCACACTTGGTTGGTTTTGATTGAGAAGTGAGCATAGGTTAGGTTATGAAGCTATAGAAGATGTAGAAATGCTGAAGAGGGTTTGGATGTAGTTTGTTACAGAGGATGACTGCTATCATTAGCAGACCATGACAAAAAATAAAATAAAATAAAAAATAAAGAAGAAGAAGAAGAAATGCTGCGAATTTGCAGTCAATTAATGGACTTTTGTGAGTGAGATAAATTCACTGAGCACCACCTTATTGTTGTCATTGACATTATAATTCTCATTGTAAGTAGAAGAGGAAAAATTATTTGCCCACAATGAAAAACCGTTGTTTAATAAGTTCAGGTCATGCTTTCTTATTATTCCAAGCTTGGTAAAGCTAATGACTGTGTTACACTTCCATGTCTTTCTCACATGGGTGTAGATCCCACACCCATGTGAGAGGTTTGGTAAAAAAATTGGTTGATTATTTGGGATCCCTTGCATAACTCTATTTTAGTTTGAGCTACAACAACGTAGCTTGCAATGATTTCTAATTCCTTTGTTTGTTCCAAATCTTACATTCTTGTGGTTACTTTGTTAGATGCTTAGTCTGCTTGAAAATAACCAGTCGTACTTGTGCCTTTCTAAATAGACATGTCAGTTCCCCATGTTTATACTTTTGGATAATTTACACTACTTATACTATAAATAATATTGTATTTACTATTATTGTAACCATATTAGATTTCTTATATTATAAATATTAGGATAGGACGGAACTCGAAACCAATTCCCGGTTTTGAATCTAGAGCCTAATTTCCGTTAATGAAAACTTATTACTTAATAACTCTTTTTCAAACCGGTTGACACACTAAAATGCTCAAACGGGTCCGGATGTCAACGAAACTTGACACGCACAACATACTAGGCACACATGACTTGTAGGATAACACGGAACTCGAAACCGATTCCCGGTTTTCAATCTAGAGCCTGATTTCCGTTAATGAAAATTTGTTACTTAATAACTCTTTTTCAAACCGGTTGACACACTAAAATGCTCAAACGGGTTCGGATGTTAACGAAACTTGACACGCAGAACATACTAGGCACACATGACTTGTAGGAGAAGACGGAACTCAAAACCGATTCCCGGTTTTCAATCTATAGCCTAATTTCCGTTAATGAAAACTTATTACTTAATAACTCTTTTTCAAACCGGTTGACACACTAAAATGCTCAAACGGGTTCGGATGTCAACGAAACTTGACACGCAGAACATACTAGGCACACATGACTTGTAGGAGAAGACGGAACTCAAAACCGATTCCCGGTTTTCAATCTATAGCCTAATTTCCGTTAATGAAAACTTATTACTTAATAACTCTTTTTCAAACCGGTTGACACACTAAAATGCTCAAACGGGTTCAGATGTCAACGAAACTTGACACGCACAACATACTAGGCACACATGACTTGTAGGAGAAGACGGAACTCAAAACCGATTCCCGGTTTTCAATCTAGAGCCTAATTTCCGTTAATGAAAACTTATTACTTAATGACTCTTTTTCAAACCGGTTGACACACTAAAATGCTCAAACGGGTCCGGATGTCAACGAAACTTGACACGCACAACATACTAGGCACACATGACTTGTAGGATAAGACGGAACTCGAAACCGATTCCCGGTTTTGAATCTAGAGCCTAATTTCCGTTAATGAAAACTTGTTACTTAATAACTCTTTTTCAAACCGGTTGACACACTAAAATGCTCAAACGGGTTTGGATTTGAACAAAACTTGACACGCACAACATACTAGGCACACATGACTTGTAGGATAAGACGGAACTCGAAACAGATTCCCGGCTTTGAATCTAGAGCCTAATTTCCGTTAATAAAAACTTATTACTTAATAACTCTTTTTCAAACCGGTTGACACAATAAAATGCTCAAACGGGTTCGGATGTCAACGAAACTTGACACGCACAACATACTAGGCACACATGAGTTGTAGGATAAGACGGAACTCGAAATCGATTCCTGGTTTTGAATCTAGAACCTAATTTTCGTTTATGAAAACTTGTTACTTATTAACTCTAAACCGGTTGACACACGAAAATGCTCAAACGGGTTCGGATGTCAACGAAACTTCACACGCACAACATACTAGCCACACATGACTTGTAGGATAAGACGGAACTCGAAATCGATTCCCGGTTTTGAATCTAAAGCCTAATTTCCGTTAATGAAAATTTGTTACTTAATAGCTCTAAACCGGTTGACATACTAAATGCTCAAACGGGTTCGGATGTCAACGAAACTTGACACGCGCAACATACTTGGCATACATGACTTGTAGGAGAAGACGGAACTCTATCAATACTTCTTCTTTACAAACTCTTTCAGCTATATATTTGATTATTGTTATAGATTATAACTCATTGTGTACAATCATTGCCTATTTTTAATAGTATTATCATTATTGTAGGATGTAATTAAAGTTTCTTTGGAGAGTTCTGTAATACCAAGAATCCAATTGGCGGAGGGACTTCTTATTAGTGTTGATCCGTTGTGTGAAATTGATGGAATTCCAATTGGACCTGGATTTTGCAAAGTTTTTGTTTTAAAAGCGAACAAGCCGAACGCTGTTTTGGAAACAACTTCCCGATGTCTAAGAACAGTTGGAGAAGCTGTGGGAAGATACATTGTGTGGCGCTCAATTCATGTATATGTTACAATCTTATTTATTTATTTATCGAAATAAATATCAAATGTTTTACATTTTCTGTAAACTTGAAATTAATTATATTGTAAATGATTTTTTTTTTTTGGTTTTTTTTTTTGCAGGTGCAACCCTTTTGAGTACGTGATGATATCTTCGCATATCGATATTAGAGTTTACAATCTTATTTATTTATTTATTTTTTGAAAAAAATATCAAATGTTTTACATTTTCTGTAAGCTTGAAAATAATTATGTTGTAAATGATGATTTTTTTTTTTTTTTTTTGTTTCTTTTTGCAAATGCAAACCTTTTGAGTACGTGATATCTTCGCATATCGATATGGGAGCTTACTATTGATATCAAAACAAGCTACATTATATCTGTTTTTATTTTTTTATTTTTTTATTTCTATTGTCGATACTAAAAATTTGAGTTCTTGAATTTCAAAAATTATTAGTATTGTTAGAAGTTATTTTATATATTTTTGTAAATAATATTTGATTGACAATTGTTACAAGGTACATATATTATTCTTGGTATATATGATTTTTTGAATGTGAATTTGGATGTGGATGTGGATGTGGATGTGGATGTTGATGTATTTTTAAAAATATTAATAATTTGTATAGGAAATATTTAATAAAATATGATTTTATAAAAAAAAAAATTTGTTGCGACAATAATAAACCATCGCTAATGTAATTCTCATTTTCTTATATTTTATTAGCGACGGGTTAACCTGTCGCATATACATAATAGTTCCAATCTTTTGTGACGGTTTCAACTGTCACAAATAAATCTTTTGCGACGGTTTAAACTGTTGCCAATATGGTATTAAGTTAATACTACTTTTTTGGCGACGTTTTAGACCGTCGCTAATAATACCTTTTGCAACGGCAAATACCATCGCAAAAAAAGGTTTTTTGCGACGGCAATCAACATCATCACTAAAAATGTCATTTTTCCCCCTTTTTTTGTGTCGGGCGAAACCGTCGCAAAAACTGTTGATTATCTGTCGCAACAAGAATGCGACGGTTTGTAACCGTCGCAAATACTTTTTGTCACGCCCCTTTCCGCCACCCCCCATTTTCCGTCGCTGCTCCGTCGCAAAAAGTCTTTTGCGACGATATATGGACCTTTTGCGACGTTTGAGGCCGTCGCAAAAAGTCAAGTTTTTAGTAGTGTGTAAATAATATATTTTAAAATTTAATACGGATTTGACCAAAAATTCAAATCCAAAAATTAATTTCAAGACTTTTACTTTAATCTTGGACCAATCTTTTGAATTTTTGCTTAAATTCAAAAATTCTTTAATCTTGTACCAATCTTTTGAATTTTTAAATTTGAGCAAAAATTCAAAAGATTAAAGTAAAAGTTTTGAAGTTAATTTAATGACACTAAATTCAATAATAGACCTTGTGATAATGTGTCATCGTAAATTTGTAATATAAAAATTGATGGATGGATGCAATCCATGGCGGCTAGGGTGGCAAATCTTCCCTCAATTCTTAATTTTAGGGGGAAATTATTTAGAATCAGATAGATAAAAAAATATATATAAACGTAGAAATGTGCAACTCAAAATTATATTTGGGTTTGAGTTGTATCTTGAATTGCACTCCACTGCAGACTAACTTGAACTCTCTATGTTTTAATAAATTTTTTTAAAATATTTTTTCCTTGTTCACTGACCAGCCCCTATCTTTAAAGGCTTGGGTTGAGAATTTTGACTTGCCTTAAGTAAAGGAAAATTTTCATTGCAGGGTATTATTTTTTTTAAAAAAAAATACAAAAAAATAATAAACTTTATAAGTATTAATAATTAAAAACATAAACTTTCTCATCAATTTATAATAAATTTTTGACTGATGTGCTCATTGATGTGATTAGGGACATGTATGAAGGGTGGTGACCACTATTAGATCACCTGCTAAAGAGACAAATGAATTTCCTATCACTGTAGGGTTACATTGTCCTTATCTTTTTGTTTTAGTTATGGATGCGTTAACGAGAAATATTCAGGATGACGTGCCATGGTTTATGTCTTTTGCAGACAATATCGTGCTAGTGGATGAGACTAGAGAATGAGTTAACACAAAGTTAGATATTTGAAGAAAAGCGCTTGAATCTAAAGGATTTTAGATAAGTTGAACTAAGACAAAGTACATGGAGTGTAAATGTAGTAACAGTAACAATGAAAGCAGAGGAGTTCTCACTACAAGAAAAGTCGGATTTAATGGCGTTTATTTAACAACGTTTAAAAAAATGCCTCTGTTTCTAACATTAACGACATTTTTATAAATGTCGCATTTCTTATTTAGTAACACGACACCATTTTTAATTTCAGAAGTCGTTTGAAAAACGCCTTCGAATGTTTTTTTTTATAAATATATGAGAACATAAATAGCGTATTCACTCTCAGTCTCTCTCTTTCTCTCTAAACCCTTGATTTCACTCTCTCTCGCTTCATGTTTGTAGAACCGTAGCTGAACCCGTTTGTATTTGCAGATCGGTTCAAGTATTCGTAGATCAATTCAAGTAATATTCACTCTCAGTCTTGCTCTCTCTCTCTCTCTCTAAACCCTTGATTTCACTCTTTCTTGCTTCAAACCCCTCCATTTCAAAGACAACCCTTCAAATTTGTAGAACCGCAGCTAAACCCCTTCATATTTGCAGATCGATTCAAGCCTCTTTTCTAGTTCGTGTTCGAGTTCGCAGCTCTTTCTTCATAGTAAGTGTTGATCAGTCTCATCTCTATCTTCTTACTGACGGAATCATTCGATTCAAGTATGCTAGGTTTCATCTACTTTATCAATCTTAGATCAGATTGAAGATCTATTAATTCGATTCGAGTATGCTAGGTTTCGATTGAAGATCTATTGATCGATTGACGATCATAATGTGTATTGTAGTTGTTAAAATTGAACACAAAATAAATAAATAAATATATATATATGTATATATGAATAGATTGACAAAATTTTTGGTCAGAAATCTCAATAAGAAATTCTGTAACCATTTATAAATTCATATGGATTATATGTTGAATTATGTATCAAATGAGTACGACCAAGTCCAAAAACTAGCTATGTTTGCTTAAAACAACGGATTGGAATTCACTGAAGTGATGGTTTCACTTAATAGTTTATTAAATTTGATTATTTCAGCCGTTTGATTTTTTATTAGAGTGCTTGTCCAAGCTCTCATGATGAGAAATTTGCAACAATTTCTTCTTTTCCATATTGGTATGGGATGACTCTTCCCTTTGTACATTTGAGGAGGCTTTTCAATCTTACGAGTTGGCTCTCTATCGAGCATTCCAAGGTTCTAATCTCTCAGATATCCTTTCCCTTCTTTATTTTAGATTCAACTAGTACAAAAGTTAAGACAGGACCAATGTTCTGCAGACAATATTTATCTGGAACTGAATTATTCTTAGAAGAGTAGAAATACTTTGAGATTCACTTAAATCTACTTTATTTTATTTTTTTCTTTTTGATAAATAAATTTGCTTTATTTTTGATCTGCTGACAATGATGATCCGACAATGTCTTGGATAGTTAAAGTATGCTTAGATTCATATTTTCTTGTCATCTTATGTACTTTTTCTTTTGGGGTTTAATCTCTTTTCAGGCCACTCATCATTTTTGGCCCACCACAGAGAAATGTCATAACAAATGCATCAGTTCTGCTCTTAGAAAGTTCAATGTGATGGAGGATAAAAACACCTACATGGTATAGGTTCTTCATTTTTGTACTTCATTTAGGGAGTAAATAATATCTGGAATTCTTTTAAAGTACTTGCAGTCTTTGAGTGTTCTCTTCTTTGTTATTGAACACTGCATTGTGTTTTCATGTTGATAGTTGCCCTACTTCTACCACATTGATGTCATAATCTATTTTTCTAGTTCGGTGTATAATTGCTCTCTAGTTCTCCATTGAAGTGACTTTCAAATTGGATGCATCTTTGAAACTAGAATGTTTGAAGATTCTGCTGTTATTTTCTCCTAACAGTTCAAATTTGTTAGATTATTTGTATGTTAACTCTTTCAATGTTCTACTGTCGACTGAGATGATTGTGTAGGTATGTATGAACGCTCTCTCTATGGGTGGAAAGGATCTTGGGGATGACACTATGGAAGTTGTATCTCCTGTAACCTGGTACTTTTTTATCATTCAAGTACTTTAGCTCTTATTTTTTATGGGGTGGGAAAAAGCTTATTATTTTTTTCTTAGGCTGGATGTTGCTTTTATTCTGTTAGAACTCTTGATGGAAAAACAATCGAAGCTGACTCTTTTCTTGACCTTTTCTCACAGAAAAAGATTTCATCTTCATGTCAGTTCTCTGTCAGGCTTTCACTTACTCTGGCAATTGCCAATAACATTGTATGGCACTATTATTTTAGTAAATTGGTATATACTTTCTATAATAATTTGCTAATATAACTAGAAGCTAGTACTATACCATACATACATTGCCTGAGTTGTAAATCTTATGATATTTTTCATATTCACTTGGAATTGAGTCCCCTTACAACAAAGTGCACTCTAATTAGAATGACTAGTAGCAAGAACAATTAAAGAAAGCGTTCAAATTCGATTATCTGGTGTAGAAGCTGGTCAACTGCAATAAATTATTCATCCATTTGTGATTGGGTTGCCGATTTTTTGGTGGCAAATTCAGATCCTTTCATACCTACGTAAGGAAGTTGTCAACAACCCTTTTCTTGGAGTTTAGTATAATATTGTAATTTAACATTTTTCTTTTTCTTGCAGAAGTCAATAGACTTGTAGGTCTTGTCATTTCTGGAAGTGGCTATGGTATCTTCTTTTACTTCGCTTATTTGTTCTGTATAGATGGAGTTTTCATATTTTACTTCATGTTTTGCTATGAGCACTCGCTGTCGTGAATAAGGATAAATTTACTGCAACACTATATGAATAGAGAAGAAGCAAAAAAGTTACTCTAATGTCAAAACAGAACTCATGGAGTAATGATGCCTTCTAGTGACAAACTTGATATGATTTGCAAATTGATTTTGTTTTTCTTTCTTTCTCTCTTGTAAATAATGCAATATAGATGGTACTTGCTATTTATAGAAAATTTGTAATCTTTAATAAAATCTTTGCTTGGTAATCTCTTCTTTAAGTGGCCATTTAAGATGTGAGAACTACTGAGCAGAACAAAAGGAATCTGAATTCTGAATCTTATGTATGATGTTGCATTGCTTATTGAAACTTTAGGAAAATAAAATTCATGGAAGCAAACTGAACTAGTTGTCTTTGTCTAATTACTCTTACCTCAACTTGAATTTTTATTCTTGAAACTGGCGTCTCTTCTATTAACACAATAGCACAGCATGACTTTTAATTCCTTGTTTTAAATTTTTATCTTTGGTCAATCTTCAATTGCTGATGAAATTTCTGAACTTATTAAGAGACCTAAGCTTGAGGCAGGTATTTGTTATGACCCAGAAGATTTTTTGCTGGATTTAGAAAGGTTTTACACTTGAGCATCTTTGTTATCTGGTAAGTAGTAGATTGTGTTGATTTCACCTTTCACATATAATTTTGATGTAGCTTTTATTCCCTGTTGTAGACGGGCCCGAACGTCCCGGCTCCGCGCGTGAATTGGCACGAAATCCATTTTGTTTATTAGCTACTACAGTTCGAACTCAATGTCACGGTTCTGAATCTAATCTCGCAAAGTACAATGCAAGACTGATAAATCACCAAAGAGTCCAAATCCGGCAAATCATTTTGGAAAACTGATTTTTATAAAGAAGTGCCAAACATGGACTGCTTTGCTAGATACAGAGTCGCCACCTAAATGTTTTTGTTTTGGAAAATTTAGGAAACCCTAACTCGTGCCTAAGGCCACGTGTCCGTCATCACCAAAGTTTCCTCGGCTCGGGAACTTGGGTACGAGAGGGAAAGGTCATGCAATGAGCACCCCCGCTCGCCCGATCAAAGATTGGCCTTTACTAACATGATATATTGTTTTTGAAAACACATGCGTTCTTATTCCGGTTATTAGCTAGCTTTACTATGTGATGCGCACAACACACAAGTATAGACTAGATCGCCCAAATTGGAACAAAACATCTCATGTTTGTTTGTTTGAAAATGGTTTGAAAGTGCTACTCGCAAGTAGGCTAAGACGTGGATTTGCCACCCTCGAGTGGGCTTAGAAAACATGATTTTGCCACTCTCAAGTGGGCTTAAAACTCGCATTTCGATGAATTGTTCCAATTCAAGTAATCTAACCTTCACCTATAGGCATTGAGGCAGTTATATCATTTAAGTAGTTAGCCTCATGGTAAGCATGCTATCATGGCAGCACTCACACTCATGCAAGATGCTAAAGCATAAACACTTACCTAGTACTCCGAGCCAAAACAACTAGTTAGAAATTATGCATGATCCTAGTTTATGTTAAGATAGCTAATGCAACACATGCAAAATGCAACTAGAAATAGGCTTGGCTATCTAAAATGTCAGGTGAAATGCAACACTTGATAATCATGTATTCAAGTAGGAATTGAAATACAATGCGGTTAGTATGATGAGCCGAGCCCGGTGCATGCAATACAGATGAATGGATGCAAACATGCTATCATAAGTATGCTAACCAAAATATGACCTAGAACTAACCATCATAAGCGGTTAAGTAAAAGGGAGAAAGACGTGGGGTTGGAAGACATTCACACACTCACGCACACTTATTACAAAATTTGCCCTCTCGACGGAGGGTCCGAATAAATAATACAACCCAACTAATTAACTAACTATCCTAACTAATTAATTATTACAAAATTCTTAACTAAACAAATAAATTAATTTACAAAACTAGCTAAGTAAGAAAAGAGAGAAAGCTGAAATGAGCTGCCACAGCTCTGCCTCGGAATGATGAATGATGCATGCTCGATCGCCTCGCTCGTAAATCCGTTACCATGCCTCATGTTGCCTCTGTTTGCACTGTTTTTGACTTCTGAAAACTGTGAAAAATTCTGTGATGCTTCTGAACCACCTCATGGGCACTCTGAGAGGCCATCGGCCAAATGGTATCGTCATCGGCCAAATGATAAGGGTCATCGACCACTTATGAGGCTATCGGCCAAAAATTGTTAGCCGATCGGCCATCTCTTCCTTCAGATTGCTCCTTTTGCTGCAGCAGAGTACAAACAGAGGCATGACAATACATTTGCAAGAAAATGTTGTGCAACTACACCCCTTATCATGTTTGAAACTCAAAGGAGTGTAGTGCTCGACCCTCGAGCCGTCAATCATGCATTTCGATGCATAATGGCCAAAGAGGCCGAGTCGCACAATTCGACGTGAATAAAATGCACAAAAACACATAAATGCCTTAATCTCTATCATGCATGATCAAGAGGCAAGGCATGCACACACAATGCAATGCAACAAGCATGCAAAATCATACAATGCAACAACATGCAATGCACCAAGCATGTATCAACAATGCAAGCAACAAAGCATGCAAAACACAATGCAACCCAAACATGCAATCATGATGCAATGTAACAACATTGGAACAATATGCAATGGAACTAGCATGCAACAACATGCAATGTACCAAGTATGCAACAAGCATGCGACAACATGCAAGACAAGCATGCAACAACATGCAAAGACAAGCATGCAACAACATGCAAAGGTGGACTTAAACCAAAATAGACAGACCTCAGCCATGCCCAAATCAGTGGCCAAAATGATGAATTGATGACATGAAATGCAAGACAAGCATGCATGCCAATTGGCCCAAGAACTAAGGCATAAAGAGGACAACTCTCAAGAGCACTTAAAGGGTGAAAAGCATACAAGTGTGACAATACTACATGCTCTGAAATGATGTCAAGAATGATGCCAAATCACACACATAATCACAAGCATAGCATGCATGAGGCTCAAAGCTCAAGGCTAACAAAGGGATTTACACCATGGCTATACAAAGCAAGCCCCAAAGGGCCAAAGGCAACCAAAATAGTCCCAAGGCAGGTCAATACAAGACCAAAAGCATGCTTGAACCTAGCCAACACAAGCTAGAATAAAAGACCAAAAGCATGAAGCATGCAAGGCTACAAAGGGGTATTACACTACACCTATTAAAACCAAACATGGCATGACTTAACGAACAAAAATCAGAGTTATGGCATGTCAAAATAAGCTCAAAAACCTACTGAGATGGCATCCCAAAAGCTCAAACAATAAGACATGCATAATGGCTCATGTTCAAGGCTTAAAACACAAACCTCCCAGTGCATGGCAGAGGTGACAAATGTGGGTGCATGACCACACTATATGGACTGAAATCACATATGAAATGATGCCAAATCATGAGAATAGTCTAAGCAATGCATGCTCGTGGCTTGGAAACTCAAAGCTAACAAGCTAGAATGCACTATGGCTATACAAAGCATGGCATACATGATCAAGAAAACACAAATCAGAGCTTAAGCATGATAAAAACAAGGCTAAAAGCTTCTTTGAGTTGAGCCAAAACATGCAAGAATGATGGTCCAAACACAAGATGCATGTTAAGGCAAGAGAGAGGATTGCACTACAAGTGCATGGTGCATGCAAGAGGCTATTAAACCAACCTTAGACAAAAGTATAGCATGGACAAATAACACCAAATACTTGCTGAAATGGAGCCAAAACAAGCTAAGCAAACATGCTACTATTATGAGCCATCAATACAAGCATATGAAACATAAGGAGAGGGGATGACCCTCTCCTATTTGGGACTTCAAAACTACCTTTCCACCACTAAAAATCCTTTGGATTTCAGTGGTGAGAAGGCCCAAACAAGGTGGTCCCAAAAGCTCAAAAAGGAAGGCACAAAACAAGGCCAAACAAGGCCTAAGAGGGGGTAGACTACCCCAAACACAAAAGTGACCTTAAACAATCATCACAAGCATGAAAAATCAGAACTTTTATAGTAGAAAGTTAAGCTTAAATCAGCATGCAAATAGGTCTAAAAGTTTAAGTCAAAATAAGGGATTAAAAGGTTAGTTTCTCACCTTTGAAGAACACCTTCAAGAACACAACTCCAACACCTTTTCTGAGCTTAAACCACTCCAAAAACTCTAAAACCAACTCCTAAGGACCTCTGCAACCAAAGGATAGTGTTCTAGTAGGTGTTTGTGTGCAATAGTGTGAAGATTTTACACTTTTGAGCACAAACAAGGGTAAATATGGAGAGAGAGAGAGAGAGGAAATATAGAGAGAGATATATATAACTTCTATATCAAATTCTCAGAACCTCTGGAACGGGAGAAGGGCTCCCTTCGTATAGAATTTCAATTCTCAAGCTTGTTGAGCAAGCTTGAGTCTTGATGCAATCCCTCCATACACGTGTATGGAGGATGAGAATTGTGCTCACCAGTTGTCACAGCTAGCACAAAAATATCTGCAAAAGCAGGTGGAAAGGACTCGGCCAGAAAATATGGCTGATCGACTAAAAGGAGTGCCGATCGGCCACCACTTATGGCCGATGGCAAGGAAACAAGGCTAATGGGTTGTAGGGATGGCCAACAAGCCACCCCCTTCCCTCAGAAGCAAAACCACAAGTCCTTGGTCCACAACCAAGCACAAAACTGACAAGTTGAGAGATCCTGAGGCAAGACGCGCAGCCGAGACTTCCTTGGACTCAAAATGAACACGAGCATGGATGATCATCGAGTGTTCAAACGATGACGTCCAAGTCTTGAGGACGGTCAAAAATGGGGTGTCTACACCTACAGCATTCCATTTTCTGAATCTGATCTGCGCAAGGCCTCTGAATCATTGAAGAGAGTTGCAGCAGTCGTTTTGGCAGCTCATGATTGAATTGAAGAGTGCACATCAGATCTGATTTTATTTTTCCAATGATCTTTCAAACATTTCTTTGACTGCGTCAACAGAAAAACTTTATAATTTTTGTTTCTTGGTAGATGCTTTCATAGTACTTGTATGTATCATTAGTTTGAATTGCATCTTTTGTGCCGATCTGTTTTGTAATAACTTTCAACTTACCATTAGGCACTAGTTTAATTTTATTTCATCTTGGAATTGAATATTTTGGCATATTGAGAAGCATGAATTGATCCAGCATTATGTTTATCTAAATTTAGTCAATATACTTCTTTATTACAGGTATTTTTTTTAGTTAAATTTTATAGAATTAGCACACACACAAAAAAAAAAAAAAAAAAAAAAAACCAAACAAACAAATGAGGCTATAACGGCGTTTTAAAACGCCACTATAGAATAATGTCAACGGTTGTATTTTTAAAATAGAAAAGATCTATCACGACATTTTTAAAACGTCGCTAAATATAGCGTGATGTCATTGTACCGTTATGCAGCACATTTAGCAGTGTTTTAAAAAACGCCAACTATACTAATATAGCAACGCTTTTAAAGCGTCGCAAAGCTACAGCGACGGTCGCATCTTCGACGTTTGGTACCAAACGTCACAAAAACAATTAGCGGCGTTTTTGATAGCTATAGTGGTGTTTAAAAAACGCCACTAAAAGTCTAATTTCCAGCCGTGTTAACAAAAAAAATTATTTTAAACATTTTATATATACTTACATTGATTTAATGATTAAAATATTATTATTTTGTTTGTCTGTTTTACTTAACAGAAATAGGTAGGGCTATAAACAAATCAAGTCGAGTCAAACTTTAGTATATTTGGGCTTCTTTATTAATATTTTAACGAGTTCGAACTCGAATTCAAGCTCAATAAAAATTTAACGAATTGAATTCGAGGTGATGTTGCTTAGACTTGACTCGAATTCGAGCCTCTTCACGAGACTTAATGAGTTAAAGAAATTATAAATACATTCTTGTTATGTAACTAAAGTTACAATTAAAACTTTCATTATATAATTATATATAAACATATTAAAAGAAAAGCTAATATCTTAGAAGATAATAATATCTACCACAACTATTATATAATTGTATTATTTATAGTTAGTTGTTATTTATATTATTTAAATATATAAATAACATATTTATCCTATTTTTTATACATATTTATACATTATTTAATATATAAGTAATATATTTATTCTATTATTTAAATAAATGTTAAATGAGCCGAGTTTTGGTATGTTTGGGCTTTTTTATTAAGATTTTAACAAGCTCGAGTTTGAACGAGCCCTTACCAAATCAAGCTCAAATCTGTTCACGTATGGCTCTGTTCATTTGCAGTCTTAAAAATAGGTGAATATGGTCTAGATTGGAAACAAACTAATTATAATTTGAATTGATAAATTTAAAATTTAAAGTTTATTTTGTTATAAAGGTCAAACTTTGAAGTTTTTTTTTTTGTTGATATTTTCTAGATAAATAATTCAGATTGAAAACAAATCAAAAGATTATTTAAACAAGTTAAGGGTCAAACTTAAAGTTTATCTATTATAAGGGTCAAATTCTGTTTGTATATATATATGTAGTATTTATATATATATATGTGTGTGTGTGTGTGTGTGTGTGTTGAATGAGATTGCATAAAAAAATTGAAAAGCATCCATTAACTAAAGTAACCTTAAAAGCAATGTATATATAGTAGCATAAATTGGAGAAGTTTTGAAAATGCAACCAAATGGCACCATTTTGTGTCGCAATAGTTGCTGCTGTGCATGCATCCCATGCTCATTGTGAATGTTGGATTGTGTTGTGTATATAGGTTGTTAAAATATTTAAGAGAGATAATATTGTATTATGTGTATATTTAATATTGTGTCTTTCACAATACAATGAAAAGGTCTATACATATACAAGCTAAGATTGGGCAACAAAAAAGCTACAAAAATATCCTAATATGGCAAAACCTAATTACACCATCTAATATATGTATATATACCATATTTACTTACAAATAGATATAAGGTTGTAAAACAAACAACCAAATATTTTATTAGAAAAATTATAATCTACGCAATCTTACAACCTCAATAATGTCATTTCTGTATTTTCTCTCATCGGCAATTACCTAAAGAAACACTCGTGAGAAGCTTCTATACTCATTTTTTTTTTACCCCAAAAGAAACACTTACTAAAAGCTTCTATACTCAATTTTTATATTTAATCTCATTTTGTATTTTGATCTTTTAATTGTTTCAGTCAATCTCTAGATTTTGAGTCAAGTAGAAATTTGGTCCATTTGCATAATGTCGTTTCGAAAACCAACGAAAAATAGTTACACGATAGCATTAATAAAACTCAACATTGTATTTTTATCAAAATTTCACTTTAGTCATTAACATCTTTGTACTTTTAACAAAATTTCATTTTAATCCCTCCACTTTAATTTCTCCTTCAATTTTTGAAACAACATTATTCGACTGACATACATTTAAAATGAATTTGAGCTACATATTGATTTGTTTTAGATAAAATGTGAGTATAAAACATTGTTGATTACAAAATGTGGATAGTAGAATACACATTTTAGCACACTTTAAAATGACTAATAGCGTTGGAGATACTAAGAGTTAGTGACAGCAGTACATAATATTTTCTCTGGTACTTGTTTTCTCTATGAAAATTTGGCTACTTTGCAACCAAAAAAAAAAAAAAAAAACATTTGGGGTTGAAAAGTTTGTGAAGACTCACTCGACTAATTGTGACTCCTCCAACCATCTATTGCTTATTTATATGACAAAGTGCAAGCTTGGTACCTAAAACTTTCATACCAAACCTAATTATCTAATCTTCTTCACTCTATCTCCATTACCAACTTTCTCTTCTTTCTTATATTATTCCCTCATGCAATGCAACTCCATTGTCCTTTAACCTCCCAACTATTGAAAAAATGATCCCCTCATAAACTGCACAGGAGATGCCCGCATCTCCAAAGAGGGCATCCAAGTCACCCAAGACCCTGGCATGTACAATGTGTCATTGTTGCAGTGGCCGCGCCATGTGTACCCAATCGATGCATCTTTGGGAGAATTCCTCAGGGATACTCACCGACTTCAGTACCAATTTCTCATTTGTCATAAGGGGAAATAATTATGGTGAGAGGCTTGCTTTCTTTCTCGCTCCCAATGGTTCCAATATCCCTCCAGGTTCAACAAGCGGTGGCCTAGGCCTCATAAATGAAAACGAGACGACAACTTCAACCGGTGCAAATCGATTTGTCGCTGTGGAGTTTGATACTTATCGAAATAATCCTTGGGAAGCGGGCTTGCCAATCAATCATGTCTATGTTTGTATCAATTCTAGGAATTCCATTAAACCTATATATTGGCCGAGTGGTATTTCATATGGTATACCAAATGAGGCTCGGATTATTTATAATTCTAGCACCCAAAACCTTAGTGTCGTCTTCTTTGGTTTCGAAAATAGTTCTACAATTCACGCAAAACTATTTTCAAATCGTTGATCTGAGAAATCACTTGCCATAATGGGTGACCTTTGGCTTCTCAACTTCAACAAGAGATTCGTACGAAAAAAATACTATCAGATCATGGGAGTTCAATGTGAGTTTTCAAAATGATGAGCTCGTTGAAGAGGCGGTAACAGTAAAAGGAAGTGTAAGATAGAGTTAGTGGTGGGACTAAGTGTTGGTTAACCATGGGGTGGTTGGCCTAGTGGGTGATGACTGGAGTCTAGAGGTTTGCTCCCTCCCAAGTCTCAGATTCGAATCCCCTAGCTAGCAAACGCATACCTTGGGGCCATGAACCGCAGGGCATAAGCCTTGTTTCGGAAGGCTTGTTCAGGCTTTAAGGACTTAGTCTTGTCACGACCCCAACCCGCCCCTAGTAGGATGGTGTCGTGATGGCCAGTAACCCGTGGTTACCGAAGGCCAACTTACAAAGAAAACAAGGACAATCAGAGTATAATGTACGGGGCTTACAAATGTGGAAGCAATAAATCAAATACAAGTGGTCCATAAGAGCTTGTGCGTAGATCAAATGAGACAACATATACCATATGGTTTACATTCGGTCCAAAAATAACAAAAATACAAGTTTACAACTTGATCAAAAGGCTTCTCGGCCGACAAGGACAAAATACAGCAATTACAAGCCAAGAAGCATGATTTTCAAGAGTTGCCGACGTAAATACAAAAATGCCGACATAAAGACAAAACAGCCGATGTAAGCACAAAACTGCCGACGTAAAACAAGTCAGGCCGAGATGCCAAGAGTCCAAAACAAGCTTTGCAAAATAGAACTAGGCGTCTCCGCCGTCCTGCTCATCACCTACATATATATAGAGAGGGTGAGTTTGACAACTCAGTGAATGGTACAAGTAATAAAGGTTTTGCATGAATATAGCCGAAATCCTTCAAGGCAAAACAAACATTCCAAACCATACGAATATTAGCCGAGGTCTTTACAAAACAAGACATATCGAACTTTACCAAAACGAGGGATGAACCGTATTCATCTAACAGGTCTTACAAAACTCAAGGGATGCTTACCAACATCGGCGAAATACAAACCAAGATTTACCAAGTCAAGGGATGAACCGTATTCATCAATCAAGTCTTACCATACTCAAGGGATGCTTATTAACATCGGCGAAATACAAACCAAGATTTACCAAGTCAAGGGATGAACCGTATTCATCAATCAAGTCTTACCATACTCAAGGGATGCTTATTAACATCGGCGAAATACAAACCAAGATTTACCAAGTCAAGGGATGAACCGTATTCATCAATCAAGTCTTACCATACTCAAGGGATGCTTATTAACATCGGCGAACAAGGGACTGTACGATCCGTAATCGATTTATCAAGGGTACTGCGAAAGTTTAAAGTCCTCCAGCACAAGGGACTTGTGTTACTTAGGCCCGTAGCCCTTTTTAACACGTTGGCTTTTCCAAGGAAGGACCGTATCCTTTTTAACACAAGAACTAATGTCACTTAGGCCCGTAGCCCTTTTTGACCAGGTGGTGCTGCGAAAGTTTATAGTCCTCCAGCCAAGGGACTTTTACAAGTAGTGCTGTGAAAGTTTATAGTCCTCCAGCCAGGGACTTTTACAAGTAGTGCTACGAAAGTTTATAGTCCTTTAGCCAGGGACTTTTACACTTAACATCAAAGCAAGGCTATTACTTGATACATCGAAATAGGCTAATCATTCATGCTTATTAAAGACTTTCATCAAAACAAAGCAAGACAAGATTTTATCAAAACAATATAACATAGCTTTATTAAAAGCACCACTCACCTAGATCTTCACGGTGAGGCTCACAGCAAGGATCAAGGTCCTGACAAATCACATGACAATTCACATTTTCAAAACAAGCTTCACATATATGCAATAATCTCGGCACTCCCACCGGATCCAAATCAATAACTAAGCAAAACATGCTGAATGTCAAGACACTACTTTCCATCTCTTGGAACACACTGGGTATCATAGAGGTCTAGCCGAGGTCCCACACCTCCTCGCCGAGGTGCGGTCCTGAGGCCACATGCAAAACAAAGTCAGGAAAAATCTGGGTTTCCCCCTTGAAGAATGCAAGGAACGAAATCATCAAGAACATCAAGGACATGCATGCTAAAATCATAACTCGGTTATTCAAAACTGAGATTTCAAGCTAAGAGCTCAAAAACATGGACTTGGGTATCCATACGAGAAGACCATGCAAGAACAATCACAAAAACATGGTTCTTGCCTCAAGCTTTCGGATCAAAACAAGGTTTTTCTCTCAAGAACACATGAACACCATTTCACTCATTCAAGAACCAACTTCAACACAATGCATGGCATGCAAAACAAACCCAATCATGCAATGCAGCTCGGTAAACAATAAGAACAAACAGAGGAGAGCAAGAATCAAACCTCAAAACTCGAATCCAACGGTTCGATCCTTGAAGATCAAGCTCGGAACTCTACTCTCTCTCTAAAACTCTTCCTTCTTCTCTCTCTAAAGACAAAGATTTGAGACAAAATGATTGTCTCTAAGTCTGTCTGCTGCCTTAAGCTTCAGCTCGGACACGTGGCGTCACCGGGTTGGCTTAACTCAAAAGGTGACTGATTGATAAGACAAGTCTCTGACAAAGCGTACTCAACAAGCTAGATGGCAAGACACCTCGGCAAGAAAGGACATCGGCTAGAGTCAAAACTTCGGCAACGGGGTAACAAAGACATCGGCTAAGGAGGATGGCACTTGACTAAGCTGTGCCACACCTTGGCCTGGGTGTGCCACATCTCGGTCTAGGCCAAACCTGCCCGAGGACAAGGATCACTAGTACAAAACATCTCGGCCTTGGTTCCAAACACCTCGGCCCAAAGAGTAACATCTCGGTAAACATGCCGAGGTGGAGATGGAGGTCAACAGATGGCTCCAAAATAGTTCTAAGTACAAAGGTTCAAAGGTGGACTAGACGGAGTTGACCTCGGCCACACCAAGCAAGGAACAAGATCAAGCAAGTAATCAAAGCAAGGCAATCTTAACAAATCAAGACAAGGCAAAACTATCGAAACAGTATAACAAGACAAGATCATATAAAATGTATGCCAAGAATGGCTAAGTCAAATGAGGGTTGTTACATCCTACCCCCCTTAAAGAAGTTTGGTCCCCAAACTTAAGTTACCTTGTTCCGAAAACAGTTCTGGATGTCGAATCCTCATCTCTTCTTCCATTTCCCATGTGGCATCCTTGCCGTAATGTTCTTTCCATTCAACCTTTACCATTGGTATCGACTTGTTTCTTAATTGCCTAACTTGTCTGTCGATAATACACCTTGGCTTCTCTTCATAGCCCATATTCTCATTGACTTCAATCCCAGAGTAATCAATCACATGCAATGGATCCCTGACATACTTTCTTAACATCGAAACATGAAACACATTATGGACTTGGCTTAATTCAGGTGGCAAAGCAAGTCTGTAGGCAACGGAGTTAACCTTATCAAGAATTTCAAATGGCCCAATATAACGAGGTGCTAGCTTACCTTTCTTCCCAAATCTGGAAACTCCTTTCATTGGTGAAACTTTCAGGAATACATGATCCCCAACTTCGAATTCTAACTCATTCCTTCTCTGGTCGGCGTAGCTCTTTTGCCGGCTTTGGGCAGTTTTAATCCTCTGTTGGATAAGTTTAATCTTCTCTGTTGTTATTTGAATCAATTCGGGACCAAGCAGAGCTTTGTCTCCCACTTCGGTCCAACATATCGGCGATCTGCACTTTCTTCCATACAAAGCTTCATATGGCGCCATGCCAATGCTAGCTTGATAACTGTTGTTGTACGCGAATTCCACTAAAGCCAAATGCATTTCCCAACTTCCTTGGAAGTCTAAAACACATAGTCTAAGCATATCTTCAAGTGTCTGAATTGTTCTCTCCGTTTGTCCATCAGTCTGTGGGTGAAAAGCTGTGCTGAACCTCAACTCGGCTCCAAAAGTTTTTTGTAGACTCTGCCAAAATCTGGAAACGAACTTCGGATCTCGGTCTGACACGATTGACATCGGCACCCCATGAAGTCTAACAATCTCGTTCACATATAGCAAGGCAAGTTGATCGGCGTTGAAAGTAGTCTTAACTGGCAAAAAGTGTGCTGACTTAGTCAATCTATCAACAACAACCCAAATCGAATCCATACCTCTCGGTGTCTTCGGCAACCCAATTACAAAATCCATGGAGATGTGTTCCCATTTCCACTCAGGAATCGGCAAAGGTTGGAGAAGTCCTGCTGGTCTCTGATGTTCTGCTTTTACTTGCTGACAATGCAGACACTGGGACACGAATTCGGCTATTTCCCTCTTCATATTTGGCCACCAGAACGTCTGCCTCACATCTCGGTACATCTTGGTATTTCCTGGATGAACAGCAAACTTGGAATTATGAGCTTCCAGCAAAATTTTCCTTTTCAACTCTGGAACGTCGGCCACGCACAGTCTTCTTTCAAACTTGAGCACTCGGTTCTCAACTGTGTACCCTGATCTCGGCTTCGTAGCAATCTCATCGGCTACCTTTCTACAGAACGCATCCTCCATTTGACTAGCCTTTACTTCTTCAACAATAGTTGGTTCCACTGATATCACTGTTAAACATGCCAAACTCCCAACTGACTTTCTGCTCAATGCGTCGGCTACGCTGTTAGCCTTTCCTGGGTGATATTGAATCTGCATATCATAGTCCTTCAGCAACTCAAGCCATCTTCTCTGCCTCAAATTCAATTCCTTCTGAGTGAATAGGTACTTCAAGCTCTTGTGATCTGTAAAAACCTGACAAGAAGCTCCATACAAGTAATGACGCCAAATTTTTAAAGCAAATACAACGGCTGCTAACTCCAAATCATGGGTAGGGTAGTTCTTCTCATGTGGCTTCAACTGACGAGACGCATATGCTATGACTCTACCCTTTTGCATTAATACACAACCCAAGCCCTTATGAGATGCATCACTATAGATATGAAACTCTTCATTACCTGATGGAAGTACAAGCACTGGTGCTGTAACTAACCTTGTCTTCAGTTCTTGGAAAGCTGACTCCCGATCTTCAGTCCATTCATACGGTGCTCCCTTCTTAGTCAATTGCGTCAATGGAACTGCGATCCTTGAGAAGTCTTTCACAAACTTCTTGTAATAACCTGCCAAACCCAGAAAACTTCGAACCTCGGACACATTAGTCGGCCTCGGCCAATTTACCACGGCTTCCACTTTGCTAGGATCAACCGAGATACCCTCTTCATTAATCACATGACCCAGAAATGAGATAGTAGAAAGCCAAAACTCACACTTGTTAAATTTAGCATACAATTTCCGGTCTCTCAAAATCTGCAAAGCAAGTCTCAGATGATTCTCATGTTCAGCTTTACTCTTGGAATAGATTAATATATCATCAATGAAGACGACTACAAACTCATCTAAGTATGGCTTGAAAACTCTGTTCATTAAATCCATAAATGCAGCAGGGGCATTGGTCACCCCAAAAGGCATCACTAAAAACTCGTAGTGGCCATATCTCGTCCGAAAAGCAGTCTTCTCAACATCCTCGGCCTTAACCTTAAGCTGGTGGTAGCCCGACCTAAGGTCTATCTTAGAAAAGACTTGTGCTCCTTGCAACTGATCAAGTAAATCATCAATCCTAGGTAATGGGTACTTGTTCTTAATGGTGACCTTATTAAGCTCTCTGTAATCAACACAAAGGCGAAGTGTACCATCCTTCTTCTTAACAAATAAAACGGGTGCTCCCCATGGTGAAGTGCTCGGCCTAATAAACCCCTTATCCAGCAATTCTTGTAGTTGTAGTTTCAGTTCCCTAAGTTCAGCTGGGGCCATTCTATATGGTGTTTTGGAGATCGGCTGTGTTCCCGAGATGACATCAACAGTAAACTCTATTCCTCTATCAACTAGGTGGCCAGGCAGTTCGGTTGGAAAGACGTCGGGAAATTCACTAACGACTGGAATGTCGGCTAAATTAATACTCCCATCCTGATTACTCAGTATACTACACAGATAACCCTTACACCCTTTTTGGATCAACTTAAAGGCCTTCATGGATGAGATCAAGTAAGGTGGCGGTACTACCCCTTTACCCTGAAAAGTAACCTCGGCTAGGCTTGGGGGTTTCAGTGTGACACTCTTCAAAACACAATTAATAGATGCGCAGTTCGCTACTAACCAATCCATTCCCAGTATAACATCAAAATAAGCTATGCCCAATGGCATTAAGTCAACTAACAGTTCAACACTCTCAATCACAACCTCACATGCTCTATAGATGGATGCAACAGTCATAGGTTTCCCAGATGGGGTAGACACAGACAATGTATAACCAAGAGGTTCTAGTTTCCTATTAATCTTCTCGGCAAATATAGTAGATACAAACGAATGCGTAGAACCCGAATCAATCAATACATAAGCATCTTGAGAGCAAATAGAGAGTATACCTGACACCACTGCTTCAGCATTCTGAGTGTCTCCTGGTACTAGCGCAAACACTCGACCTTGCCTCATCTGTCCTTTCCCCACATTGCCTTTCTGAACGGTACCTGAGGTGCTTTCACCCTTCTTACTATTATCAGTCTTTGTCTTAGGGCAATCTTTCACATAATGACCCATCTCTCCACACTCATAGCAAGCTCCTGACGCCCGACGACAAATCCCGAAGTGTTGTTTCCCACAATCAGAACACATCGGCTTAGCACTACCTTCCTGTCTCCGGTAACCAGTACTGTCCTTGTTCGTTTTCTTTTTGGTGCCCATCGGTGCTCGGTGACTGCCATAGTTCTGTCTCTTCCGCTGGTTCTCTCCCGAGCTCTGGTATCGGTTCAAGTTAGCCTCTGCCAAAATAGCTTTGTCCAATACTTCGGTGTAGGTCGGTAAATTGTGCAGGTTAACACGGTCTTGAATCGGTCCGCGAAGCCCACCTTCAAACTTTCTGGCCTTCATATATTCATCGTTGGCCATGTGAGGTGCGAACCTCGCCAATTCAGTAAAAGCGCGGTCATATTCCGCCACTGTTCTGTTGCCTTGGGTCAAGGTCTGGAATTCAGTAGCTTTGCGGTTCCGAACACTTAAGGGAAAGTGTTTGTTGTAAAACAACTCCAAAAATCTGGTCCAGGTTAAGTCTGGATTGCTTTCTCGAACCATTACCCACCATCTGCGAGCATCATCATCCAATGTGAATGTCGCCAACGTGACCTTCTGAGTGTCAGTGCTAGGGAAGATCTCAAACAACTTCTCCATTTCCAAAACCCATGCCTCGGCCTTCATCGGCTCGATCCCCCCAGAGAATCTCGGCGGCTTCATTTTCTTGAACTCCCTGATTAAAGCTATGGTGCCATCCCCATATAAGGCTGGCTGTGGAGGAGCTTGTGGCACTGGAGGAGGTGGAGGCGGAACCACATTTCGGCCGTTTGTCTGCTCGGCCTGAGTCGAAGTGACACTGGTAAACTGCTGTCTTGTTTGCCTCAATTCACGGGCCAAACCTTCGACTAATCTTTCCAATCTGTCCATTCGGTCTTCGGACTGATCTCGGCCCAGTGGAGGTCTACCTCTCCTCATGATGCTAGAGTAGGCAAAGTGTGACTTTTAAGCAAACAAATAAATAACCACATAGGCAAGTAGCAAGTAGACATGTCAAGACAATGCACACCTTGTTCAAATAGCAAGCACAATGATGCAATCCTAGCATCTCTCTAAAGGGAACCCTACGCTCTTTAGGACTCAAAGTGTGTGAATAACGTGTGCTAAGGAACTTGTGCTCTGATACCATTCTGTCACGACCCCAACCCGCCCCTAGTAGGATGGTGCCGTGATGGCCAGTAACCCGTGGTTACCGAAGGCTAACTTACAAAGAAAACAAGGACAATCAGAGTATAATGTGCGGGGCTTACAAATGTGGAAGCAATAAATCAAATACAAGTGGTCCATAAGAGCTTGTGCGTAGATCAAATGAGACAACATATACCATATGGTTTACATTCGGTCCAAAAATAACAAAAATACAAGTTTACAACTTGATCAAAAGGCTTCTCGGCCGACAAGGACAAAATACAGCAATTACAAGCCAAGAAGCATGATTTTCAAGAGTTGCCGACGTAAATACAAAAATGCCGACATAAAGACAAAACAGCCGATGTAAGCACAAAACTGCCGACGTAAAACAAGTCAGGCCGAGATGCCAAGAGTCCAAAACAAGCTTTGCAAAATAGAACTAGGCGTCTCCGCCGTCCTGCTCATCACCTACATATATATAGAGAGGGTGAGTTTGACAACTCAGTGAATGGTACAAGTAATAAAGGTTTTGCATGAATATAGCCGAAATCCTTCAAGGCAAAACAAACATTCCAAACCATACGAATATTAGCCGAGGTCTTTACAAAACAAGACATATCGAACTTTACCAAAACGAGGGATGAACCGTATTCATCTAACAGGTCTTACAAAACTCAAGGGATGCTTACCAACATCGGCGAAATACAAACCAAGATTTACCAAGTCAAGGGATGAACCGTATTCATCAATCAAGTCTTACCATACTCAAGGGATGCTTATTAACATCGGCGAAATACAAACCAAGATTTACCAAGTCAAGGGATGAACCGTATTCATCAATCAAGTCTTACCATACTCAAGGGATGCTTATTAACATCGGCGAACAAGGGACTGTACGATCCGTAATCGATTTATCAAGGGTACTGCGAAAGTTTAAAGTCCTCCAGCACAAGGGACTTGTGTTACTTAGGCCTGTAGCCCTTTTTAACACGTTGGCTTTTCCAAGGAAGGACCGTATCCTTTTTAACACAAGAACTAATGTCACTTAGGCCCGTAGCCCTTTTTGACCAGGTGGTGCTGCGAAAGTTTATAGTCCTCCAGCCAGGGACTTTTACAAGTAGTGCTGCGAAAGTTTATAGTCCTCCAGCCAGGGACTTTTACACTTAACATCAAAGCAAGGCTATTACTTGATACATCGAAATAGGCTAATCATTCATGCTTATTAAAGACTTTCATCAAAACAAAGCAAGACAAGATTTTATCAAAACAATATAACATAGCTTTATTAAAAGCACCACTCACCTAGATCTTCACGGTGAGGCTCACAACAAGGATCAAGGTCCTGACAAATCACATGACAATTCACATTTTCAAAACAAGCTTCACATATATGCAATAATCTCGGCACTCCCACCGGATCCAAATCAATAACTAAGCAAAACATGCTGAATGTCAAGACACTACTTTCTATCTCTTGGAACACACTGGGTATCATAGAGGTCTAGCCGAGGTCCCACACCTCCTCGCCGAGGTGCGATCCTGAGGCCACATGCAAAACAAAGTCGGGAAAAATCTGGGTTTCCCCCTTGAAGAATGCAAGGAACGAAATCATCAAGAACATCAAGGACATGCATGCTAAAATCATAACTCGGTTATTCAAAACTGAGATTTCAAGCTAAGAGCTCAAAAACATGGACTTGGGTATCCATACGAGAAGACCATGCAAGAACAATCACAAAAACATGGTTCTTGCCTCAAGCTTTCGGATCAAAACAAGGTTTTTCTCTCAAGAACACATGAACACCATTTCACTCATTCAAGAACCAACTTCAACACAATGCATGGCGTGCAAAACAAACCCAATCATGCAATGCAGCTCGGTAAACAATAAGAACAAACAGAGGAGAGCAAGAATCAAACCTCAAAACTCGAATCCAACGGTTCGATCCTTGAAGATCAAGCTCGGAACTCTACTCTCTCTCTAAAACTCTTCCTTCTCCCTTGAGAGCTTCTCTCTCTAAAGACAAAGATTTGAGACAAAATGATTGTCTCTAAGTCTGTCTGCTGCCTTAAGCTTCAGCTTGGACACGTGGCGTCACCGGGTTGGCTTAACTCAAAAGGTGACTGATTGATAAGACAAGTCTCTGACAAAGCGTACTCAACAAGCTAGATAGCAAGACACCTCGGCAAGAAAGGACATCGGCTAGAGTCAAAACTTCGGCAACGGGGTAACAAAGACATCGGCTAAGGAGGATGGCACTTGACTAAGCTGTGCCACACCTTGGCCTGGGTGTGCCATATCTCGGTCTAGGCCAAACCTGCCCGAGGACAAGGATCACTAGTACAAAACATCTCGGCCTTGGTTCCAAACACCTCGGCCCAAAGAGTAACATCTCGGTAAACATGCCGAGGGGGAGATGGAGGTCAACAAATGGCTCCAAAATAGTTCTAAGTACAAAGGTTCAAAGGTGGACTAGACGGAGCTGACCTCGGCCACACCAAGCAAGGAACAAGATCAAGCAAGTAATCAAAGCAAGGCAATCTTAACAAATCAAGACAAGGCAAAACTATCGAAACAGTATAACAAGACAAGATCATATAAAATGTATGCCAAGAATGGCTAAGTCAAATGAGGGTTGTTACAAGTCTGGTACGCATAAACTGGTCCAAGATACCCTACATAATAACCAAAAAAAGAAAGAAAAAGAGACTAAGTGTTGGTTTGGGTATAGTATTGGTTAGTGGGATTGCTTCCGTTTGGTATGTAAAGGTTGAGAAAAAAGAAAAAAGAAAAATTAGTGCACAATCAATCTAGGGATGATGAATTCAAATAGGGCACTAGGCCAAGAAAATTATCTTATGATGAAATGGCTCTTGCAACAAACAAGAGTTTAATTTGAGCATGTATTATTTTTCTTGATAAATTTGTAAAGACAAATTCTAAATATTTTATGCTTACAAGTATTTACACGTGCTGTCAACTCTTATATATGAGGAATTAAAAGGAGAAGTAGTTAAATGTACGCATATTCAAAGTATATTATGTCCATTAATATTCTATGATATCAATTCTATAGAGAAAGTAACCGAAAGATGTGTACAGAGTTAGTGTACAAACAAAAAAAAAAATTTTGTCGTTCATTTTTTTGGAGACATGCAATAAAATGATAAAATTATGATAGTTGGATCAAACTAATTTTTTTCATGGACAATATACATTGTGGGCCTTACAAAATGAACTGTTCAGATCATTGAAACGAGACCAGTGTCGGGCCCTACAGACCCCTCAAATTCTATTATGTTGAGATCGCAAAACATGAGAGAAGCCTAACCTAAAAAAATATATTTTATTCCATAAATTATCACTAAAAAATTAATTCAACTCTTATTCTTTTAATAATATCAACCTTACATCTAAATTATTTGATTTTTATTTTATCGTCACTTACCATCTGCAATGTAGAGAAAGTTACAAAAGTGCATCATCACTTAACTACTATTTTTGCCATAAATAAAGTCAAGCCGCCTCTACTTGTAATCTATTCAATATGCGGAGAATTGTGGTTTCATTTACAAGTAATTAAAAAAACAAAAAAAAAAAGGGCACTGATCTACCAGATAAAAGTCACTCCGTTGTGGTGTTGATGTAGAACAAGTAGCCGAAGACTTCTTGGAACAATTGGACTGACAAAAGGCAAGAAAGATGTAGAACAAAATTCTATAATTTTTATTTTCTTAATTTTATTATTTAGAATTAGGTTTTTGACTAGGATTTTAAATAGTTTAGAATTTTTAGTCTCTTAGGTTTCCTAGTTTCCTATTCTCTTAGGTTTCTTAATTTGTGTTGATTTAAGTTTCCTAGTTTATTTTGGAATCACTTTTCCTACAAGTATTAGGTTTAGTTTATTATAAATAAGCCTACAAGCATATGAAATTCATTCATTCATTCAATAATATTTTTAAGAGATTTTCTTCTATCTTCCTTGTGGATTCAAGGGTGTTCTTGTGGATTCAAGAATTCTTGTTTACTAGAACGATATCTAGTCTCGTGTGATTTATTCCGCTGCGTCAAGCGGTATCAAAGCAAGGAGTCACCTGGCTCAATGCCACAAGACAGAGTAGATCATGCAAACCCTACTGGCGGTGATCGTAGGGTCAAGGCCCTATGGGTAGCATATGAGAAATAGCAAGAGCAGTTAAACAAAATTCGTGATCTGCTTATTGGCCTGAATCTCAATGCCAACAACAGGCCACTAGTGGTTGATAGGGTTTATGCTGAGGGAGTTGCCCAAGGCCAACCTGTTAACTAGAACAGAGTGCGCACTGAAGGATTCGCCCGAGGTCAACCTGTTCAGAATGCTTCTAGACGTCCCCTTCGTTGTTCATCTGGTAGTGAGGAGGAGTCTGAACCAGAGTTTAAACCACTTCCAGCCAACTATCAACCCAGAAGGCAACAACAACAAGGGTTCGATGAGTACCGAATTAAGATAGATCTTCCCCAGTTCAATGAAAATCTGCATATTGAGGATTTTCTTGACTGGCTTTTAGAGGTGGAGCGATTTTTTGGGATGATAGATGTTCTAGAATCAAAGATGGTGAAATTGGTGGCGTACAAACTAAAAGGAAGTGCTGCGGTATGGTGGGATCAATTGCAGAAAAATAGGCATCGATAAGGAAAAGAATCTGTACGGACTTGGCGTCGGATGAAACAACTCCTACAAGACATATTTTTACCACCAGATTATGATCAATACTTGTTTCAGTTGTACCAAAATTGCACCCAAGGAAGCCGATCTGTATTTGATTATACAACTGAATTTTGCTGACTTTCAGATCGCAATAATCTGAATGAGACCGAAGGACAACATGTACCTCGGTATCTCAATGGGTTAAAATTAACCAGTCGAGAGAAGATGGGGCTATCAGTAGTGTGGACTGTGGATGAAACACATAATATGGCCTTCAAAGCCGAGCTAATGAAGCGCAAGACAACCTATTCTGGATATCGTCGTAGCCTTCCTAATTCATCGTTTCCTACTAGGGAAAAAGGAAAAGGGGCTCCCCAACCAACAGTTCCAGTAAATCAGTAGAGGAGTACCACTGGTGAAGGAGGAAACCAGATGACTGGATCAAGTAGCAGAGAGGCACCTCGAAACACAAATCCTTATGCCAAACCAACAACGAATAAGTGTTATAGATGTGGTATGCCGGGCCATCACTCTAATGTGTGCCCAAAAAGAAGGACTGCTAATTTAGTTGAAGAAGAAAATGAAATTGGGGATGATGGAGATGCAGAATATGAGGGTGATCAGTATGAAGGTGCTGAACTTGCCAGAGAAGAAGGAGAACGAGTCAACTGTGTAGTTCAAAGGGTTCTATTTAAACCAAAAACTGAGGACCTCAGTCAACATCACAGTATTTTTCGCTCTTGTTGTACCATAAATCAAAAGGTCTGTGAACTTATTGTGGACAGTGGAAGTTGTGAAAATTTTGTGGCTAAATGATTGGTAGTGCACCTGAAGTTGTCTTCTGAACCACACCCCCTCCTTACAGTATTGGCTGGATCAAAAAAGGACATGCTGTCAAGATAACCGAAGTATGTAAGATACCTATTTCTATTGGCAAACATTATAAATCCAATGTATTATGTGATGTTTGATATGGATGCTAGTCATGTATTACTTGGAAGACCTTGGCAATTTGATGTGGATATTACATTTAGAGGGCGAGACAACACTTACGTGTTCAATTGGGGGTCTCATAAAATTTCTATGAGTCCCTTAAAGCAACACACAGTGCCTTTGAAAGTTAAAGTAAAGTCTTTCCTCACTATAACCAATTTAGAGGCCGAGTTTGTGGCAGATGTGAAAACTTCACAAGAGTTATATGCTATGGTTGTGAAAACAATGGTACCTGTGGCCAAGGAGAACACAATGACACCAATCCCTCAGAAAATTCAACCATTGTTGGAGGAATTCCAGGAGCATACTGCTGACGAGTTGCCAGATGAACTTCCACCCATGAGGGACATTCAATATCAGATTGATTTCATACCAGGAGCAAGTTTGCCAAACCTACCACACTATAGAATGAGTCCAAAAGAGAGTGAGATCATGCGGGAGAAAGTCGAAGAATTGCTGCGAAAGGGACTCATTCGTGAAAGCCTAAGTCCATGTGCTGTTCTGGCATTGTTAATGCCAAAGAAAGATAGAAGTTGGCGAATGTGTATAGACAGCCGAGCCATCAACAAGATTACCATCAAGTATAGATTTCCCATTCCCAGACTAGATGATATGTTGGACATGCTGTAAGGATCAAATACCAAATATAAGGCAGCCGCAGACAACTATCGGCGCTCCAAACTGTTCAAGGAAGGAGATTCAGTAATGGTGTTTTTGTGCAATGATAGATTTCCAGTCGGCACATACAACAAATTGAAGCCTCGCAAGTATGGTCCATATAGGGTGTTGAAGAAAATCAATGACAATGCTTATGTGGTTGAGCTACCAGACGATATGAAGATTTCCAAAACTTTGAATGTAGCTGATTTATATGAATATCATGCTGAAGAACCCCTTTATCCAGAATCGAACTCGAGGTCGAGTTTTCTCCAAGAAGAAGGGACTGATGTAGAACAAGTAACCGAAGACTTCTTGGAACAATTGGACCGACAAAAGGCAAGAAAGATGTAGAACAAAATTCAATAATTTTTATATTTCTTAATTTTATTATTTAGAATTAGGTTTTTTACTAGGATTTTAAATAGTTTAGAATTTTTAGTCTCTTAGGTTTCCTAGTTTCCTATTCTCTTAGGTTTTTTAATTTGTGTTGATTTAAGTTTTCTAGTTCATTTTGGAATCACTTTTCCTACAAGTATTAGGTTTAGTTTATTATAAATAAGCCTACGAGTATATGTAATTAATTCATTCATTCATTCAATAATATTTTTAAGAGCTTTTCTTCTATCTTCCTTGTGGATTCAAGGGTGTTCTTGTGGATTCAAGAATTCTCGTCTACTAGAACGATATCTAGTCTCGTGTGATTTATTCCGCTGCGTCAGGTGTTAAATCCCAATTCGAAAAATTCATAATGTTACAATTACTACAAGTTTTAGTGAGCCATGATAATTTATATGTCACGCCCTGTATTTTATTACTCGGATAACATTACCAATATTCATTAATCAAGTCCATTTACAAATAACATTTCATCCTTGGATGAAATGATGAATAATTAAATATACTTATTCCCTCTTGTTACACAACAATGACATTTACATATAAATAAAAGAAATGCCTTGAGGCTTACAATAAAAAAGAGGACACTACTCTTTATAAAAAAAAATAGCACTCAGCCAAACAACAAATGAAGTAGTGCAATCTATCACTACATTACACTTATGAAATGGTAAAACCCATTGTTTGATCTTCAAATCCGAAAAGCATTCCCTGTACACATATACAGGCAGGGGGTGAGTAACCACTAGCTCACCAAACAATCCCATATTAAAACATTAGAAGATAATGCGGGTACTAAAATACTCATACATATATGTGAAATCATATCATGTCAAAACTATATGATTTTATTACATAATCTCTTAAATCCAATTTATTTAATTAACCACAACAAGTTAATTTAAATAAATAAACATGTTTCGATAGCAACATGACATCCTTTTCAATTCATTCAGTTATCTCATTATCAATTGAATCAAATAATTGAACAATGAATGAAATCCATTTTATACAGTCTTATGAGATGAATGTATATGCCATGTCATGCTCAAAATATTTTTCTCATCTTTTGAAAATCTTATGCACAATGCCAATTTGAAAACACATTAATCCAACAATTTCAATAAAATTACAAGATGGTAAATACAACTCAGGTAATCCCTAGGTTGGTGTCTGCAAGTAGACTATACAAGTACTACTAATTTGTCAATTTTACCAGTATTAACTGGAAGGCTCGACACATGTAATCTGTCATTTTTACCAGTATTAACTAGAAGGCTCGACACCTGTAATCTGTCATTTTTACCAGTATTAATTGGAAGGTTTGACACCTATCCGCGCGGTTTCTGGTCTTTCACCATGGGCACTCCCTAGCCAGACTTACCAACGTATTTACTCAAAACAATTCAAAATGATCTTGTTTCACCAAAAACAATTCCTTTCTCAAAACAATAGTTTTCAATTGAATTCGAAATCCATGATAACAATGAAATGGAATGGCAATGCAATATGTAACAATGCATTAGAATAGTTCCAATTTCAATTCCACCACACAATGCTCTATTGTGATCAAATTCCATATCTCTACCAATTTAATACCATGATACAATCTCAAGAGATAATATAATAATGTCACTGTTCATGTATTTACCACATGTAAATCAACAAACTTCCAACTTAGTCATTTCAAGACAAATCTATAACCTATTATCATACACCAAATATTAAAACTATTTATTAATTTCCTAATTGTTTTGACTCACACAAAACCTTCAATCAATTTTTGTTTCACCTCAATCAACATAACCAGTATGATTTTCAACAAATCTCATACTTATTAAATATTACAATTTCTATCCTACTATATCAAAAATTATAGTATAATCTCAATAACACACTTTTAACCATAACGGATATAACCTTTTAACCAAAACTAATTTAATCCACTAAATTAGTAAGTTTATTATATTCAACAATTTTCAAATTTATAATACCAAACCTAACTTCACATGCCTCATCCCACAAACATAACTATATTTCAACATAACCATTTTTTTTGTACCAAGCTACTTAAAGAGGTAATATTTTTTCCAAATTCTCTACCAATAACAATTTTCACAACTTTTCTAAAATTAATTAATCATATGATCTTTATATAAAAAATTATGAAATATGATCAAGAGTAACATTTTCAAGGTAGTGAGTTCAAAAGTCCACATTTCACATTTTTTATTTTCACAAAAATAAACACAACTTTATTATCAACATATCACCTTTCATAAAATATCATGAATATAACACTTTTAGAGTTTTTAATCCTAAAACAACTCTATAATCCCAACTTAACAATTTACACAATATTCCTCAATATCAATTTATTTTTCTCAAAAATAAATTCCAAAATCAAAGATAAAAAAAATAATTCAACTTTATATTTCTCAAAATAAATCATCTAATCATAATATGATGTAAATACAATTATACAATCTTTAAAAAAAAATTTCAGATTTTTTTTTTCTACAAAATTAACAACACAAAATGATTTTTCCAGAATCAATCTCAAAATGCCAACATTCTTAACATTTCAACATAATTTTTATTTCAAAAATTACCAAACAAAAATATGAAAATTATATGTATATATAAATATGCAATACCTCTTAAAATAATATATAAATAACCCTAACATAGCGTTAATGTAAAAATATGAAGAAAGTCTCTACCTCAAATAATGAAGAAGAGCAGATCTGGAAGGCAAATCTTGCCCGATCATGAATCTGAGACTACCATTGCGAAGATCACGACGAGCTCTCCGACTTTCATTTACAACACTTTTGCAAAATCTCACTCTAAAGACTCCCACTCTAAGCTTAAAGCTTAAGCTAACAATGGAGGAAAAGAGAGAGAGAGAAGGAGCTCTCTGCTCCACCCACCAAATCAAATGCATAAAGAAAGGAAATGAAAAAATGGAAGGAAAAAGTAGGGAGGCAACCCACGTGGGTTTGCTTCCCAAAGTTTAGTTTTCCCAAAAATATAATTTTTTGTAATAATACCTCAAAATTTTATAATATAAATTATAAAATGATATAATTTTTCTCACAACAAAATATAATATTTTTGTATATCACAAAATATAATATTTTGTTCACTACGAAATATACATATTTTCATTCTTTATAAAATATATAATTTTTCACCATGTGATACACACTATAAAATCAACTATTAAATATTTATTATAACTCCTATATAATAAATAATAACAACTTCTAAGGTGGTTACTACCAATCACATAATTAAAAAGGACCAAACAGTTAAACATGAGTTACTAAACAACTCAAATTAAATTAAATCTAAGTCATGGGTTCCACCCATAAGCCAAACATGGTCCAATTATATACCAAAATAGACTCAACAAATTTATCCAAATCATGATGTAGACGCGTCCTCGGGGCTCATGCTACAGTTCAGGACTCAAATATTGTCACGGTTCTAAATCTTGAACCAAAGAGTCCAAATCTGGCAAATCGTTTTTGAGAAAATAGATTTTTGAAAGAAGTGCCAAACATGGACTGCTTTGCCAGATACAGAGTCGCCACCTAAATATTTCATTTTTGGGAAATTTAGGAAACCCTGACTCGTGCCGAAGGCCACGTGTCCGTCATCACCAAAGTTGCCTCAGCTCGGGAACTTGGGTACGATTGGGGAAGGTCACTTCGTGAGCACCCCCGCTCACCCGATCAAAGATCGGCCTCTACTAACCATGACATCTAGTTTTGAAAACGTTATGCGTTCTTATTCCGGTTATTAGCCTAGATTTACTATGTGATGCGCACAGCATACAAGTATAGACTGGATCGCCTGAATTGGAACAAAACATTTCATGTTTATTTTTTAAAGTGGTTTGCTACTCGCAAGTAGGCTTAAAATGCAGATTTTGCCACCCTCGGGTGGGCTTAGAAAAAGATGGTTTTGCCACTATCTAGTGGGCTTAAAACTCACAGTGAATGATTTGTTCCAATCCAAATAACCCAACCTTCACCCACAGGCATTCAAGCAGGTATGTCACGTAAGCACATAGCCTCATGGTAAGCATGCTATCATGGCAGTCACTCACACGCATGCAAGGATGCTAAAGCATAAAACTTACTGAGTACTCCAAGCCAAAACAGAAGCTGATTAGAAATCCATGCATGATCCTAAATATACAGAAGTGCCTAATGCAACACATGCAAAATGCAACTACAAGCAGGCTCGGCTATTCTAAAGATGGCATGTGAAATGCTACAACTAACAAGTATTCAACTTGAAATTGAAATACAATGCAGTTAGTTATGATGCGCCGAGCCCGGTGCATGCAAGACAGATGAATGAATGCAAACATGCTATCATACTGTGTGCTAATTGAAACATGCCCTAATCTAACCATCATAAGCTGGTAAATAAAAGGGAGAAAGACGTGAGGTTGGAAGACATACATCACACACGCGCACACTTATTACAGTTATCCCCTCGCGCAGAGGGTCCGAATAAATAATACAGTCCCAAATAAATTATTACAGTTCGAATAAATACAAAACCCTAATTAATTAACAAATTAATTCTAGGAAAGCAATAAACTAGCATGCAAGCTAGGGACTGCCTCGACTCTGCTCCGGATGATGGATGATGCATGTTCGGGTTGCTTGGCACGGAAATCCATCGCGATGCCCCAATTAGCCTCTGTTTGCAATTGATGCCGGAATGCTGTGCAAGGCTTTTGAAAGCTGCTGATTTCTGGTTTGCTGCAACAGAGAGCAGGAAAGGGGCATAACAATGTATTTTCACATATGTATGCATGCCTCGATCCTCGTGCCACCAATCACGCATCTCGATGCATGATGGCCGAGGAGTCGAATTGTACAACTCAATATGGAATGAATGCACAGGAAAACACAACAAGACCGAGTCTCCATCATGGACAATCCGGAGTGTCGGTGACCGGGAATTGAGACACGTTCCGTCACTCGGAGTACGAAACGTCCCTCGTTTCCCGTGCTCGGGCTAACTCCTATCCCGAACACGATGCAATATGGATGACTTGCATGAATGCAACTAACATACACCCTAGCATACACAATGCTATGAAATGGCATACACAATGCACGATGTAACATGGCATACACAATGCTCTAACATACAACCTAGCATACGCAATGCAAAGGACTAAGATGGCATACACAATGCAATATGGGCTTACGCCAACATGAATGGACCTCAGCCACACTCACATCAGAGGCCATTAGATGGAAATGAGACACTCGAGATGCATGCACTCATGCACACGAACCGAGGACCGATCCTAAGGCACGAGTGCCACTCTAACAAGGCATGGCAAGGCATGAAATATGGCATACGAATATGCAAGTTCCATCACTGAAATATGATGCAAAATGATCCCGAAACATGGATAAATGGCACCCGATGCATGGAATGGTCCCGAAACACAAAACTAGGCACATACATTGACCTATAGCTATACAAAGCAAGCATTATTTGATCATGGGACCTAAAGACAGAACCAAGGTAGTCCCAAAACATACACATTTCTGGTTTAAGACATGGCCAAAAGATGCTAGCAAGATGGACTAAAATAGCATGCAACTTTGACTAGTAAACATGGTTTACATGGCAAGTACATGAAGCAAGTGAGAACTCATCAAACCAGCAAAAATCAGTGAATAAAACATGCCAAAACATGCCCAAATAACCATGGAAATGCAGCCAACACATGCACAAATGAGGGGCTCCTTTAGAGGGCATACAAAGGGATTATTAAGCACATGCAAGATAGACATGAAGCATGACCAAAAAAACTCTGGAAATCAAATATGGTAGTCCCAAAATTCACCAAATTGACCCTGAAATGTGACTTCAAAGCATGCAAAGAGGGGTCCCTTTGGAAGGCCAAAATGACCACCAAACAAGTCAAGGTGAGAGGGGGTGACCCCCTGTAAACAAGCCCGCGGGGGACCCCGCTACAGTTCGGACTCGATTTTTGTCACGGTTCTCAATCTGAACTAAAGAGTCCAAATCCGGCAAATCGTTTTGAGAAAAACAGATTTTTAGAAAAGAAGTGCCAAACATGGACTGCTTTGCCAGATACAGAGTCGCCACCTAAATATTTTTTAAATGGGGAAATTTAGGAAACCCTGACTCGGTGCCAAAGGCCACGTGTCCGTCATCACCAAAGTTGCCTCGGCTCGAGAACTTGGGTAGGATTGGGGAAGGTCAGCTATGAGCACCCCTCTCGCTCGGTCCGAAGACCGGCTTCTACTAACCATGATATCCAATTTTGAAAACGTTATGTGTTCTTATTCCGGTTATTAGCCTAGAATTACTATGTTATGTGCACAGCAAACAAGTATAGACCAAATCGCCTAAATTGGGACAAAACATTTCATGTTTGTTTTGAAAATGGTTTGCTACTCGCAAGTAGGCTAAAATACAGATTTTACCACCCTCAAGTGGGCTTTAGAAAAGATGGTTTTGCCACTATCTAGTGGGCTTAAAAACTCACAGTTTTAATGCATTATTCCAATTTAGGTGATTCAACCTCCATCCACAGGCATTCAAGCAGTTATATCACATAAGCAACTAGCCTCATGGTAATCATGCTGTCATGGCAACACTCACATGCATGCGATATGCTAAAGCATAAAAGCTTACCTAGTACTCCAAGCCAAAACAGAAACTAGTTAGTAATCAAGTGCATGATCCTAGTTCATGTCAAGATGGCTAATGCAACACATGCATAATGCAACTATAATAGGCTCGGCTATCCTAAAGATGGCATGTGAAATGCTACAACTAACAAGTACTCAACTTGGAATTGAAATACAAGTGCAGTTAGCATGATGTGCCGAGCCCGGTGCATGTAAGACAAATGTATGGATGCACGCATGCATAGCATAAGGTATGCTAAATTAAACATGTCCTAATACTAACCATCAAAGCAGGTAAATAACAGGGAAGAAAGACGTGGGGTTGGAAGACATACACACACTCACGCACACTTATTACACAATTGCCCTCGCTCGGAGAGTCCGAATAAATATTACGGTCCGAATACATAGTACTAAATTAATTATTACAAAACTTCTAATTAATTAACAAAATAAATGCAGAAAGAAGGGGGCCACAGCCCTGCCTCGGGATGCGTGTGATGATGCATGCTCGATCCGTACTGCCCGAAATTTCGCTGCCATAGCATTGCTGCCTCTGTTTACACTGCTCTGCTCCTCTGAGGACTGCCAAAGTCCAAGGGTATGCTCTTTGGATTCTGGGGGATACCACCGACCAAGTAGAAACACCACCGGCTGGAGGAAATGATCACCGGCTGCATTTTGATCTATCGGCCATACATTCCTGGCCGGTCGGCACTATATGTAGCCGACCGGCCAAAACTTCCTGCAGAACCTGCAATTGACAGCAGCAGAGGGGCAAGCAGTGTATGGCATGGAATTTTCAAGCAAATGTATGCACGGACACACTCCCTATCATGCAATGGACTCAAGGGAGCATGGCCCTCGACCCTCGGGCCACCAATCACGCATTTCGATGCATGATGGCCAAAGAGTCAAGCATGCATTTCAATGTCAAATGCAATGCACACAAAACATACAAGGGACCCAACCTCAACCATGGTTGATCAAGAGGCGAGGCAATGCACAACAATGCACATGCGACCTAAGCATGCAAGCAAACATACGAATATGCAATGCAACTACATGGCACACACAATGCTAACGACATAACATGCACAACGCATTGAAACATGGCATACACAATGCAAGATGGACTTATACCAATGTGAGTGGACCTCAGCCACACTCACATAGGAGGCCAGTAGATGAAAATGAGACACTCGAGATGCGTGCACACGTGCACGCAAACCGAGGACCGAACCTAAGGCACGAATGCCACTCTAACAAAGCATGGCAAGGCATGGGATATGGCGTACAAGCATGCAAATTTCAGTGCCAAAATATGATGCAAAACAGCCCTGAAACATGGAAACATGGCACCCGATGCATGAAATGAGACTCGAAACTCGAAACTAGGCGCATGGAATGACTTATAGCTATACAAAGCATGCATTATTTGAACATGAAGTATGAAGACAGAATCAAGGCAGTCCCAAAACAAGCATATTTACAGTTTTAAGGAAGGCCAAACAGTGAACAAAAATGGGGCTAAGCTAGCATGCAAAAATGGCCCCGAAAGCAAGATAATGAAGAAAGTAGCAGCTGCTGACCTCAAAAAGAGAAGGGCCCTTCCACAATGTTGAAGAGGGGCACAAAATATGGTATTTTACAGTTGATGATCAAACCCAAAACAGTGCACAAGCATGCTTAAAATACTATGCAAAATAAGGCCTAAAAAAGAGGTTTAAACACAAAGTACAAAAAGGATGCCTCAAAAAGTAAAAGACCCTTAATGAAACATGAAGAGGGGGTCGAAATAAGGCCATTTATAGTTTGGACCAGAGCCCAAAAACAGAAGCACAAGAGGCTAACAAATCATGCAAAAATAAGGCCAAAAGAGGGATATAAAGGCAAGTGGCAAATAGAAGCCTCAAACAGTGATGAGCCCTTAAAAAATATTGAAGAAGGGCTCAAAGTAAGCCACTTTTCAGTTTATGACAGAGCTCAAAACAGTTTATACATAGGCCAAAAATACTACACAAGAAATAGGCATACAAGAGAGGTAAAGAAGCAAGTGCAAAAAGGAAGCCTCAAACAGTGAGAGGCCCTTAAACAAACATGAAGAAGAGCTCAAAAAAATGCTATTTTCAGTTAGGGTCGGAGCCCAAAAGTGTAAGCAAGAATGGCTAAGAAAGCATGCAAAAATGAACTCAAAAGAGGGGAAAAATGACTCACCCTTGTAGACCAATCTTTGACAACCTCTTGGCACAAGAAATGGTGCTCCTCAGCTCTGGAAAGCAGCTCCAAGTGGCTGGAATGGAGGTGGTGGTGTGGTGCTAGGTGGTGGTGTAGAAATGGTGTAAGAACTTAAGGGTTTTGAGGGTTAGGATGTAGAGAGGGAGAGATGCAACATATGAGGCTCAAAGAAAAAATTTCCAACCCCTCAAAACCAGCTGGGAGTGCTGGTTATATAGACAAAAAAGGATGGAAAAGAGGGGGAAAATGGGGGGGAAAACAATTCAAGTTTCCCCCCAAAAGGCAAAATCTCGGACAGAGGGTTTAAATGGAGAATAGCTGGCACAGCTGGCATACACCATGCTTGGGGGGTGCAAAAGGGTCATACCGGCCATCAAAGGAGGTCATCGGCCAAATAAATGGCCGGTCGGCACAATAAATGGCCGGCCTGCAATTTATACTGGCCGGTCGGCTAAATAGAGTGCCGATAGGTGGCTGCCAAGGTCAAAAAATGGCTGGTGGATGTCCAGATTGAAGCCCCGAAAGTTAGCTTTCCAATGCCGCAAACCTTGCATTAAAATTCCCGCTATGCAAAAAGTTATGCCCTTTTTGGTGAAGCCGCGCAGATTCGATCCAACCGGAATGATGCCCAACTTCAACTGATCATATCTCCCCCACCCGGACTTGGCTTTAAGAGATTCTTGAGTGCAAAATGAAGCCACAGAAGTCTTTTTTCCAATGGTGGTGGTCTCATAGCTTAACTCCAGGTGTATAGACAATAAGTTTGATTTAGCGAGGACTGCTCGCCCCTCCCTCTCTTAGCGATTCTTGCCTATCTTCTTCTCCAACTTGGTTTCTTCTCTCTTCCCCTCCTTTCTTCAACTCCTAACCCCTAAGTAAGGTGTTTTGAAAGATTTTTCAAATATTTCATCTCTCTTTCATTCATTTCCACTTTGTCCTTGCTCGGTTTACCGAAAAGCGCAACATTTAACGAAATGCGAGCGCCGGAACATTGTAGGAACTTTATTTCAAAAACGTTTTGAAAGAGAGGGCTTTAAGACTAAAATCTTTTGATCAAGATCGTTTTGGTCCAAAAAAGGGGTATGGAGTTGAGCTTTGACTCTCTCATTTGCCGAAGAAACTGAACTTTTTCCCTGCACACTTTCCGAAACCATCAGTCGCGTCCAAGTCTTAAAGGTGGTAAAAAATGGGGTGTCTACAGTTGCCCCTCTTTGACAGAACTCGGAAGTCAAGAAGTGACGGGAGTGAATGTCAAAGCCCAGAGACAACCCATTTTTGACAAGGCCGAAGACTTGGACAAACAAACAAAATATAGATAAATAAATGGTTGTGCCCGCAGGCTGCCTACGTATCCTTTTGCAAGGAATCAAACCAGCGTAGTTCAGGGGCAGGATGCAAAATGATATGCAAGAAGATTTTGAAGATGGGACTTATACGCTACGCGAAGCCGGTTTGAAAGTTGGACTTATACGCTACGCGAAGCCGGTTTGATAGTTGGACATATACGCTATGCGAAGCCGGTTTGAAAATTGGACTTATACGCTACGCGAAGCCAGTTTGAAAATTGGACTTATACGCTACGCGTAGCCGGTTTGAAAATTGGACTTATACGCTACGCGAAGCCGGACATCATTCATGATCATGCAAAGAGAGCTGTAATGAAGCAATTTATGCAAAATAAATGCAACATTTTAAGCGAATGCTAGGCAAGCAAGTAAACTCGAACCAAACTATACCTCATGCAGAAAGGATGTAAGAAAATTATGGAATCTTCACGAACATGTGCGATAGATACACAAAGGTGAACGAAGCGTGTGATTGATGCACGAAGCGAGCGTGTGTGATAGATACACAAAGCGAACGGGAGATAGATACACAAAGTGAAGTGAGTGTGATGGATACACTATATGAAGCAAAGTGTGATGGATACACTAGGTGAGTGTGTGATAGATACACAAAGCGAACGTGTGATAGATACACAAAGTGAAGCGAGTGTGATGGATACACTAAAGGTGAACACAAAATGTGATAGATGCACTTAGTGAACAAAGTGTGATTGATATACTAAACGGTGAACACGAGGTGTGATAGATGCACTTAGTGAACAAGTATGATGGATATACTAATGGGTGAACACGAAGTGTGATAGATGCACTTAGTGAACAAAGTGTGATTGATACACTAAAAGTGAACACAAAGTGTGATAGATGCACTAAGTGAACAGAGTGTGATTGATACACTAAACGGTGAACACAAAGTGTGATAGATGCACTTAGTGAACAAGTATGATTGATATACTAAAGTTGAACACAAAGTGTGATAGATGCACTATGTGAACAGAGTATGATAGATATACTGAAGGTGAACACGAAGTGTGATAGATGCACTTAGTGAACAGAGTATGATAGATATACTGAATGTGAACACGAAGTGTGATAGATGCACTTAGTGAACAAGTATGATTGATATACTAAAGGTGAACACAAAGTGTGATAGATGCACTATGTGAACAGAGTGTGATTGATACGCTAAAAGCGAACACAAAGTGTGATAGATGCACTAAGTGAACAGAGTGTGATTGATACACTAAACGGTGAACACAAAGTGTGATAGATGCACTTAGCGAACAAGTATGATTGATATACTAAAGGTGAACACAAAGTGTGATAGATGCACTATGTGAACAGAGTATGATAGATATACTGAAGGTGAACACGAAGTGTGATAGATGCACTTAGTGAACAGAGTATGATAGATATACTGAATGTGAACACGAAGTGTGATAGATGCACTTAGTGAACAAGTATGATTGATATACTGAATGTGAACACGAAGTGTGATAGATGCACTTAGTGAACAAGTATGATTGATATACTAAAGGTGAAAACAAAGTGTGATAGATGCACTATGTGAACAGAGTGTGATTGATACACTAAAAGCGAACACAAAGTGTGATAGATGCACTAAGTGAACAGAGTGTGATTGATACACTAAAAGCGAGCACAAAGTGTGATAGATGCACTATGTGAATAGAGTGTGATTGATACACTAAAAGTGAACACAAAGTGTGGTAGATGCACTATGTGAACAGAGTATGATAGATATACTGAATGAATGAAGTGTGATTGATACACTAACTAAATGAAGTGTGATTGATACACTAAAGTGAATATCTACGTGATAGATACACAAAAGGATAATGTGTGTGATAGATACACAGAATGAATGAAGTGTGATTGATACACTAAAGTGAAGAGAGTGTGATTGATACACAAAATGAGAATGTGTGATAGATACAAAGCGAGTGTGTGTGATTGATACACAATATGCATAGTGTGATAGATACAACGCGAGTGTGTGTGATTGATACACAATATGAACAAAGTGTGATCGATACACTGAATGAATGATCTTAAACGGAACTTCTTTAAATGAACCGTACATACAATATCGTGCATGACTGAGAAAGAAACTTGATAGGTACAATGCATTACAATGCATGATGCTTACGGAAAGCAATAAATGGACAAAGCAGCGCTTTAGAAAGCACCCCATGAGGTGAGTGGCGGTGAACCGCTCTTCTCCGACGGGGATCTCCCTTTGTGCTCTTCGAACACTTTACCTTCAACTCACAGTACAAAGGCTCTGGAATGCCGGCAAGGGTTCTACATGTAGAACACTTTGGATGCTACCATTCTTCCTGATCATATTCACAACTTTCCCTATTCTCCAACGGGGTGACAGACTAGGTTGGTTCAGTATCCAGAATTGAGGTGCATACACGCTATCTTAACCTATGGGGCTTCCATACAGATTTCAAGCCGAGGGCACGCCTCTGGGTATTTAAACCAGACTTTAGTCTCGGAAATCCCGAACCTTTGCGTTCTAGGCAACAGCCATTCGAACTCTAGTTTCCATCGTCGCAGCTGGTCTCCTAGGAACTCATTGCAAACACGGTCAAGATGTCCCTGGCACGAAACGGTACTCGAGGAGAGCACTTCTGATCGCCATTCTGGCTTGAGGCAGACTTGATCTTGAGCTTGAGGTAGAGTCACACTCATACTTCGGAGCATTGGCAAGACCTGAAGAGGTACACACGGGATGTAATCTCGGAACTTACTGAAGTTGGAACAAACTCAGATGCCCGACATTTTCCCCTTTTGCTTTTGCTTTGCAGTCCGGAACCATTATAGCTTCGGATAGGTCCTGGTTCTACTGTTCTCTCATGACCTGGGTTGAACCCTGTGGTTTTGTGAAAGAACAAATTCTGTTTTGCACAAATGTGGAGAACGGCACGGCGCTCGGCGCACAAAACGATTTTATTTTTGAAATTGAGAGATGAGCTTTCGACCAGGTATTGAGCCTACGACTGAACACAGCAAAACGACTCAACAAGGAAATAAAAGGCACACAACCTAGACACATCAAGTAACACTCGAAACGACTCAAAACAAGAATCGAGATAAAACAAAAAGACATGACACTCAGACGTGCACGGGGAGCCTGTTTCACCGGGTAGTGTTTCCCACCCTTTCTCATTTGTGATTCTCACATCACTCGGCCCTCAGGCTCTGTTTTTTTGAAAAAACCCTTTTCTCACTTTTTCTCTCATCGCACATCTCTCTATTCTTCAATCTCTCATTTTTCAATCCCTCCCCTGGGTGGTTGATGAATAAACAGGAAGTTGCAGGCTCTTGCCCCTAGCATGCTGCTAGATTCTCTTTCTTCCGTTGACAGCTAGTGAATTCCCCCCATAGAAGGGTTGCACTACAACTGGGTGTGTAGCAAATCCACAGCTAACATCGGTTGATGATACTTTGCTGGGGAGTTTGGACGTGATAAGATCTATCCAGATGATGGAGTGGAACATCTTGCCCCATTCCAGTTCGTGCTTCGCACTTGGCTTGATACCTCATTGCTTGGAGGATGTGAGAGCTTTCTGCCCTTTTGCTGTTAGCTTCAGTTGTGCCCTCTTCTGGCAGGTAGAGTGCCCTTCTTGGCAAGTTTTGCGGCAATGGGGAAAAGACAGAACACCTGACTCAACTGTGCCCCTAGTTCATCATTTCGACCATTTTTTTGTTTTTGGCTTTCTACTAAGACAATTTTGACCAAAATGAGAGTTAGATTAACATGCTTGTTCAATTTTCTTATTTAAAATCATGCAAGTTAGGCTGTGAGCACTGAAAATTTTCTTTTTTTTGGGTCCAAGAAAGGGTCCAGTTTTTGGAAAAGATGGAACAATTTTCGAGAAAATTAGTCAACCTCAGTAAAAATTTTCAAAAACTATTTTTGCAAACGGCCACTTACTCAACGAGCATGAAACCTACTCCTGAGATGCACAACCTCAGATTTGAAGGAAAATTGCCCCTTGCTTGAAGAGAGCTGCATGGCAACGGAAAGTTGTCCCTTGTTTGAATGACGCCGCAGCATACTGAATGGCAACAGAAAGTTGCCCCTTGTTTGGATGATGCCGCAGCGCGTTGTAGTCAGTCCTCAGAGCGACGAACATAACCAGACTCTCAGATACAGAGAAGACAAAGATGACCAGAACCATCGCATGGACACAGTCGAATTTGAAGTGTTTTACGGCTGGACTTCAGGATGAAGTTGCCTACGTATCCCAAAGATGGGAATCAAGCCTTACGTAGTTCGGGGTTAAGGTACACTCGGGTATTAACCTCTCCTTTTTAGGCTCTAACTTTTGCCAAGGCGCCCGTCGCGGGTTTTCGACCTTGCGAGCTTTGTTCTTCTTTCTTTTTTATTTATTTATTTATTTATTCTCTTTTCTTCTTCTTTTTTTTTTTTTTTTTCATTTTTTGCTTTTCTTCTTTTTCCCTTTTCATCTTCATCTTCTTCTTCTTTCTTTTTTTTTTTTTTTTTTTTTTTTCTTTTTTGCTTTTTGTATATATATCTTTTCTTGCTCTAACTTTTTCCTGGGTCGTCCTTTTCGGGTTTTCGGCCCAGCGAGCCTCTCAAAGGGTAAAAGTGTAACAAGTCCATGCCAAATGGTTTTAGGATCTCAAAGCCATCCGTATCCAAGAGAGTGGCTGTTGTATCGATTCGCAGAAGGATCCATCTTCGGCTCTTCGTGCACATCGGACATTTTTGCCCCTAGTTCGAAGGGTACTTCTGTTCTAGCTTTGCAAGCTTCTTCTGATCTTCTTGATCAGACTTTCTTGGCCTCTTGTTCGAGGGCTGCTTCAAATCTGGCCACACAGGCCTCACATTGTAGTTGACCGTTGAACATTCTGAATTCAATTTCAAGGTTTGGAAGCAAAGGGGTTGAGTCTCGAGGCTGAGAGCGATCCTAGGCTGCACAATCTCAAGAGCGATTCCACACAGGTCTTCGCAGGACCGCGCAAAACATTTTGTTTTTGAAAATTTTTAAGAAAGCGACAAGTCGCTCGCGCTGAAGATAGTGTGAAACCAGTCTGGATCAAGCCAGGGTCCTTCTCAGTACTCACGCTAACAAGCATGATTTCATTCATTAAGGGCTTAGCACGCCTCTCTTTCTCTCATTTGATTAAAGTTTTGCAAATCCCGAGGAATTCCTTCCTCTTCGTCTTCACCGCAGTGTTCAAAAGGTTTTGAAAAACTTAGGTCATTACAATGACTTCAAGGCACAGAAGAGACAGAGTTCTTAGTCAAACACTTCCATCTCATTCAGAACTTCCGGCATAACTGGCACAAGGCAGAAGCAAACGCGAGAGCGTGAAAGTCACTGCTGTTTCATTCAAAATCTGCTCGCACAACTGGCTCCCTGGTAGAAACAGACTCAAAACAAAATAAAAAGACAAACGCAAAACAAAATGGTGACGCCCGACGTAACCCCTCTGAAATCACCCGACTCCTGTACAACAAGACTGACTCGATACAACAAGACAGACCCAAAACAAAAGAGACTGACTCTGCACAAAACAACAAGACTGACCCAATACCCAAGTCAGAAAGCACAAAAGCTAGCATTCGCAAATGCTCAAAACAGTGCATGCCATCCACCATATCTGGAGTAAATCGAGTGCCATCCGCAGGTGGTTCATCCCCCGATCACATAGTCACATTATCCCCCACAGGTTCACTGGTCGAGTGCCGATAGACTTTGCTGGACTGGCGCGGGGATGACCCTGTTGTCAAACAGATCTTGTACATCATGGCGCAGACGAAAGCAACTGTCAGTGTCATGACCGGTTTGTTGATGGTACGCACAGTACCTGGTATGGTCATGCTTTGGAGAGAGAGGATCAGGTAAAGGCCGTTGTTCCAATGGTTTCAGATGCCCTTTCCGGATTAAGGCCTCTAGAGCCTTTGACAAAGGCATATAAAGTGGGGTGAAAACCCTCTTGGCTCGGGGTGGATATTTGGCCGTCTGTGAGCTACTTCCGGACGCACTGGTGAATGGGGTAGCTTTTTTTGATGTGGTGGTGGTGACCATGCCCACTTCAGAAGATTTTGCAGCTGCATCACCACTGGTGGTCGCATTCGAACTGCGGGAAAACGCCCGCCTAGGCTGCTCCTTCTCCTGGTCAATGAGGCCCTGCTTCATAGCATCCTCGATCTGTACTCCCATCTCATGCAAATCTGAAAAGGTAGGGAAGGGGAGCACGATCATTTTCTGCATTAGTTTGGGCTGGAGGTTGCGCACAACCATCCGTATTTGATCCTTATCCGTTGGCCTAATGGTCATCATTGAGGCTTTGGCCCTCCAGCGGGCCACAAATTCTGAGAAGCTCTCCTTAGGCTCCTGCCTCGTCGTCTCAAGATCACGGGTCGTAATCTCGATTTGAGTATTGTATGAATATTGTGCGACGAAGGCCTCGGCCATCTCCTCCAAGCTTCGTTTCACTGAATCCTCCAATTTGGCGTACCAGATGGCCGCAATACCCGACAAGGACCTGCCAAAAAGGGAGAGCTTCTGTAATCTTGTCAAGCCCATCGAGCGCAGAACATCTGAAAACAAACTCAGGTGGACCATGGGATCTCCTGACCCGTCAAAACGATCGATGTGAGGCATTTTGAACCTGTTCGGCAGTGTCACAGCTGCGTCGGTGTACCTGTCCTCAATGTCCGGGATAGATTTTACCCCCTGGGATTTTTTGAACAACTTTTCAAGCTTGCTCAACTTCAACGCTGTAGGGTCGACCTCGAACTCGAAGGGAGAGTCCGGTAGATTGGTAGGTGTTTTGGACAGCTGGGCTAAAATTGGGAGCGGAGCCGGCCCTACTGGAATGTCCGTACCTTCCTGGACATTGGGTGTTTCCCCGGGTGTCTGAACCCCTGGTGGTGGTGGAGCTTGATGCGAAGCAGATGCTCCGTTCTGCTGTTGCAACCTAGTGATGAGCTCGGCTTGCTGAGCCATGATTGCAGCCTGCTGCTTGGAAAATTCCGCCTGCCGGATAGCGTCTTGCTGCATGAGTTTCATACTTTCTTGCATCTGGCGCATCATTGCCTCCATCCCTGACGTGTTCTGCTGATCCATCTGACTGACTGGTACCTATCCCTGCAGTAGAAACTGAGACCTCAGCCTGACTGTTCACTGGTGGGGTGGATAAGGGCCACTGATCTGGTAACTGCTGAACTGGTGATTTGTGCCCGACTGGCCCTTTTACCCTGCCTCTGGCAAAGGAACACTGATTGCCCTTGAACTGAATCTCTGACCTGACAAAGTCTATCAGCACAAGTTCGATGAACCTCGGGGGATATCGGAGCCTTCTGAAGCTATGGTTCCAGGACTACCCTAGCAAAAGAGAAAACAGACAGCACCTCAGCTCAACTTTACCAAAACAGATACGAGTGTAGCAGGATGACTGTGCCCTCTACTGAATTCTGCCCCCAAAATTCAGCCTCAAATCTGATACCCTCAGGTAAAATGAATCCCAAAATACTGAACTGCTGCCCGCAGGCCTGATGCCCAAACTTGTCAACTGATACATGCATTCCTGTAGAGACGCACTCTAAAAGCACATAACAGGTAAGTGAGAGCCAAAACACCCCTATGTTGGGGTAGGGTTTCCCTGTCCTATTTTGTCAGGAGCTAGGGTTTCACCACGCACGCAGCGGTTTCAAACAACCTATCGGGTAAGCAACCTGTCCTAGTTTGGAATGGTCACTATGGATCCGAATATGCACTAGGTCGAATGGTCAAAAAGGGTGCCCCGGTAAAACCGGGGTTTGTGTTCCCATACTGGCAGAGCCCACAACCGGTCAGCCTTATGGTCATGCCTTGACAAGACAAGCCTCCGGCAAACCGTTCAGGAATAGCAGATGGCAAACACGGTGTCCTAGGCGCACCAATGCAAATGCAATGCAAAGAAACACATAAGTGTAAACAAAACAAGATATCATGAGTTCGAGTCAAGTTCTCTAAATCCCCAGCAGAGTCGCCAGAAACTGTAAACAAGCCCGCGGGGGACCCCGCTACAGTTCGGACTCGATTTTTGTCACGGTTCTCAATCTGAACCAAAGAGTCCAAATCCGGCAAATCGTTTTGAGAAAAATAGATTTTTAGAAAAGAAGTGCCAAACATGGACTGCTTTGCCAGATACAGAGTCGCCACCTAAATATTTTTTAAATGGGGAAATTTAGGAAACCCTGACTCGGTGCCAAAGGCCACGTGTCCGTCATCACCAAAGTTGCCTCGGCTCGGGAACTTGGGTACGATTGGGGAAGGTCAGCTATGAGCACCCCCTCTCGCCCGGTCCGAAGACCGGCCTCTACTAACCATGATATCCAATTTTGAAAACGTTATGTGTTCTTATTCCGGTTATTAGCCTAGAATTACTATGTTATGTGCACAGCAAACAAGTATAGACCAAATCGCCTAAATTGGAACAAAACATTTCATGTTTGTTTTGAAAATGGTTTGCTACTCGCAAGTAGGCTAAAATACAGATTTTACCACCCTCAAGTGGGCTTTAGAAAAGATGGTTTTGCCACTATCTAGTGGGCTTAAAAACTCACAGTTTTAATGCATTATTCCAATTTAGGTGATTCAACCTCCATCCACAGGCATTCAAGCAGTTATATCACATAAGCAACTAGCCTCATGGTAATCATGCTGTCATGGCAACACTCACATGCATGCGATATGCTAAAGCATAAAAGCTTACCTAGTACTCCAAGCCAAAACAGAAACTAGTTAGTAATCAAGTGCATGATCCTAGTTTATGTTAAGATGGCTAATGCAACACATGCATAATGCAACTATAATAGGCTCGGCTATCCTAAAGATGGCATGTGAAATGCTACAACTAACAAGTACTCAACTTGGAATTGAAATACAAGTGCAGTTAGCATGATGTGCCGAGCCCGGTGCATGTAAGACAAATGTATGGATGCACGCATGCATAGCATAAGGTATGCTAAATTAAACATGTCCTAATACTAACCATCAAAGCAGGTAAATAACATGGAAGAAAGACGTGGGGTTGGAAGACATACACACACTCACGCACATTTATTACACAATTGCCCTTGCTCGGAGAGTCCGAATAAATATTACGGTCCGAATACATAGTACTAAATTAATTATTACAAAACTTCTAATTAATTAACAAAATAAATGCAGAAAGAAGGGGGCCACAGCCCTGCCTCGGGATGCGTGTGATGATGCATGCTCGATCCGTACTGCCCGAAATTTCGCTGTCATAGCATTGCTGCCTCTGTTTACACTGCTCTGCTCCTCTGAGGACTGCCAAAGTCCAAGGGTATGCTCTTTGGATTCTGGGGGATACCACCGACCAAGTAGAAACACCACCGGCTGGAGGAAATGATCACCGGCTGCATTTTGATCTATCGGCCATACATTCCTGGCCGGTCGGCACTATATGTAGCCGACCGGCCAAAACTTCCTGCAGAACCTGCAATTGACAGTAGCAGAGGGGCAAGCAGTGTATGGCATGGAATTTTCAAGCAAATGTATGCACGGACACACTCCCTATCATGCAATGGACTCAAGGGAGCATGGCCCTCGACCCTCGGGCCACCAATCACGCATTTCGATGCATGATGGCCAAAGAGTCAAGCATGCATTCAATGTCAAATGCAATGCACACAAAACATACAAGGGACCCAACCTCAACCATGGTTGATCAAGAGGCGAGGCAATGCACAACAATGCACATGCGACCTAAGCATGCAAGCAAACATACGAATATGCAATGCAACTACATGGCACACACAATGCTAACGACATAACATGCACAACGCATTGAAACATGGCATACACAATACAAGATGGACTTATACCAATGTGAGTGGACCTCAGCCACACTCACATAGGAGGCCAGTAGATGAAAATGAGACACTCGAGATGCGTGCACACGTGCACGCAAACCGAGGACCGAACCTAAGGCACGAATGCCACTCTAACAAAGCATGGCAAGGCATGGGATATGGCGTACAAGCATGCAAATTTCAGTGCCAAAATATGATGCAAAACAGCCCTGAAACATGGAAACATGGCACCCGATGCATGAAATGAGACTCGAAACTCGAAACTAGGCGCATGGAATGACTTATAGCTATACAAAGCATGCATTATTTGAACATGAAGTATGAAGACAGAATCAAGGCAGTCCCAAAACAAGCATATTTACAGTTTTAAGGAAGGCCAAACAGTGAACAAAAATGGGGCTAAGCTAGCATGCAAAAATGGCCCCGAAAGCAAGATAATGAAGAAAGTAGCAGCTGCTGACCTCAAAAAGAGAAGGGCCCTTCCACAATGTTGAAGAGGGGCACAAAATATGGTATTTTACAGTTGATGATCAAACCCAAAACAGTGCACAAGCATGCTTAAAATACTATGCAAAATAAGGCCTAAAAAAGAGGTTTAAACACAAAGTACAAAAAGGATGCCTCAAAAAGTAAAAGACCCTTAATGAAACATGAAGAGGGGGTCGAAATAAGGCCATTTATAGTTTGGACCAGAGCCCAAAAACAGAAGCACAAGAGGCTAACAAATCATGCAAAAATAAGGCCAAAAGAGGGATATAAAGGCAAGTGGCAAATAGAAGCCTCAAACAGTGATGAGCCCTTAAAAAATATTGAAGAAGGGCTCAAAGTAAGCCACTTTTCAGTTTATGACAGAGCTCAAAACAGTTTATACATAGGCCAAAAATACTACACAAGAAATAGGCATACAAGAGAGGTAAAGAAGCAAGTGCAAAAAGGAAGCCTCAAACAGTGAGAGGCCCTTAAACAAACATGAAGAAGAGCTCAAAAAAATGCTATTTTCAGTTAGGGTCGGAGCCCAAAAGTGTAAGCAAGAATGGCTAAGAAAGCATGCAAAAATGAACTCAAAAGAGGGGAAAAATGACTCACCCTTGTAGACCAATCTTTGACAACCTCTTGGCACAAGAAATGGTGCTCCTCAGCTCTGGAAAGCAGCTCCAAGTGGCTGGAATGGAGGTGGTGGTGTGGTGCTAGGTGGTGGTGTAGAAATGGTGTAAGAACTTAAGGGTTTTGAGGGTTAGGATGTAGAGAGGGAGAGATGCAACATATGAGGCTCAAAGAAAAAATTTCCAACCCCTCAAAACCAGCTGGGAGTGCTGGTTATATAGACAAAAAAGGATGGAAAAGAGGGGGAAAATGGGGGGGAAAACAATTCAAGTTTCCCCCCAAAAGGCAAAATCCCGGACAGAGGGTTTAAATGGAGAATAGCTGGCACAGTTGGCATACACCATGCTTGAGGGGTGCAAAAGGGTCATACCGGCCATGAAAGGAGGTCATCGGCCAAATAAATGGCCGGTGGGCACAATAAATGGCTGGCCTGCAATTTATACTGGCCGGTCGGCTAAATAGAGTGCCGATAGGTGGCTTCCAACGTCAAAAAATGGCTGGTGGGTGTCTAGATTGAAGCCCCGGAAGTTAGCTTTCCAATGCCGCAAACCTTGCATTAAAATTCCCCCTATGCAAAAAGTTATGCCCTTTTTGGTGAAGCCGCGCAGATTCGATCCAACCGGAATGATGCCCAACTTCAACTGATCATATCTCCCCCACCCGGACTTGGCTTTAAGAGATTCTTGAGTGCAAAATGAAGCCACGGAAGTCTTTTTTCCAATGGTGGTGGTCTCATAGCTTAACTCCAGGTGTATAGACAATAAGTTTGATTTAGCGAGGACTGCTCGCCCCTCCCTCTCTTAGCGATTCTTGCCTATCTTCTTCTCCAACTTGGTTTCTTCTCTCTTCCCCTCCTTTCTTCAACTCCAAACCCCTAAGTAAGGTGTTTTGAAAGATTTTTCAAATATTTCATCTCTCTTTCATTCATTTCCACTTTGTCCTTGCTCGGTTTACCGAAAAGCGCAACATTTAACGAAATGCGAGCGCCGGAACATTGTAGGAACTTTATTTCAAAAACGTTTTGAAAGAGAGGGCTTTAAGACTAAAATCTTTTGATCAAGATCGTTTTGGTCCAAAAAAGGGGTATGGAGTTGAGCTTTGACTCTCTCATTTGCCGAAGAAACTGAACTTTTTCCCTGCACACTTTCCGAAACCATCAGTCGCGTCCAAGTCTTAAAGGTGGTCAAAAATGGGGTGTCTACAGTTGTCCCTCTTTGACAGAACTCGGAAGTCAAGAAGTGACGGGAGTGAATGTCAAAGCCCAGAGACAACCCATTTTTGACAAGGCCGAAGACTTGGACAAACAAACAAAATATAGATAAATAAATGGTTGTGCCCGCAGGCTGCCTACGTATCCTTTTGCAAGGAATCAAACCAGCGTAGTTCAGGGGCAGGATGCAAAATGATATGCAAGAAGATTTTGAAGATTGGACTTATACGCTACGCGAAGCCGGTTTGAAAGTTGGACTTATACGCTACGCGAAGCCGGTTTGAAAGTTGGACTTATACGCTACGCGAAGCCGGTTTGATAGTTGGACTTATACGCTACGTGAAGCCGGTTTGAAAATTGGACTTATACGCTACGCGGAGCCAGTTTGAAAATTGGACTTATACGCTACGCGTAGCCGGTTTGAAAATTGGACTTATACGCTACGCGAAGCCGGACATCATTCATGATGATGCAAAGAAAGCTGTAATGAAGCAATTTATGCAAAATAAATGCAACATTTTAAGCGAATGCTAGGCAAGCAAGTAAACTCGAACCAAACTATACCTCATGCAGAAAGGATGTAAGAAAATTATAGAATCTTCACGAACATGTGCGATAGATACACAAAGGTGAACGAAGCGTGTGATTGATGCACGAAGCGAGCGTGTGTGATAGATACACAAAGCGAACGTGAGATAGATACACAAAGTGAAGTGAGTGTGATGGATACACTATATGAAGCAAAGTGTGATGGATACACTAGGTGAGTGTGTGATAGATACACAAAGCGAACGTGTGATAGATACACAAAGTGAAGCGAGTGTGATGGATACACTAAAGGTGAACACAAAATGTGATAGATGCACTTAGTGAACAAAGTGTGATTGATATACTAAACGGTGAACACGAGGTGTGATAGATGCACTTAGTGAACAAGTATGATGGATATACTAATGGGTGAACACGAAGTGTGATAGATGCACTTAGTGAACAAAGTGTGATTGATACACTAAAAGTGAACACAAAGTGTGATAGATGCACTAAGTGAACAGAGTGTGATTGATACACTAAACAGTGAACACAAAGTGTGATAGATGCACTTAGTGAACAAGTATGATTGATATACTAAAGTTGAACACAAAGTGTGATAGATGCACTATGTGAACAGAGTATGATAGATATACTGAAGGTGAACACGAAGTATGATAGATATACTGAATGTGAACACGAAGTGTGATAGATGCACTTAGTGAACAAGTATGATTGATATACTAAAGGTGAACACAAAGTGTGATAGATGCACTATGTGAACAGAGTGTGATTGATACGCTAAAAGCGAACACAAAGTGTGATAGATGCACTAAGTGAACAGAGTGTGATTGATACACTAAACGGTGAACACAAAGTCATTTCACAGTTTATGACCAAGCCCAAAACAGCTCACAACTAATCCTAAAATACTATGCAAAAATAGGCCTAAAAGGGAGTTAAAGAGGCAAGTGATAGGAGGAGACCTCAAACAGAGAAAGGCCCTTAATCAAACATGAAAAAGAGCTCAAAATAAGACTATTTCCAGTTTGGGTCGGAGCCCAAAAATATAAGCACAAGGAGCTAAGATATGGACCAAAATAGTGCACAAAAGAGGGAAAATGGGACTCACCCTTGTAGCCTATGTCTTCAACAACTTTTGGTCCAAGAAATGGTGCTCCTAGCCTCTGGAAATGGCCTCCAAGTGGCTGGAATGGAGTGTGGAGGTGTGGTGCTATGGATTGGTGCAAGAACCTTGGGGTTTTGAGGCTTGGAGTAGAGATAGGGGGGGAGTTAATGCAAGAGGCTCAAAGCAATTTTTGTAACCCCTCAAATGCAGCTGGAGCTGCTGGTTTTATAGAGGAAGAGAAGGGAAAAAGGGGGGAAAACCAATTCAAATTTCCCCCCAAAAGGCAGCCCCCCGGATACAAAATTTGGGGGGAAACAAACTGCATAGCTGGAAAGTACCTGGAGAGAGGATCATGGCCGGCCAGTTTTCTAGGGTTCAGGTGGCCGGCCGACCACCTCCCCTGGCCGGCCGGCCAAGGGTCAAAAGGGTCAAGTATGATTAGTGGCCGGCCACCCCAAAAAGATGGCCTCCCATGTGTGCACAACAAAACTATGTGGTCCAAAACTGGAAGAAGTGAACCAGGAGAGAGAAAAACCACTTTTTTAGAGGGGTTCAAAAGGGTCAGAGACAATTACTAGCCGGCCATATCATATTGGTGGCCTCCCAGGTGTGTGCAACACAAATATATGGTTTAGGGCTAGAAAAACTGGCTAAGGGTGGTCAACATTGGCTTTCTGGTGAGAAAAACGGGCGACGGAGGGTGATGAAGAAATAAAACTGGTTGTTAGAACAATTGCTGGCCTCCCACCTTCTATAAGCTTCCTAATCATGAAAATAAGGTCCCTGCCAAAAATGAACTGAAATCGATGCAAGACGAAAGTTCGGGGGCCGAAACACGCAACCCGAGGCCCCGAAAACTGACTGTTAAGCACCGAAAGTGGCTTTTGACCACGAAGTTGGTCTCTCGGACCACAGTGTCCCTCAAAAGGGAGTAAATGAGATGTATGCCAAAAATCGGAGCAAGCGGAGGTGGTTAAGCGGTCCCGAACCGAGACACACGGCCGACGGCTCTGAAAACCGGTAACCGAGCTCCGAAATGGGAAAAATGGCCTACGACCACGAAACGTAGCCCACGGCCACTGAGAGATGATCTACGAGACCTCTCCCTCCCTTCGGGAAGAGAAAACAAAGAAAACAGTGCCTGGTTCGTAAACCGAGGCAAAGCACACAAGAGTCCGGAAGTCCGGAGGCAAGGCTCACAGCGGAGACTCCGCAACCTCAGAACGAGCATAATATGCAATATCACCAAGTGCTCAATCGGTGACATCTGAGTCTTAAGGTCGGTCAAAAGTGGGGTGTCTACAGTTGCCCCTCTTTGACAGAACTCGAAAGTCATAAGTGACGGGAGTGAATGTCAAAGCCCAGAGACGACCCATTTTTGACGAGGCCGAAGACTTAGACAAACATACGAGATGAACAGGAAGATGTACCCACAGGCATGCCCGCAGGTAGGGGCAAAATGCAAAGCGATATGCACAAAGCCGAAGATACCTCGATGATCATGCAAATGCAGCAAGCTGTAATGAAGCAAGTATTCACAAATAGATGCAACAGTTTTAAACAAGAATGCAAAGCAAAACTGCATTTCATGCAGTTTGAAGAATGCGGAGAATCATTGAATTCTCACTACGTCTCCCACGGAGGGGATACAATACCTGTGTGGCTCGTCTGGTCGCACCAGCCTCAAATGAACCATACATACAATATCGTGCTTGAAGAAAGGAAGAAACTTAACAAGCATAACATAGTTAGCAACATATGTTTAGCGTGATATCGAATGCGAGAAGCATGCGCGAAACAAACGCGAGTTTAAGCATGGGGGCATGGCAATATCAGGGAAACGAGCATAACAATGCAAGTTGTATGCATGAGAATGCAAGTGACATGCACAACAATACAGAACAAGTGTAAACTAGATTGCACGTTTGTCACAAAACAACGAGCAAAGAAATGCGCGTTTCGACGAGGGCGACTCGATTGCGGCCTCCGGTTCACCTCCCAGAGGGGTCACAACATATTCAAAAAGGATACACCTTGCTTTTGATGAGTAATGGTGAGACACACATCGAAAGTTGAAGTTGAAGTTCCGGCGGAGCGATTTTGCGACGAAATGTGCACTTCTCTTGTACTTTTTCAGGTCCCGGGGACTCCAATCATCACCAAAATTTGCAGGGACCTTGGAGGCCACATGGGGAACACCACCGGCCAGTTTTATTCCCAGGGGGAGGCCACCGGCCAGGTTTGAGGGAGAGGGGTGGCCGGCCGGCCACCTAGGCTAGATCCGGGGTATTTTTGACTTTTTACCCTCATTTCTTGAAATATACTCATCCAAAGCACTTTTCCTCACAAGTGCAGCTCCGAAATTGTTCTCCCCTCCTTCCCAAACCATTTTCTCTCTCAGATCTGTGCTCTATACGCGTTTTCCAACGCCCCACGCAAGTTGTTTTCGCGAAATCTTTCAGTTTTCATCACTTTGAACCGATTAAATTTTGGTTTCGGTGCTTCTTTTCTCATTTTCACCACTTAAGGTAAGTTTGTCTCAATATTTGGAAGATTTTCTCGGGAGTTGACTTTTGTTGACTTTTTCATTTCCCGAGAGTTGACTTTTGTTGACTTTTTCCAATTTTGGCTCATTTTCCTCATTTTTGCTCGTTTTTGCAGATTTTTCGAGATGGCTGGTCATTTCTCTCATGGTGGAGGTCCTCCGGGTGCCGGAGATGATCCTAACATTATGGCTTTACCCTCGAGAGTTCGGCCATTTGATCTCGCGAGGTATGATCCTCGGGAGCACATCCTCCCGCAGGCGGTTTTCTACCATTTTACTGATTTCGACGACCGAGCGCCTAGGGATCTACTTCTGCGAGAGCCGGAGTCTCACCTCTCTCATGAGGCACGAGAGGTATTTATTCCACTTTTGTATTTTCTGCAATGTATTCCGCATTTTCCGTCTATTTCGTGCCTTCGCTATGTTTGTCTGCCCATTCAAGCGCACAACTTGTTTTGAATGTTTAATCCATAGCACCGTATTCCGTTAGCATCTTGAACACACAGTTCAAACACTCTGACTTTCTGAACACACGGCCCGTATATTGGTTGTGAACACACAGCACACACTTGTTGAGAGTAGAACACGTAGCCCAAACTTCGAAATGAATACACAGCCCCTACTTTGATGTCGAACACATAGCTCGTTGTTGAAGTGAACACACGGCACACACTGATTGAGACTTGAACACGCAGCCCAAGCACTTGAATTCCGAGATGAACACACAGCCCATACTTTGAACACACAGCCCATTGTTGAGGTGAACACACAGCACACACTGATTGAGAGTTGAACACGCAGCCCAAACACTTGAATTCTGAGATGAACACACAGCCCATTGTTGAGGTGAACACACAGCACACATTGATTGAGAGTTGAACACACGGCCCAAACACTTGAATTCTGAGATGAACACGCAGCCCATAGTTGAGGTGAACACACAGCACACACCGATTGAGAGTTGAACATGCAGCCCAAACACTTGAATTCTGAGATGAACACACAGCCCATTGTTGAGGTGAACACACAGCACACACCGATTGAGAGTTGAACACGCAGCCCAAACACTTGAATTCTGAGATGAACACATAGCCCATTGTTGAGGTGAACACACAGCACACACTAATTGAGAGTTGAACACGCAGCCCAAACACTTGAATTCTGAGATGAACACACAGCCCATTGTTGAGGTGAACACACAGCACACACCGATTGAAAGTTGAACACGCAGCCCAAACACTTGAATTCTGAGATGAACACACAGCCCATTGTTGAGGTGAACACACAGAACACACTGATTGAGAGTTGAACACGCAGCCCAAACACTTGAATTCTGAGCTGAACACACAGCCCATTGTTGAGGTGAACACACAGCACACACTGATTGAGAGTTGAACACACGGCCCAAACACTTGAATTCTGAGATGAACACGCAGTCCATAGTTGAGGTGAACACACAGCACACACCGATTGAGAGTTGAACATGCAGCCCAAACACTTGAATTCTGAGATGAACACATAGCCCATTGTTGAGGTGAACACATAGCACACACCGATTGAGAGTTGAACACGCAGCCCAAACACTTGAATTCTGAGATGAACACGCAGCCCATTGTTGAGGTGAACACACAGCACACACTGATTGAGAGTTGAACACGCAGCCCAAACACTTGAATTCTGAGATGAACACACAGCCCATTGTTAAGGTGAACACACAGCACACACCGATTGAAAGTTGAACACGCAGCCCAAACACTTGAATTCTGAGATGAACACACAACCCATTGTTGAGGTGAACACACAGCACACACTGATTGAGAGTTGAACACGCAGCCCAAACACTTGAATTCTGAGATGAACACACAGCCCATACTTTTCATTGTGCACGCAGCTTATTCATTTCATTTGCACGCAGCTTATTCATTTTATTTTGGAACTGAATACATGTATTCATCCTGAATGTAGGTGACTTCTCGTACCGTGCGAGGATATGGCTCTGTCACGGCGAGAGAGTGGTATGCTGAGCTCCCGGAGGCTGTTCGGGATTTGATTGATTTGGCAGGGTTCGGGGCCTTCTGTACTGGGCTATCTCGTTGTCCTGCTAGGAGGACGCTGATGGGTGCTTTGGTGGAGAGATTGTGGGACACCACCAACTCCTTCCATTTTTCTGCCACCGGGGATATGACCATGACCCCTTTTGACTTCGCCATACTGACGGGCCTTGATGTGGGAGGTTGGGCCATCCCATACGATGAGGACATGGGCGAGTGGGAGGCCGCCTGGATATATTTGTTGGGAGTTCGCCTGCCAGTGGATAGATCTTCAGGTAGAGTCCGATACACCTGGTTCTCTTCCCATTTTCGGAGGGTGGAGATGGAGCCCGAGACTCTTGAGGAGGCAGCACAGTATGCCCGTGGCTTTCTGATGTTCCTCTTCAGGACTACTTTGTTTGCCGATAGGGGGAACACTGTTGGGCTTTATCTGTTGAGTGCTTTGGTGGACCTATCACAGGTCAGACGGTACGACTGGGGTGGCGCCGGCTTGGCTACCCTTTATTGCTACATGAGCGCGACCTCTCGTGGACGGGGGGACTTGCTTGGCGGCTATTGGAGAGCTTGAGAGGTACTTTCTGCCCTCTTGATTTACATTTCTGCTCCTCATTACTTGTGCACACACGGCGCACTTTACATTCTGTACCTTGCACTTTGCTCTCAGCTTTTTGCATTTGCATTCTATACTCAGCATTCTGTATTCTGATGGCTATTGCTCTGTTTTTCACAGTTATGGGTCTACGCATACTTCCCGACACTGGCTCCGGAGCTTATAGTGGAGGTGTCCCTCACGACTCCGTATTCACTCGTATTCGAGGGCCAGTACAGGCCGAGATCTCGAGAGTCTCTTCTCTATTTACGTCAGTATTTTGACACAGTGCGGTCATCGGAGGTATTTCAGAACTCTCAGTTCTTCACGCTTCCAATCTTGCACATTTACAATTTCTGATCAGCTTATGCATTGATTATCCGCAGATCATATGGCAGCCTTGGGCGCCTTTGGGTGGAGACCTCTGATTCCATTTTGCTGGAGGATGGGGTGCCTCTCAATACCGGATCCTGTTCGAGGGGCCAGTTGGTAGGGCCTGGTTTTTGGGGGACCGCTTCTTGCGTCAGGTATGGGGTTACCCTGAGCAAGACGTTCCTTCAGCGCCTCCAGACGATATGGAGACCGCTGATAGGCTCTCTCCTCAGAATGTCATTGATGCCATGCACGGTACCGATGCCTCCCTACATCTGGAGCAGGGGGATTATGCGACCTACCGTCACACCTACTTGATGCCTCCGCTGACGAGAGTTCGTACCCCGACGAGGAGGCCCGCTGGCATGCCATCATTGAGCAGGGCTTGGACTGCAGATGCCCCTTCCACCAGCAGGGCTGGCACATCTAGGGGTGGGGGTGGATTGGTTCCCCCGATTCCTCCGACTCATCATCATCCCGAATGGTCAGATATGCCGACTGAGTTGATGGGATGGCAGTACGGGACTACCTCCCCGATTCCGATTCTGATAGAGCCTCCGATGCCTGGCCACCGATATGTCAGTGACCCTGACTCACCACCGGTATGTTCTACTGTTTTCCGTGTATCACAAAGATACTTTGGCATTTGTTTATTCATTGATGACTTGAGCTCGTATCTGCAGCCACCAAGGGAGTACATGGATGAGGTGCTTGAGATGATAGCCTCACTTGAGGGCATGGTCCTGCGGAGGGAGGCGCAATTGTCCATCATGGGTTTTCAGGTACCCTTTTGTTTTCTATTTATCATACTTCTGATGACATGTTGATCCTGAACATCTTTACTGCATTGATAGGCTGCCTGTGTAGAGCACATCTGACACACACCACATTCATGCATTATACCTGCATACATCCGCTCTGTGTAGTTTGCTTGCATCTGTATCTGATATACATGTTTTGGCTGATGTACTCAAACTGCATTCTTCATTTTCAGATGCCTCCGGTGTATGCTCAGCCACAGGCCGGGCCATCTAGGCCTTTCCGAGGAGTTGGGCCATCTAGGCCTTCTCGAGGAGCTGGACTATCTGGGCCTTCTCGAGGAGCTGGGAGAGGGGAGTCGTCTCGCGGACGACGCAGACGCAGGGCGCATATCATAGAGGAGGAACCCAGCGAGGAGGAGGAGGAGGCTGTAGATCGGCCAGTCGGAGACATCTGCTGATAGAGAGGGTGGCTCTGACCCTGGTTCCGGGAGTGGAGGTGAGGCCGAGGAGGATCCCGAGGGCGACAGCTCCGACTCAGATAGCGCTGGTGGTGCAGAGGCTGTTTCGCAGAAGAGGATGAAGAGGGCCTCTTATTCCTGCTCTTGAGAGCATTCATGCAGCTGTTCCCTGTTTTATTTACCTTTTTGCTAGTAGTTGTAGCACATTGTACATTATTAGACAGTTTTATTTTCTGCAAAACTTGTACCATCGTTGTAAAAAGGTGTTGTAATGATGGAATGAAATAGCTTTTGAAAAAGTGTTGTATTTTATGTTCCCAGCATCGCATCGCATCATTTTGCACAAAAATGAGATTTGAATGGAAATGTGCATTGTGTATTTACCAGGTCAGGTAGTGAACCGACACAACAAACCAAACGACCTAACTTACTAAGCAACAACAAAACCTTAGCAAGTTTACAACTCGACAAGCAAAACAAAACAAAATTGATAAGTAAAGAGTAACAACTCAAATACACAAAACTTGACAACTCGATAAACAAAACTCGATAAACAAAATAGCTCGACGAACAATATGACAACTCGATAAGCAAAACAACAACTCGATAAGCAAGACTAAACAACAACCTGATAAACAAAGTGTAGTTCGGACGATCTGGGTGACGGAACGCATCCGAAACCGAGGGAAATTGAGGCCTTTGACGCTCCCAATGCAGGGAAATGTTTGGAACTTCCTTCCAGAGGGTAAAACAGGGCCTGAGGCACACATTGCAGCATGGCCGACCACTTTTGTGAGCTGGCCGGCCAGCTTTTTGCATTGAAGAGAAGAGAGGTGGCCGGCTGCTAGAAAGTGGCCGGCCGGCCGGAGGCCACTTAGCCCAGCAACCACCAAATTTTTGACACGTGTCCCCCGAATAGTGCCTTATCCCTCTTTAAAAGCTCTAGCCTCGTGGTTGATTCATTTTATCTCAGTTTTTGCACCAAAATGAAGGCGTTTCTCTGTCGAAAATCTCACAGCTTGGATCGCTTCTTTAGATGGCTCGGAAAAGTTGAGCTTCCGGGGTTTCGGCTTGAATGCACTATTCACGCTGAGCCGTACTCCGCTGCACCTTCCCTTCCTTCATGCCGCGGCGAGGTTTTGGAACCCGGGTGACACATGTTTTTAGCTTCGGCGGGCAAGAGGTATGTCTAACTTTCGAAGAATTTTCAAGTTTTGATGGAGTCTGAACGTTATGAAGAGATTTTGCCTCAGTTCCGCTTTGGCCACGCCCAAGCTTTAGGGCGGATGTGTGGACTCACCCCGCATGACGCTCGGTCTCTGATCTGCAACGGGGAACTGGACATCCTCGGCTTGATTCATCGCTTTTCTAATGCCGATGACCGCAGCAACCATTATTGGCAAGGTTTCCGACAACATGCCTTCTGCTTGTGCATGCTATCTCACTTCTTGTTTGCCCCGGGCTTCGGTGGATCTAGCATTCGTCTGATTGAAGTTGCTCAAGGCTTGAAGGAGGGAAAAAGCTGCATCGCCATGACATTGGCCGAGACGCTGATGGGCTTGGATGCTTTCTATCGTCGAGAGACGACCAGGTTTGCGGGGAGTCCACTACTGCTGCAGGTAATGTTTCCCACCCAATCTCACATATATATTGCTCACATCACTCGGCCCTCAGGCTCGATTTTTCTCACAATACCCTTGTCTTGCTTTTCTCTCATCGTACATCTCTCTATTCTTTATTCTCTCATTTTTCATCCCTCCCCAGGTATGGTTGATGGATAAATTGCAGGTTGTGGACTCTTGCCCAGCCTACTCGGCTCGCGGCTACTTCTTTTGACAACGTCTAGTCGATGCCCCTGACGAAGGGTGGTGGTTTGATTGGATGTGCAATTTGTCTACAGATCGCATTGTTTGGCGTTGCCCTTGGCTTAATCTTCCGGCGATGAGCTATAGCATGTCCCGGCTAATCGGGATCCAGTTGATTGGTCTGACCCACTGTGTGTTCTACTTTCCATTCTGATTCCAACGCTAGCTTGGTCATGATGAGACTTGCCCGCCAGAGGGGATAGAGTACCCGGCTGCATTCCTGGTCCGAGGCGCACAGCTTGCTCGTTATGCCACAGCCTGGAGGACTAGAGAGCTCTTGGCCCCCGCTCCCACTTTCAGTTGCACTTTGTCTGACGAATGCTTGGATTGGCTCAATGAAGAGGCACAGATTGGGCCCAGCTTGGCATCAGAGGCTTCTACCAGCTCTAGGAGGGGGCACAGGGACACCTGACTCATCTATGCCCCGGATTTATTGCTTTACTAGTACTTTCAAGTTTTCTTCATGAATGTAATAATAAAAAGCAACTTCAATTTGTATGCAAGAGCAGGAGAACTCTGTTTTGAAATCAATGAAATTGAAGGTTGCGGGTACTGAAAATTTTTCGCTTTGGTCCAAAAATGGTCTTAGTTGTAAAAAGATTAATTTGAACAAAGTCGACTTTTATTAAAACTTTTCAAAACCATTTTCGGTATGGAACAGAACTGGACACGCCTGAGATCTGTCACTGAGATGCACAACCCTGGATTCCTGCAACTGGAAAGTTGCCCCTAGTCTGCATAGTACTGCGGCACTGCATAGCAACGGAAAGTTGCCCCTAGTTTGAGAAGCACTGCACCGGAGATCACGATGAATGCTGATGGATAAAGATGACTGAGATGATCAAATGGACAAAGTTGATCGGGGAAAATGTTTATGGCTGAACTTCAGGATGAAGTTGCCTACGTATCCCAAAGATGGGAATCAAGCCTTACGTAGTTCAGGCTCAGGTTCGCTCGGGTATTTTCACTCTCCTTTTACGCTCTAACTTTTGCCAAGGCCGCCCTTTGCAGGTTTTCAACCTTGCGAGCTTAGTTTTTATAATTTCAAATTTTTTGTGCTCTGAGTTTTGCCTAGGTCGCCCTTTCGAGTTTTCGGCCTAGTGAGCCTCTCAAGGGTAATATTTCTTCAATTTGTCCATTTGATCGGCTGCGAAAATTCTAAGCCATCTAGATCCATCAGAACCACAGCTCCACCCGACCAGATAGACTTAATGATGTAGGGACCAGTCCAATTGGGTCTGAACTTGCCTCTTGGGTGGTGGATGGGAGCTCGGTTGTCCTTGAGCACCAAATCTCCTTCCTTTAGATTCCTGGACTTAACTTTCTTGTTGAAAGCCCAGGCAATTCTGCGCTGATAACCTTGAACGTGGTACAGTGCTTTCAGTCTTCTTTCATCAAAGAGCATGAGTTCCTCAAACCTGCTCTGCTGCCAATCTGCCTCGGCTATCTGACACTCAGCCAGTACTCGTAAAGAAGGAACCTCAATTTCAATTGGTAGAACGGCCTCCATCCCATAAACCAATTAATACGGAGTCGCCCCAGTAGATGTTCTGATTGAAGTCCGGTAGCCCCACAGAGCAAACGGCATCTTATCTGGCCAGTCCCGGTAGGTTTCCACCATCTTCTGCAGTATGTGCTTGATATTCTTGTTGGCGGCCTCAACCGCTCCATTGGTTTGCGGCCGATAGGTAGATGACTTATGAAAAGCCACGTTGTATTTTTCCAACAAGTCAATTACTTCCTTCTTGAAGTGGGAACCGTTATCTGAAATTATCTCGTTTGGGACCCCGTAGCGACAGATAATGTTGTTTCTGATAAACTTCGCGACATGTGAAGCCTTCAACACCGCATAAGATTGAGCCTCGACCCACTTCGTGAAATAATCTATCGCGACCAGGATGAACTCATGCCCATTCGACCCCTTCGAAGTGACAGCCCCGATCACATCAATTCCCCAGATTGAAAATGACCATGGCGAAGTCATATTGTATAGCTTCGACGGCGGAATGTTCATGCGGTTTGCATGAATTTGACACTTGTGGCATCGCCGGACAAAACCGATACAATCCTCCTCCATGGTGGACCAGTAATAACCCTGTCTGAGGATCTTCCTTGCTAGCATTACTCCATTCATGTGTGCACCGCACTCCCCCCCATGGATGGCTTCCATTAGACGCTTTGACTCTTCGGCATCGACACACAGCTTATGCATTCCCAGATGACCTCTTTTATACAGCTTACCCCCATAGATGATGAACTGAACGGCCGTCCTTCTGATTGCCCTTTTATCCTTGGCATTTACCCCTGTCGGGTATGCTTCCTTCTCCAGGAAATTCCAAATGTCGTAGTACCAGGGGTTTTCGTCCTGAACTTCATCTATAGCAGCAATCGACTCGTAGGCTGGCGCAAATTTCTGGTCAATGATGACTGGACGCATCCGGACTCCAAACGGGATGTCTATCACGAAAGATAGAGTTGCTAAAGAATCTGCGAACCTGTTGTTCTCTCTTAGTAGATGAGCAAAATTTAGCTTCTCAAACCGAGGAATTAGCAAGTCCAAGGTCTGCTGATACATCATCATCTTTTCTTCTTTGACTTTCCAGTCTCCTTTTGCCTGAGACACAACAAGATTCGAGTCCCCAATGACGTCCAACCATCTTGCCCCTAGTTCTAGGGTTGCTTCTAGACCAGCAATGCATGCCTCATATTCTGCTTCGTTGTTCGAGACTTTGAATCGGAGTTTGAAGGCTAGAGGGATACGGGATTTGTCGGGTGCTATCAGCAACACTCCTATCCCATACCCGTACTGATTTGACGCTCCGTCAAAGTACATCGTCCAAGTTTCATCGTCGATGTGCAAAATGGCCTCATCTGGGAATAAGTACTCAACTGCTTCACCTCCTTCCGCTGGATGGTCGGCTAAGAACTCTGCTACTGCTCTTCCCTTGACTGACTTGCGTGTCACATACTTCAAATCGAATTCGGAGAGCAACAGCAACCAACGAGCTGGCCTACCCGTAAGTGCTGGTTTCTCGAAAAGATATTTGATGGGATCGAGACGTGAAACCAACATTACGGAGTGAGCTAACAGGTAGTGCCGCAGCTTCCTGGTAGCCCATACCAAAGCTAAGCAAGCCTTCTCCAACGGTGTATAGCGAGTCTCATATTCCAGCATCTTCTTGCTCAGATAGTAGATGGCTCTCTCCACTTTGTCCTCTGATTCTTGCGCAAGCATACAGCCCATTGTAGTCTCAGTTACTGAAAGGTACAATATCAACGGTTTCCCCGGCTCTGGTGGCGACAACACGGGCGGGTTCTGTAGATATTCCTTGATCTATTCAAATGCAGCTTGGCATCGGCCGTCCCATTGGAATTTCTTGCCTTTCTTCAGGAAACCAAAAAGTGGTTCACAAGTCAAGGTTAATTTTGAGATAAACCGTCTTATGAATTGCACTTTACCCAGAAAGCCTCGCACCTCCTTTTCAGTCCTTGGTGGGGGCATTTCTAGGATGGCCTTGATTTTGGAAGGGTCGACTTCGATGCCTCTCTGTGTAATCAGAAACCCCATCATTTTTCCCGCTGTAACCCCAAACGTACACTTCTGAGGATTTAGCCGCAAACCGAAACTCTATAATCCTTTGAAAGAACTTCTGCAAGGCGGTGTAGTGGCCCTCTCTCTCTTTGGACTTGACAATCATGTCGTCCACGTACACCTCAACCTCTTTGTGGATCATGTCGTGCAATATTGTGGTTGCGGCCCGTTGGTAAGTAGCTCCAGCGTTCTTCAGCCCAAAACGGCATGACTCTATAGCAGTATGTCCCCCCACGGGGTGGTGAATGCAGTCTTTTCCCAGTCTTCAGGTGCCATTACTATCTGGTTGTAGCCTGAGAAGCCATCCATAAACGAGAGCAACGCGGTGCCCTGCTGTGAAATCCACCAACTCATCAATATGCGGTAAGGGAAAGTCGTCCTTCGGACTAGCTCTATTCAAGTCCCTGAAATCTACGCATACTCGGATCCTGCCATCTTTCTTCGGCACCGGAACGATGTTGGCCAACCAAGTCGGGTATTCGGATACCAGCAGGAAGCCTGCGTCGATTTGCTTGGTGACCTCTTCTTTAATCTTGAGAGCCCAATCCGGGCGGATCCTCCTGAGTTTCTGCTTGACGGGTCAGGCCTCGGGGTCGAGAGGGATCCGATGCTGTACAATCTCAGGATCGATCCCAGGCATGTCTTCGTAGGACCACACGAAAACATCTTTGAAATCTTTTAATAAAGCGACTAAGCGCTCGCGTTCCTCCGAAGACAATGTGGACCCGATCTGGACCAGCCGCGGGTCCTCCTCAGTACCAACATTCACGGTAGTGATTTCATCCATTAGGGGTTTGACAAATCTCTCCTGCTCTTGTTCAATTAAGAGTTGCAAAACCGGAGGAATTTCGTCCTCGTCGTTTTCATCAAAATTTTGAAAGTCTGAATTAATGCAATAAATCAAGGGCACAGAAAAGTACTCAAAAACCACAGCCACGTGATTCTCATTAAGCACATCCAAGTCGTCCGATTCCTCGGTTACAATAGACTCAAAAGAGAAAGAAAAAGACGACCTGGACAAGACTGTGGCATCCGGGTTATCATCCCCAGGATTACCAGACTCAGACTCAGTCGAGCTGGAACCTGATTCCGACTCACAAGACTCGGTGGAATTAGATTCCGGCTCACTACCTGACCCAGTGTTGCTGGACAAAAATCCCTCTTCGTATTGCCAAGTGAGAGAGGGTGCGATAGATGCATCCAAAATAGTCGCTGGTAGGCCCCCAGCCGTTTCATCCCCAATCATGGAAACTGAGAAGTTATCCCCCAAGCACTTTTGGTCGATCGAAGGATCTGAAAGTAGACATGCCAGTGCTATCCCTATTTCAAGTTCAGTGCCCTCGGAGTCCACTGCCTTACACTGCTTAACCTCAGTTGGTGGGTCTGTCTGCTCTTCGGCAACATCATCCCCGGATAATTACAGGTCGAAGAAGATCTCAAAACCTGGCACGGGCTTCTTCTCCGCGTTCAGCCATGGCTCTGGGAAGCCGCAAAACGGAAAGTCCTCCCCCTCCCGGACGAAGCGTCCGTTTAGGGTACCCTGAATGGGCCTGTGTATTAGCTCAAAAGGCTTCCCAGCCTGCTTTGCTCTGGCTCTTCCAGCCATTTCCTTTCCCTTCCTTACCCAGTCCTCTTTGGTGGGCAGATAACCCAAGCCAAAGGTATGGGGGTTGTGTGGCACTTCGGCCAATGCTGCGACGCCCTTCCGGCCACTCCTTCCTAATCCCATCCCGGGGATGTGTTGTAGCTTATTCATGAGGTATACAGATTGAGCACTGACATATACTCCCTCATTAACGGCCATGATATTCTGCACAACTCGAGCCTCAGCCAGAGTAAACCCTGATAAGAACACATCCTCCATGCCGTGCTCGATTTCCAAGACTGGTGTAGACACTTCTGGCGGTGGATGGATTGATGAATTCTCGAAAACAATGGCCACCCCCTTCCCGTGAGGGTACTTCAGCATTTGATGCAAAGTGGAAGAGACTGCCTTCACTTGGTGCAACCACGGCCGCCCCAACAGTAGATTGAAGGTTGCGGGAACGTCTAAGACATGGAATTCAATATTGTGTTGTCCTGGACCAACCTGGGTCTGAATTTTGACAGTCCCCATCACCTCCCTGCTGGTGTTATCATAGGCTCTGATCACTTGAGTAGTCGGCACGAAGTCCGCGGGCTTCAACCCGATCGCATATGCCATTCTTGACGGGCACACATTAATGGCAGATCCTGTGTCGATAAGAACCACTGGCACCCACTTGTCTCTACATTCCACACAGATGTAAAGGGGTTTGTTATGATTTGCGCCCTCAGGCGGTAGTTCTTTGTCTGAAAAGGTTAACGTCGGGGAACCTCCTCCCGGAAAGACCAGTCCAACCAGCTGCTCTGGTGTGGTATCTATAAAGAGTTTGGCCTTGTCCATAGCAGATAGGACAGCCTGTCTATGCACTCATGAAGCCATAAGCAGTCCCTAGATGGAGATGTCTGCTTGTATCTTCTTTAACTATTTGAGTACGGCTTCTTCTTCAATCTGTTTCTCCTTCTATTTCTCGGCTTCTTTATCCTTCCCAGATGCCTCTGGCTGGTCCAAGTGTGGGGGCTTGAAATACCGCCCGCTTCTCGTCATATGGTCGACCTTTCTGACATACCAGGTGTCGTCTGGCTGATGGTTTCCCCAATCTTCATCTGTGTGGGCAAGACATAAATCATCGTGCTCCCACCACATTCCATCGGCCGCCGACAGACACCTGTCTGGCTCCGGTATGTTTGTACTCTCGGTATTTTCGGCCCACATGCCCGCAGCATCTTCTGTCTTTGTGCACACAGCACTTTCAATTCCTTCATGGGTTTTGGCTTTCCAGATCCTCTCAGAATCCCAAATCTTTTCTTGTTCTGCCGCAGTTTGTTGTTCAGCTTTCCCTGCATTCGCACTGTCCAAGTTCCGAGCGAAATTCTTCGTACCGGCGCTCTCCAACAGTGTACTCTGACTTCCGGCCCTTCTGGCCACAGCTAATATTCCTGCCCTTGATGGGCTCTGTTTTAGTTGGAACTCTTCCACCACATCCGGTTGATCATCCAGCCATCCAGTGGCCTCTGCCGATTCCTCATAATCAAACCAGTTGACTGATGCGCCCCCTGATTCTTGGTCATCGAAAAACTGTAGGTTGGCAAAGTCCTCCTCCACAGCCGTCAAATCATTTGCCCCTTGCTCAAATCCATCCCCCCGGATCACACACAGCTCTGCCTTCTCTGGCAATTCTATACCTGGCTCGACCTGGCCTGATGACAAGATGTACTCACTTGGATCATAGGCTTCCCCATCGAAACTCCCGAATTGTCCAATCCCAGACTCAACAATTCCATTCTTTTTTGAAATCTGCCCTGCCCCATCTTCGATGGTCACCACTGTCGGCTCTGGTTGGGTTGTGGAGATGTCCAACATGCACAAAGAGTCGGTGCAGTCGGGAAGGAGTACCTCCGGCTTAGGTAGGTGGGATGGAGTGATATAGATACTAGGATCGTAAGACACGACCCCAGTTTGGATAAAGTTGATTCTGTTGGGAGGGGGAGCTTGGTTATGTGGTGGGAGAGGATTGGTTGTGACATTGGGTTTGTTGGGAGGCGCGATCACCTGCTTGTCAATAAGATCCTGGCTCTCGTGACGTAATCTAAAACAACAGTCGGTGTCGTGACCGTGCTGTTGGTGATACGCGCAGTATTTTGCCGGGTCATGAGAGGGAGGGAGTGGATTTGGTAGTGGCCTCGGCTCCAGGGGCTTCAAATGCTTTTTCCTGATTAAAACCCCCAGAGCTTTGGACAGGGGCATATATAGGGGTGTCAAGGTTCTTTGGTCTCTGGGTTGGTATTTGGCGGTCTGCGTATTGCTTCCGGATGCACCGGAGAAGGGCGTGGCTGCCAGGGGTCTTGGAAGGGGAGGGGGAATGGTGGTGACCATGCTCACCTCTGAAGCTCTTGCAGTTGCAGCGCCACTCGGGCCTGCATTGTTGTTACAGTTGAAAGTCCTCCTGGGCTGCTCCCTGTTTCGGTCGCTCAGACCCTGTTTCATTGCATCTTCAATTTGTACCCCCATCTCGTGTAGATCTGAAAAAGTGGGGAAGGGGAGTACAATCATCTTTTGCATCAGTTTTGGCTGGAGATTGCGCACAATCATCCTGATCTGGTCTTTATCGGTGGGCCTTAAAGTCATCATCGAGGCCTTCGCCCTCCACCGGGTTACGAAATCCGAGAAACTCTCTTTGGGCTCCTGCCTCGTTGTTTCGAGATCACGAGTTGTAATCTTGATTTGGGTATTGTAAGAACATTGCGCAACAAAGGCCTCGGCCATTTCATCCCAACTCCGCTTGACGTCATCCTCCAACTTCGCATACCAGATAGCGGCCACACCCGACAGGGTCCAGCCGAATAGCGAAAGCTTCTGTGGTCTGGTTAGGCCCATTGGCCGTAGTATATCTGAGAATAGCCGGAGGTGGACCATGGGATCCCCGGATCCATCGAAGCGATCGATCTGCGGCATCTTGAATCTATCTGGCAATGTCATGGCCACATCGGTATATCCGTCCTCGATATCCGGAATAGCCTTTACCCCTTGTGATTTCTTAAAAAGCTTTTCGAGCTTGCTCAGTTTCAGTGCTGTTGGGTCTATTTCAAACTCGAAGGAAGGTCCGTGTCCTCCTGGATGTTTTGGACATTTGGCAAGGTGTTCTAGGTGTTTGGCAAGGCATTCTGAACAGTTGGTGTTTGCTCGGGTAGCGGGACCCCTGATGGGGGAGGAACTGGATGTGAGGCTGATGCTCCGGCTTGCTGCTGGAGTCTAGTGATGAGTTCAGCCTGCTGGGCCATGATTGTGGCCTGCTGTTTAGAGAACTCCGCTTGGCGGACAGCGTCCTCCTGCATTTGCTTCATGCTCTCTTGGAGCTGACGCATCATATCTTCCATCCCGGCTATATTCTGCTGATCTTGCTGACTGACTGGTATGTGTATCTCTATGGCAGAAACTAAGACCTCAGCCCGACTGTTCACTGCTAGGGTAGACCACTGCTCTGGTAACCTTTGCCCAGACACACTGCGTTTTCTGGCCTTCTTCTGACAACCGGGGGTAGAGAATGAAACACTGGCTGTCCATCAACCAGATCCTCAGATCGATTGAGTCGACGACCTCTTGTCCAAAGTGCTTGGGGAATATCTGCTGGGTTGGAAGCAATTGCGCTAAAACTGTCCTAGCAAAAAGATAAATAAAACAATAAAGAAATAAATAACCAGATAAATGAACAGCGTAACAGCTTAAATAAATACACAACACACAGTTGGGTATAACAACACACGGTCGATAAGCTGAATACACACTGTCCTCCAACACTGATCATTATCCCTGAATCACTATCCCCCAATACTGAATCTGATACCCGCAGATAACTGATTCCCAAAAGAACTGAACTGATGCCCGCAGGCCTGATGCCCAAACTTATAAACTGATACATGCATTCCTGTAGAGACGCACTCTAAAAGCACATAACAGATAAGTGAGAGCCAAAACACCCCTATGTTGGGGTAGGGTTTTCCCTGTCCTATTTTGTCAAGAGCTAGGGTTTCACTACGCACGCAGCGGTTTCAAACAACCTAAAATCGGGTAAGCAACCTGTCCTAGCTTGGAATGGTCACTATGGATTTCGATATGCACTAGGTCGAATGGTCAAAAGGGTGCCCCGGTAAAACCGAGGTTTGTGTTCCCATACTGGCAGAGCCCACAACCGGTCAGCCTTATGGTCATGCCTTGACAAGACAAGCCTCCGGCAAACCGTTCAGGAATAGCAGATGGCAAACACGGTGTCCTAGGCGCACCAATGCAAATGCAATGCAAAGAAACACATAAGTGTAGCAAAAACAAGATATCATGAGTTCGAGTCAAGTTCTCTAAATCCCCAGCAGAGTCGCCAGAAACTGTAGACGCGCCCTCGGGGCTCATGCTACAGTTCAGGACTCAATAATTGTCACGGTTCTAAATCTTGAACCAAAGAGTCCAAATTCGGCAAATTGTTTTTGAGAAAATAGATTTTTGAAAGAAGTGCCAAACATGGACTGCTTTGCCAGATACAGAGTCGCCACCTAAATATTTTATTTTTGGGAAATTTAGGAAACCCTGACTCGTGCCGAAGGCCACGTGTCCGTCATCACCAAAGTTGCCTCGGCTCGGGAACTTGGGTACGATTGGGGAAGGTCACTTCGTGAGCACCCCCACTCACCCGATCAAAGATCGGCCTCTACTAACCATGATATCTAGTTTTGAAAACGTTATGCGTTCTTATTCCGGTTATTAGCCTAGATTTACTATGTGATGCGCACAGCATACAAGTCTAGACTGGATCGCCTGAATTGGAACAAAACATTTCATGTTTATTTTTTAAAGTGGTTTGCTACTCGCAAGTAGGCTTAAAATGCAGATTTTGCCACCCTCGGGTGGGCTTAGAAAAAGATGGTTTTGCCACTATCTAGTGGGCTTAAAACTCACAGTGAATGATTTGTTCTAGTCCAAATAACCCAACCTTCACCCACAGGCATTCAAGCAGGTATATC